>CM062808.1:862239810-862797079 GCA_031772625.1 Pinus tabuliformis
CATGAGAAACTGGCACAAACCCTCCAGATACTTTATATTAACTACAAATGAAAGGAATAAATATTACAATGAGGATTATACACCTGAATGAAAGAACTCAAACCATCATTACCCATCTTATATTATCCATCCAACACCACTACAATTAAAATAATACATGTCTACTAAAGACACAAAGAGATTAAGCATTAACATACATAACATTAAGCCGAAAATGGCATAGAAGGACTCCTCATTGAGCCAATAAAAACATAACAACGATAGGATGATAATAGAATGAAACAATATTATATCATATAAATATTAAATTACTCAAACCAAACCATCTAAAATCGATAACAACTCTTAATATAATCTCCATTTTTAGCATCATACTCATGAGAATATTATGCTAGCTCACATAGCCATCTCACCCTATTAAGATGTCCTCATACATGCTGAGCCAAAACCAATTACTTGACCATACCATGTTGAATCACCATTGTTGGCCATAACTAACCAACTCACACAATTGGAGAATGTGTTATCAACCAAGAAGTATTTCCTTTACATTGCAGTATTTGAGTCTTATGTCACACATTGTTGTAGTATGTTAGACATATGTGTAGTATTTTGTGTGGGAAATCAACCATCTTTTATGAAGTTTATCCATACATAGGAAAAAATTAAAACAAAATTATACATGTTCTCCTTTTTCCTCCTTGGCACCAACATTCACCCTCTATCTTATGTGTCTATATATGTATTTCCCACTAGGTTAGTGCATGGCCATATAATTTTAATCTAGGGAATGATATTTTATGTTTCTCATTTATGTGGTGAATATTAAAATACACTTCTAATCGTTGCAACCAATGATTTAATTCTAAGCCATAGATATTACCTTTATTAGCTATTACGTCGATCTTTACTTCCGTCTTAACTAGGTATTGTGCATGGTTAATTCCCCTTGAACTTGGGTGCCCCTTCTTGGGTTCTTTCCTTGACTCCTTTTCGGGTCTTCATGATCCCTTGATTTTCCCATCGATCTTACCTTTGATTTGGAACCTCCATCTTCTTCGATTTCAAACTTGTTTAATAGAGCCACCGTAAGGAGGTCCATGATATGGTTGATATCTACAACTTTCTCTTCTAGCCTTGAGAATCTATTTTTTTTATTTGTTTCATTGTCATTATAAATATATTTGTTGGGCATCAATAGGGTTCTACAACTTTCTTCTTAAACTAATTCTTTGATCCCCTATAACTTCCCACAAGATTTCCCCAAAGAATTTCTTTGATATTAATATGATCTCTGAACTGTTGTGGACATTCCACTAGACAGTTCATCACAACGTGTAAGTAAAAAATAGATTGAAATCTATACTATGAGGGTTAATTACCTTAGATTCCATATTTATTAATTATTAAATTTCTTCTTGTGCATGTGGTAGATAAAATGTAGAAAATATAGCACAATAAAGTACAATCACATACATACCCCAATGAACACAAGATATGCTCTACAAAATCATTATGGGAGAAAACCAAGTTGGAAGGTGATACCATTGTTCTCTCTTTTGTCTATAATGTAAATAATGCAAGTACAAAGGAGACTACACTCTCTATGAAGTCACCTAAGACCTATGGCCTAATAGACTACTACAAAACACTAAACCCCTCTATTATCCTCTCTCACTCCCACTCATTGTTGTTTTTCTCTACTATGGAATAATATATAATCAGATAGAATGGAACCTATTTTCCTCTTAGTGGCCCAATTATAACATAACCTAATAGCCAACTAGAGGTCAAGTTTGACTCCTTCAACTTTCAACTAGAGTTAAAACTTTGACCCTTCTATATTTTCATCATAATCCCCATGTAGCTAACTCCACATGCATGAGTAACAAGGAACAATGTCACGTCCACTTGTGTCATGGTGGTCAAACATGGTAGGTCAAATTTTAGGAGGTATAACTTTCACATACAAACTTTGATTAATGTGATTCTTACATCATTAGAAAGGTCTCTGAGTGTAGAATAGAAACATGGGGTTTGAGTATTAAGTAAGAAACTTTCAACCCTTAAAACCCATCATTTAAGACTCAAAATGACCCTAGAATTTTTCATATCCCAGTTTTCAAAATTAGGTCATGGCAATAAAACTTCTCTTGTAAGCTAATTCCTCCAACTTCTCCACTTTGAAAGCATCATAGAGGGTTTTAACCATGTAAGAAAACTAGCATTATGATATTTTATCTTATTGTGTAAGTGGTTATATAAGAGATTGATCTTGTGTGGAATACACCATTTTCCTATATAATAGGTAATAGAATAAAGTATTACAAAGAAAAGTTATATACAATAGATGTTTTTTTAATAATAATAAGGAAATGAAGACAATTTTAGATAACAAAATAAAAATTTCATATAACATACTTAATGATTTTTTTTAACAATAAGATCAAAATTTATACTATGGAAAAATTATGGCTAGCACAACAAAAATAAAACACAGTTACAAATTCATGGTCCATGAGAGGCGTGCTTTGACATAAGAGGATTATTATTCGCCTTCTGATCCTTTCTAAAAAACATAAAATGGTTATACGCATAAATTCAAATGAAGGATCTTGCCAAAGAGTTTGATTCAACCTCCATTATATTCTAGACTAACTTTAGTCATCAATTTCAATGACTTTAGCATCAGTTTCCACCTGGTTGAGGTTAGTTATGTCAAGGGCCATTGAATTAGTAGACGACTATTGAGGTGAGAAATCATCTTCTTGATAGGTTGACATAAAAGTTGTAATATTCTCGCCAAGCTAATTGGCATCCACTCATAGCTCTTTGATTTGGTCTCTATGCACACCCAGTATGGTAATAGTAAGGTCGATCAAATTTGAAATCTCTATTGTTATCACCCAAAACAGGATAATGTAGCCATTTCTTACTAGATTGATCAAAATATTTTATGTAGGATGAATTTTACCATGGTAAAACCCACTGTCACCATAGGAAATAATTTAGTGAATCATTTTCCTAAATTATTTCTCATTAAAATCCAAAAAACCGATGAGAATAATTAAATAAATCATTATTTATTTATTATTCCTCATTTATTCCCTATTTTCCTTATGAGATCATTGTTAAATCATGATTTAATAATTATTTCAAATTCATATTTATCTTAGTCCTCAAAAAGTGATTAATAAATCATTTCTATATGTTAATTACTTTAAGCACCTTCAAAATAAATATATTTGATCATTTTGAATACCCTTTCCCTCTCAAAAATATAATAAAGTGTTCACTGATGGTTAGATTTTGATTTAGTCAATAATATTTTTATTATTTTCTTATTCTCAATCTATTCCAATATTTTGTTATAAATAGAGGGTTTTCTCTCCATTCATCACCATGACCATTTTCATCATCCCCACTATTATCTCATAGCATTTGAGCTCCCACTTGAGTTCAAGCATCCTTTGTTTTCTTTTTTTCCCTTTTCATACCACATAGTGAGAGAGAGAAGCACACTACTAAAGTGCGAGGTCAAGAAAGACCCATCCCATGAAGGGGGATCTATAGACCCAATTTTGTAATCACTCCTCATTAGGTGTATTATTCTTGATTAATAAAAATTGTCTTTCATATTCTCCATTGGGTTATTGCACTTATATTTATGTTGTTATATGTTTCTATTTGCATGCCATATTTTTCTGTAGGGTTTTTCTAACAATTTGTCATAGATTTGAAGCATAGACAGAACCATATTGTTTTGTTAGGGTTATAAGTCAACTATACCTTAAGTTAAGGGATTTTCGCTCACTTTTAGAAATAATTCATACTAACAAATGGTGACTCCACTACTGTAGACTTTCAAAACCTTGGTGACTGTTGTTTTACCTATTTTTAGTGTTTTCCTAGATTTTTTCTTTCTCTCAAATTCTATTTTTATATTTTCTTTCTTTTCTAGAAATTTCTTGCTTTTGTTGGGTTTTTGTGACTTTTCCGCAGGGTACAAGTACCAACCATGTAGGAGAAAACACAATTTGGGTTTGACCTATCAAGAGGAAAAGGAATAGAGTGCACTTTTTGGCCCCAAACATGCACCCTCCCAATGCACTTTTCAGGCCATTATCTTCATTCAGGCAAACTTTTCAGGTTAGAACCTGCGTCCTACAGTTTTTCCAAAAAAAATCTAGTTTTTTCAAAATTTCCTGAGATTGTTGCTTGTGTGTCAATAAAAACCTCTATTCTTTTATGAGCCACCCCTAGGCCTAGATCCACTTAGTATTTTTCTCATTAAGGAAGGAAAAATCTCCATAGGGTTTAGAGTATACCTCTATCATTTAGGAAGAGAATTGTTGAGTTGAGGAGTCTAGAGTGTAGCATTTTCGACCACTGGTTTTTTGTACTTTTCCCCCTGCTTTGTAGTGATTTTAGATAAGTTTTTATAGCACTCCATTCCCTTTAGAATATTGTGTTTTCCTTTTCCTTTAGGATCCCCTTGTGCATCCTCCCATTTGCAGCCCATTGTCTTCCATTTTCCAACATTTTCACCTCTCTTTTTTCTGGGTTTTTTGCATTACTTTTAGTAGATTTGTGCCTTTAGATCCCAGTCCCTTAGACACTAGATATTTTGGCAATTTTTTGTGTCTTTGAGTCACTTTTTTTCCATTATTTCTCTTCCTGCTTTATTTCCATTTTGGGTGGGGGATTGTGTGCTTCAATTTGATGTTCATATTCAGTAGTATTTATAGCTTATGCATTTAATTTTTAGTAGCATTGACATCATCAAAACATGCTTAATTAACAGATCCACTTGACACATTTTTCACACACACACACACCCTAAGCAAACGTGAGCTTGGTTACAACCAACAAGCCAACAATTGAAAAAACCACCATTATAATAACCTAAATCACATGGATTAATCCCACTTGAGCACTAGGGACCAAACAATATTTGTAGTTAGGTGTATGATCAATGAGATAGGCTTCCAATAATACACATTTATCACTTACATTGAGACATAGAAATTTGACATTTTAGTGAGCTTAAAATCCTTCACCATCCCACGATCCAAAGCCAGAGTGCATCAAAAACTCGACTCAAAGGGGGTTAGGTTAGGTCATAGTGCAAGTGGTTCTTGTTATCACCCCAAGAAACTCTCCTAGGTTGTATCTTAGAGATGCTCGGGAACATTACAAATTCAAAAAAAAAATGGAAATGGATGAATGGAAGGCATGATGTTTGTCCAAGCCAGATAACCACTTCTACTATGCTTGACTCTAGACATCGGTGAACACCCCTAGACTACAAGGATTTAGACCACCAATTACTCACAGTTTGAGGATTAAGTGAACATGGAGAATACTAACCACACTAGCAGATGCAAAAGACCATGTGATGGCTGGCTGCAACCAGTAAAGAGGTCTGCAAATCTATTTCCTAATGCACAGACAGGATGACAGCTCTCTGGCACTAAGTAAACAGAAACCTGCATAGCACATTCAATGATACATACTAGATTCTAACACAAAGGTGAGATGACAGCCCCTCTAATGTTAAACATCAAGAGCACATGAAAAATACATAACAGGCACAACCTAGAATAGAGTAGAAATGGAAAGTGAGAAATTAATAGCAAAAGAAGCTTGTATTAGCTAAAAATGAAGACTAGACGCTACAAGTATCATAGTAAGTATAATCTCCAGAAGTTGAACCTTACATTGAAACTACAACCATCAACCCTAATTACATCTGTTTTCTGGGTATATATAGAGTTTCATTACAAAATTCTCTACTATTCTATGCGTGGAGGGGTCATAATGGACCACCAACCGCTTTAACTATGTCTGCGCATAAATTTGATGTTCTCTGGTGTTCTGCAGTCCTTCTCAGGCAGGTGGATTCACGTATGGATGGAACTCCATAATTGATAAATGCGCTGATCTGCTCGAGGCTGGTCCTTTCCTTCTCGGCCATGCTTTCTTGTTAAATGCAGTTGTTGAGGATTTATTACGTCGAGAGCTGAAAAACTGGCCACCTTCTTCCTTCAGAAGCATAGAATAGTCAAGGGACACAGACAGTAAGGCGGGAGGCAAATACCAGCCGTTGGATCTAGCAGATGAACGACGGAGATCGTTTTGCAGGGGATATCGGGCGGAAATGAGAACGGACAAACGAGAGCCGTCGGATCGCGGGTGGACAGATCCGATGGCTATCAGTCGGAATAGTAGCACGGGTGATAACGAGCGGGGATGGTACGATGGGCGGTAAGTGGTATATATTTCACTGCTTTAGGAGGTGAGCGGTAAACATACAACGGGCGTGCGATCACAATCATTGTGCGACACGTGGTGGATGTGACAGGGCCAAAACCACTTTTCCCATGGGTTAACGAGTGGGTAGTTCACGGGATCAGGAGGTGCGAATGCTGTCCAATCATGGGGAAAATGATCGAACGGTGGGGAAAAAATAGGGTTTAGCGTGTGGGGGGAAAAGGTTTTGGGCAGCGGGGACCATTGGATGAGGGCGATCAACGACTGCGATTAAAGGACGACGAAGGGCTAAGGAAGCGCAGGATCGTGTGATCACGGAGGGTCATATGGGCATGGGTTCATGGGTTAAGTGCCGAGGGCTTAAGGAAAAGGGGCTAAAGAGGCTTTGTTGAGTTTCAGAGGGTTTAAACAGGGAATGGAGAGGTTTTATGGAAGAAAACAGAGATAGTGGGGCTAGGGGAGTGCAAGGGAAATGAAGGAGGAGGGAGGAAAAGACTACTGCGATCTGCCTTCTAAGCGTATACACATGGCGAGGCTGGTATTTGGTCCTCCAAATGATGAAGTATGTAGCAGAGCTAACACTAGCTCCTTGTGGGGATGAGATCCTCCCTGCGAGGTCTCAAGAACTGCAGACCAATGCCTTCATACAAAACAAGCTTAAAAACATTGCATAGTATTCCATTGGGCATGGAGTCTAATTAAGTCTATGCTAAAAAGAACACATCAAAAGCCCAAATCTTCAAAAACCGCCCATTTACTGGGATATCAAAATTGTTTCCCCTTCTCCTGATGAACCTGCCTGTCAGCCGGTTCATCAAAATTCTGCAAAATGGGGTTGATTTGATCCTCTACCTCAAAAAGTTTAGAGCATTTGGCCTTGTCAAGTAGAGGTAGTTTATACTTTATCCCCTCTCTGTATACTCTCATTGAACTAAGATCCAAAGGGGAAATGAATGGATAAGGAGCTTTGTGAATCTTTGCAAGTGATTCTTCACTAGCAATATTAGGTTCTAGATCTTCAGACTACATACTCTCAACTATAGGCCTCCTCTTGCAAAGATACATGGGAATTTTAGGCTTACCCGATCCTGATGCTCCTTTCTGTGATGTTTTCTTTGATTTGACAATCCTCTCAGGGTCAGGCACTGGTTCAGCTGGTGATTTCTTAGGATTTTTTCGATTATGCCTCACAAACTGAGCTAGAACTACAATGTGGAATCACCAAAGGTTGGTCTTTGTCCAGTGGAGTCGCCAGATAGATGATTACAACTAGAAATGTGCCCAAACCTTGTCTATCATCAAAATTTGGAACTATGTCATCTCCCAGGGAAGCTGAGCTTTAATCTCCTCTCTCCGACAATGATGCCAATTAATGTTATCACCCCAAGAAACTCTCCTAGGTTGTATCTTAGAGATGCTCGGGAACATTACAAATTCAACAAAATTTTGGAAATGGATGAATGGAAGGCATGATTCTTATCCAAGCCAGATAACCACTTCTACTATGCTTGACTCTAGACATGGGTGAACACCCCCAGACTACAAGGCTTTAGACCACCAATTACTCACAGTTTGAGGATTAAGTGAACATGGAGGATACTTACCACACCGGCAAATGCACAAGACCATGTGATGGCCGGCTACAACTAGTAAAGAGGTCTGCAAATCTATTTCCTAATGCACATACAGGATGACAGCTCTCTGGCACTAAGTAAACAGAAACCTACATAGCACATTCAATGATACATACTAGATTCTAACACAGAGGTGGGATGACAGCCCCTCTAATGCTAAACATCAAGAGCACATGAAAAATACATAACAGGCACAACCTAGAACAGAGTAGAAATGGAAAGTGAGCAATTAACAGCAAAAGAAGTTTGTATTAGCTGGAAATGAAGACCAGACGCTGTAAGTATCACAGTAGTTACAGTCTCCAGAAGTTGAACCTTACATCAAAACTACAACCATCAACCCTGATTACATCTGTTTTCTGGGTATATATAGAGTTTCATTACAAAATGCTCTGCTATTCTATGCGTGGAGGGGTCATAATGGACCACCAACCGCTTTAACTATCTAATATGGGTCTCTGCTGCACTCTGACTATGTCTGCGCATGAATTTGACGTTCTCTGGTGTTCTGCAGTCCTTCTCGGGCAGGTGGATTCATGTATGGATGGAACTCCATAACTGATAAATGCGTTGATCTGCTTGAGGCTGGTCCTTTCCTTCTCGGCCATGCTTTCTTGTTAAATGCAGTTGTTGAGGATTTATTACGCCAAGAGCTAAAAAACTGGCCACCTTCTTCCTTCGAAAGCACAGAACAGTCAAGGGACACGGACAGTAAGGCGGGAGGCAAATACCAGTCGTTGGATCTAGCAGATGAATGGCAGAGATCGTTTTGCAGGGGATATCAGGCGGAAACGAGAACGGAAAAACAAGAGCCATCGGATCATGGGCAGACAAATTCAACAGCTATTGGATAGAAGATTAGCATGGGCAATAATGAGTGGGGATGGTACAATGGGTGGTAAGCGGTATATATCGCACTGCTTTTAGAGGTGAGCCGTAAATGTACAATAGGCGCATGATCACAATCATCAAGTGACACGTGGTGAATGTGGCAGGGCCAAAACCACCTTTCCCACGAGTTAATGAGTGGGCAGTTCGCAGGATTGGGAGCTGCGAACACCGTCCGATCACGGGGAAAACGATCGGACGGTGGGGAGAAAAACAGGGTTTAGCGCACGGGGGGGAAAGGTTTTGGGTGGCGGGGACCGTTGGATGAGGGCAATCAATGGCTGCGATTAAAGGATGACGAAGGGCTGAGGAAGCATGATATTGTGTGATTGTGGAGGGTCATATGGGCGCGGGTTCATGGGTTAAGCACCCTGGGCTTAAGGAAAAGGGGCTAAAGAGGGATTTGTTGGGTTTTGGAGGGTTTAAACGGGGAATGGAGAGGTTTTATAGAAGAAAACAGAGATAGCAGGGCTAGGGGAGTGCGAGGAAAATGAAGGAGGAGGGAGGAAAAGACTGCTATGATTTGCCTTCTGAGTGTAAACACACGGCGAGGTTGGTATTTGGTCCTCCAAATGTTGAAGTATGTAGCAGAGCTAATAGTTCTCCTCGATGATACCTAACTCATGGTAGGGAATCCTATGTCATGTTTTATCACCGAGAATCTCAAGACTTAATCGCCCCTATGGGACAAAGGTAAGCCTAATGGCCAATCTTAGGAAAATACCCTACATGATTGGATGTGGTCAAGAAGTTGGTCCTCTACCCCACCTTTCTATAGATAGCTTTGCTCGTGTGGATCTGATTCTGTCAGGAAAGAAGTATATAGGAAGGTCATCTAAAATGGTATAACTATGACTTGTTTGAGGATTTAGATCACCTTTAGTTTAGAGGTCATTTTTTCTTTAATAGGACATATTTGATTCAATTAGAGTAGCATATCATTATAGTTAGTCTACACTTAGTACCACTACACTAGGTGTTTGCTTGTTGTTTTTTTCTCTTTTCCTATCATTCCCCGTTAGCCTTTTGAGTTTTATTTTTCTTGACACCATTGCGCACCCTAGGCACTTGTCATAGAGATTTCATGGCCTTTGCCCCCACTTTCCTTTAGGACATCCTCTTAACCCTGCTCGATGAGTAAGGGTCCATACACCCAGTCGTCCATTCAGTCCAGATACAGACATTAATCAAGGTGAATATTGGTGGCCACCCATATATTCCTCTTAGACCCCCACCATTGTTTCTTTTAGTTTCCTTAATTATATCACATTTACTATTTTTCACAGTTTTTCAGGTCCTAAACTTTTGGAGTCGTTTTGAGGCCCTAAACAATGTTTTTTTGCAAAATGGGAAAACCCAAAACCTAGAGAAAAGGATTGCAATTTACATTTATAGTCCTCGAATATATATTTCTAATGAGGTATCATACACATCAAATGGAGATCGCATGCCAAGGTTATGACCTCAAGAAGTTGATGTACCAATTTACCCCAACAAGGCCCACATAATTTTGGCGCTTCATCTCCTAGGGTTAGGTTTTTGGATGTTTAGGGTTTTCCATTGTTTATCAATAATAAATAGGCCTTCGAGCCTTATTTTAACACAATTTAAAAGACATGTAGCCTCCACATCTCTTCTCAGAGATAAGCTACCATCACTTGAACTAGTTTATTTCCATTCTACATGTAAACAATTTTCAGTACTTTGTTATTAATGAATTGAAATTATGTTTTTGTTGTATCTTTGTGTTTCTATTGATATCTGTATTTCATTTTTCTCCTTCATTAATCTCGATCAGTGGTATCAGAGTGATTCTACTATTTCTCTATTTTTTTGTGCATGTCCCCAATGAGGTCAGGGTATAAGGAGTTGGGACTTGAACTGGCTAAGCCTTTGCAATACCGTCCCCGATGACATCGACGAACTCCCATGGCATAGGAAAAGAAATAAGAGGGAGAAGGAGATCCTATAAAATTATTGCTGAAAGAATCCCTCGAGCAGTAAAGGAATGAGATGATGGACAACTTTTTCCATATCTTTCAGCGGATACCCACTGACGACGTATCTTCATCCAACAGTCACTTTGGAGGTGCCATCCCCTTCAAAGTACAATCAAACTTCATTATCCCTATATTCGAAGGTAAAATAGATGCAAATTTTGTAGATAAATGGTTGAACTTGTTGGAAGGTTATTTTTCAGACCATAGTTTCTCCGATAGGGAGAAGATTACTTTTGCAGTTCTCAAGGTCGTCCACCATGTCAGGGATCGGTGGGAAAATTATTGTGAGAAAAGGGATGAGGAACCCTCTCTATTTATAGTCTCCCCCTTTTTGAACTCTTTCCAAGATGCTTTTAAGGAATAGTATTACCCTGTGGGGAGTTATGAGGACAAATACATATAGTGGAACACACTATGGTAGCAAAGGGACCAAAATTTTCATGAGCTCACAAATATTTTTCATACTCTATGCACAAAGTTGGGTATCAATGACTCTGAGAAAAATCTGGTGCTCAAGTACCCTAATTGTCTACAAAAATAAATTCAGGAAGAAATGGAGTTCCTAGACATCTCCTCGTTTGGCGCAGCATACCAATATGTTACCAAGATTAAACACAAATTTAAACAAAAGAAATGTGACTTTGGATTTGTGAATCAGAAGCATGGAAAGAGTGCCCCCAAAAGGCAGAACAAAGGATAGAGCCAAGGTGGAGTGACCTGGGACAACCCATCGAAGCTGCAAGCAAAGAATGGCACCACAAAGATGAAGAAGGACACTGAAAGTGGTGTGAGTTCCACAAGAGTCCCACTGACAACACAAATGAGTGTTGTGCTAAGAAATCATTGGTAGCCGAGCTAAAAGCTTTAGATTTTGATGAATTTTTTTATTCTAAGTGAGAACCTAACAAGAGGAATGACAAGGGGAAGAAGATTATTGACATAGAACCCAGTGCCACTATTGCCACAACCAAGGTCTAGAAGATTGAGCCCAAATATTTAGAGGAGTGGGGAGCATCTCCTCCACTCATAGATGTGGCTAAAGGGTTCCCCATCGTAGTTCATTATCGATAGTGGGAGCTGAAATAACCTCATTTCAGTAGAGGTCATGAAATCGTTGGGCCTATCGACCACACCACACCCTCATCCATACACCATTGGGTGAATTCACCAAAGAATAGATCTCCATGTCATCCAACAATTATGCCTTCCATACACCATCAAGCGCTTCATGGATGAGGTACTATGTGATGTTTCTCCTCTTGAAGTGTGTGATGTATTATTAATCCAACCATACTTGTAGAAGAATCATGTTGTGTATGAGTTTAGGCCTCGCATTGTTATTATTACTTTAAGAAATAAGTCATACAGGATGCCAGAGGTAGCCTCACCTACCGCCATCTCTTTGACCTATGCTACGCAATGCAGTAAGATCATCTCCAAAATTGGGAAAAAATTTTCTTTTTTATTTGCTCTCAAAATAAGGGGAAGATCGTGGCCACATCCATGGCCCCCGGGAAAGGTTCCTCCATGTAGTATAAGTAGGTGGGTAAGGTCATAGAAGAATACATGGACATATTCTCCTCACCCATAGGGGTGCCCTTACATTGTCAAGTCAAGCATTCGATCGATCTGACCCCTGGAACACATCAACCTAATGGGCCGATACACTACCACTCCATTCTAGAAAACGAAGAGATCAAACAGAATATCTAAGAGTTGTTGCATAAATGCCACATCTGACCAATTTCCTCACATTGTGGGAGCTCGATTATACTTGTACAAAAGAAGGATGGGACCTAGAGGCTCTATATTTATTATTAGGCACTGAACAATGTCATTGTCAGGAACAAGTATCTAATCTCATAGATTGATGTACTTCTTGACCATCTCAAGGGAGCCAAGTATTTCAGCAATATCGATCTGAAGTCTGGCTATGACCAGGGTCCAATAGAGGCCACAGATGCATCGAAGACCACCTTCAAATCTAAGGAGGGCATTTTTGAATGGTTCTTCATGCCTTTCGGGTTGAAAAATTCCCCTACAACTTTTATGAGGTTGATGGATGACGTCTTGTGACCCTTCACCAACTCATTTGTAGAAATTTTGAATAATATGACACATATTCACAGAGATTATCCTGATCATACAATTATAAGCGGAACATGTATAATACATAATCTCCTCTACGTTGATCATCAATATACAGAAGCAGAAACATTCACAGGCGCACATAGAAGCATCAATCAAACTCATAAACACAGTATGTATCCCAGGGAAAGCATCTCGCTAAAAACCCCACACTATCTGTATATTATATTGATTGAATCATGTAACAATACAAAGCATAATACTTCTCACAAGTATCTCCACCTGTTACACACAATACAGCTCAGATTTGATCTCCAAATCTCCCCCCCTGCTTGCCTGCCTCCACTGCTCAATACCTGCTCAAGAACTTATGAGAATAGCTTCCCAAACTCGTTTTTCACCTGCAAAATAGTCACTCACTCTTTGTCGACGTGAGAAAAGGCTAAAATGTGGGCCAAATACGTGAGCAAACTCATTGGCATACTCAATCCCTTGATCGTGCAAGATCTGATGCACAACTATAGTCACAACTGATAGCAATCTGATTCTCTACCACTTGTCCCTGTTGAACTGAACATGCACTGACATGCAACTGAGTTAACTGATGTATTCTTTAGTTGTATTATGAGTTAATAATTAGTTTAACAACTCATCATTAGTCTATCTGCAGTTAGACTAACTACAACTAGTTTAACTAAGTCAAACTGAACACAACTCCATCAACTGTACCTCCAGTCCACTAAACTCAACTCACTTGAGTTCTAACTGAAGTCATGCATGCAACAACTCAACTGACTCATAAGAAAAGCGTATTTCCTTCTGACAGCTGCATGTTCCACCTCTGTAGCTCAAACTGAAGTGCTCCAAGAGAATAAGATCAAGTTTATAGTCCAAATATTATTATGAGACAATAATATTTGACTTTTCTATTTTTGACAGCCAGTCTAAAAATAGACTTTGATCACTCACACTGTGATCACTCACACTTTGATAAAAAATAGAAGTCCATCTATTTTTCCCAACTTGACCAATCATCCATAAACAACAACCTGCAATCCATAGACATGATCCATATGTCTAAAAATAGACATAGTCTAAAAATAGACTTGCGCCAAAAATAGCCTGCGGGCCCACTTAGTGAAGGCGACTCTTTTCACTAAGCTCCATCATCTTGTTGTATTCTCAACAAGCTTTTTTTGTTGCACACTTTTCAACACTCCCTCTCAACAAGAAAGGCTTCCTCTCAAACCAGATCCTGTAACTCTGGAATGTTCTCCATGCAACACATCTGGCTGGTCCACTTGCTCTGTCATCAAAGTCTCTGACTGCTATTGCCTCTGTCGACTGAAACTCTGCATCTCTGTGCTCTTCAGTATCTGACTACTCTAGCCTCTGTCACTTTGATCTCTGACTGCATCCGTGCTGCTGCTGGTTCTATCTCCCAGCATTGCATCCGCACTGCACCTCCCAACTGACCTCCCTGTTGGGATAGAAACACCCTCTGATGCTGAAGCTCTACCTGCTGCTGTCAAGTGCTCCCTCTCTGACATCTGCGCTACTGCAACATCTCCATGCATCTCGCACCATTGCATACCTCTCTGTGCCACCTAGCACTATGCAAAACACTTGTGCCTCTCGCATTGCTACAGCCTGCTAGCTATGCGCTGTCCTGGGATTCCCTGCACTGTCGCTCTCTCTGCCGCTCCATCCGCATCTGTCTCTACCCAATTAGTCAGTTCCTGCTACTACACATCGGGGCTCCCGTAGCAAGGTCTCATCCAAGAGGTTGGGTACCTCAAGGATCCTACTCCTCCTCCTTGGGACAATCAATCCACATCACCCCACCTCCTACCTGGAGGTATGGCTGCATGCGATCCCTCAGCCCACCTGGCTTGAAGTTTCCCTCTACTGGAGGTCTCTGGATGAGTAGATGTCTCTACTCTATCTCCTTTCAGCTTCCCCTGTTGTGGCTCCTCCACAACCTCCTGAAGCTGCTGCACCAATCGTGGCTCCTCCACAATCGTCTGAGACTTCTTCTGGCTCTGCATGTTGAGAGGTAATATACCCTCTCTCTCAACCACCAAGTCTCCATCAGTTGTCTCACTACTCAAGGCTTTGCATGCATCTTGAACCTCAAGAGCATACAGGTTCCTGACCCATGAACCAATCTCATGACAATGAAAGCATCTCACCTTCGACTTGTCAACCTTCTTCCCATCATTGGAAGAACTGGATTTGAAAAGAGAAACCTTCTCCTTCCCCTTCCTCGCCTTACTCGCTAAGGCACAGTTCTCCTCATCATGCATAGATGAAGAACTGTCTCTGGTGCACCGTCTAATCTCCTCCTGCATCAAATCCGACCATAGTCGTTCCCAATTTGGCAGTTTCTCCCTTCCATTCACCGAGTCCTGGTAGCTATGCCAACTCTTAGGAAGGTCAAGGAGTGCTAGACTCACCATCCTCATCCGACAGTCACCCCCACACTTCCTAGCTCATCCCAGCATTGGGTGAACTTCGTGAGATACTGGGGCATACTATCTCCATTCTCACACTGATGTTTCTGAGTTTATCTCTTGCTTTGGAATTAAATTCGAATTCCACCAGCTCAAAAACTCAACCACTTCCGATCTAGAATTCGTGAGAACAAAGTATTTCTTGTACAGAGATTGACTGTATGGGCATTCACCGGATATCTCACCTTCCAAAGGAAGGATGAATCTAGAGGCTACCTGGCCCGATTACAGACTCTGCTTGAAGAAATAGAATGTAAACACTTCCTGAATAGTAGATCTGATGATCAATCCTCGCTTGATATCCTGTAAAAATCTCTTCTACAAATCAAGCTGCTCTGATACCATGTAGAAACTTTTTCTACAAATCATCTAGCTCCGATACCATGTAGAAATTTTGAATAATATGACACATATTCACAGAGATTATCCTGATCATACAATTATAAGCGGAACATGTATAATACATAATCTCCTCTACGTTGATCATCAATATACAGAAGCAGAAACATTCACAGGCGCACATAGAAGCATCAATCAAACTCAGAAACACAGTATGTATCCCGGGGAAAGCATCTCGCTAAAAACCCCACACTATCTGTATATTATATTGATTGAATCATGTAACAATACAAATCATAATACTTCTCACAAGTATCTCCACCTGTTACACACAATACAGCTCAGATTTGATCTCCAAATCTCCCCCGCTGCTTGCCTGCCTCCACTGCTCAATACCTGCTCAAGAACTGATGAGAATAGCTTCCCAAACTCGTTTTTCACCTGCAAAATAGTCACTCACTCTTTGTGGACGTGAGCAAAGGCTAAAATGTGGGCCAAATACGTGAGCAAACTCATTGGCATACTCAATCCCTTGATTGTGCAAGATCTGATGCACAACTATAGTCACAACTGATAGCAATCTGATTCTCTACCACTTGTCCCTGTTGAACTGAACATGCACTGACATGCAACTGAGTTAACTGATGTATTCTTTAGTTGTATTATGAGTTAATAATTAGTTTAACAACTCATCATTAGTCTATCTGCAGTTAGACTAACTACAACTAGTTTAACTAAGTCAAACTGAACACAACTCCATCAACTGTACCTCCAGTCCACTAAACTCAACTCACTTGAGTTCTAACTGAAGTCATGCATGCAACAACTCAACTGACTCATAAGAAAAGCATATTTCCTTCTGACAGCTGCATGTGCCACCTCTGTAGCTCAAACTGAAGTGCTCCAAGAGAATAAGATCAAGTTTATAGTCCAAATATTATTATGAGACAATAATATTTGACTTTTCTATTTTTGACAGAGAGTCTAAAAATAGACTTTGATCACTCACACTGTGATCACTCACACTTTGATCAAAATAAGAAGTCCATCTATTTTTCCCAACTTGACCAATCATCCATAAACAGCAACCTGCAATCCATAGACATGATCCATATGTCTAAAAATAGACATAGTCTAAAAATAGACTTGCGCCAAAAATAGCCTGCGGGCCCACTTAGTGAAGGCGACTCTTTTCACTAAGCTCCATCATCTTGTTGTATTCTCAACAAGCATTTCTTGTTGCACACTTTTCAACATCATTTGTGGTTGTATATCTGGACAACATTCTTATCTTCATAAAGAGTTGAGAAGAACACATACAATACATTTGACAGGTCCTTCAAACTCTACGACAACACAAAATATGCGCCAACCTAGAGAAATGCAACATTGGCATGATCCAGGTCCAATATTTGGGTTACATCATAGATGAGAAAGGCATGCATGTGGATCCAGAAAAGATCCAATTTATTTGGGATTGGCTAGCCCCAACCACTCTAATAGAGCTTCATAGATTTTTTGGCGTTCCCAATTTTTATCAGAGGTTTGTGTTGGGATTCTCCTGTATTACTTGGAATTTAAGTCAGGTTACTAAGGGAAGAGCGAAAGAAAATTTTTCCTAGCCTGAGTCCCAAAGAAAGGTGTTCATTGAGCTGAAGCACCACCTCTACTCTACACCTGTACTCACTTTACATACCTGCAAGAACCATCTAAAATCAAGACAGACTCCTCTTACTATACTATTGGTGTAGTTCTCACCCAACAAGGGCATCCAGTGGCCTATCATACTGAGACACTTTGTGATACGATTTGGAAGTACCCCACTTATGATAAAGAGATGTATTCTATCGTGCAGGATTTTTTGGTAATGGAATATTACATTCTGGGGAAGGAGACAATCATCCACACAAAACTTTGACCTCTTCGGTTTATGAAGTGGTCTACATATCTACAGAAATTCCACTTAAACATTAAGTAAAAGAAGGGAAACACTTATCATGTTGCAGATTTCCTTAGTCATCCCCCAGTTGCAGCACTAACTATTGTTCTCAAATCTTATGGCCAAAAGACCTATAGATGGCCACAAGACCTCTGGATGGCCACAATTGTACAAAAATGATCAAAAGTTCGCCACCACTTACCAGATTCTAGTGGATGGAAAGAAAGTTCCATAGTTCCACCTCCAAGATGCATTATTATGCTACCTGGGCCACCTTTGTGTTCCTTCAAGAGAGTGTTCCAAATTTATTTTGGAGTTGGGCTATAGTCGATTTGTAGAACACTTTGGTGTGGAGAAAATTGTGGTTGTACTACATAACTATTTTTATTGGCCAAAGATATGACAAGACATTGGAAAATATATTAGATCCTTCACTACTTGTGCCATTGTCAAGCCAACCATAAAGAAGCAAGGTATATACACTCCTTTTCCTACTACCATCTAGCCCTGTGAATCCATCTCCATGGACTATCTGTTAGGCATCCCTTCTACTAGCATGGTAATGACTATGTATTTTTGGTTGTGGACAAATTTTTTAAGATGGCCATATTGTTGGCTTGCAACAAAATTATCATAGCAAAGGACACTATGAAACTCTTCTTTGAACGAGTATGGGTACATTTTGGAATCTCACAAACCATTATATTAGATCAAGGAGCCTCTAGACATTATTGGACACTAAGCTCACTAATTTGAATGCATTCCATCCCCAACCTGATGATCATATAGGTTGTCAATAGAATGATAGTGCACATATTATGAATGTACAAATCCAAGCATCCATCGACCTAGCATGAGAGCCTTCCTTATGTGCAGCACAATTATAACAGAGTTCTCCATAGCTTGACTGGTCGCAGTCCTTTTCAAGTGGGTCTGGGTTTTCAACCATTGTGTTTGATTGATGTCACCATGCCTAATGTGACTACACAGATAGAATCCACACATGTATAGTCTAATGATGATAAAGAAACCCAGTTTGTTGAACACATCCAACACATCCACCAGTAGATTCTTGACATCTTGGATAAGTCGAATTCCAAGTACAAGTAGCAGCATGATTAACATCGGGTGCCACACAAGTTTCAGGTGGATGAAAAATTTTGGTTGAATTTGTAGAAAGAACAATTTACTAGAGCCCATTGGAAGCTCAAACCACTCTGATATGGACCTTAAACCATCACCAAGGTTGTTGGAGACAATGATTTTAAGCTCAACATTCCCCCATTCCTTGGCCTACACCATTACTGGACACATCATACATTTAAGAACAACTCACACCAACAGAGCCAAACTATGACTACGAACATGCCACAATTGATCAGATCATGGATAGGCAGATCAAGATCACTCACCAAAAAAATATCCAACTATATCAGGTTGTCAAGTTTGGCCAACTCCTATACTAGGTCAAGTGGCTCACCAAGGACCGAGTTTAGTAGAATTTTCTCCATCTCATGGAAAAACTCAATGCAATGGGGACCATTGCTTCCTAAGGGGGAGGACCGATCCAAATAGATATTAGTGGCTCCCCACCTATTCCACTTGGAGCCCCACCATTGTTTCTTTTAATTTCCTTAATTGTAGCACCATTTACTATTTTTGGTAAGTTTTTGGGTCCTGAACTTCTCAGACATTTTGAGGCCCTAAACAACATTTTTTTAGAAAATGGGAAAACTTGCTACATAACCTAGGGGCTTGAAAACAAAATCCATAGTCCTCATATAGATATTTATAACTAGGTATCATGTATGTAAAACTAAGATTGTATGCCAAAGTTACGACCCTGGGAAGTTGATGTACCAATTTACCACAATAGGGCCTACATATTTTTGGTGCTTCATCTCCTAGGTTTATATTTTTAGATGTTTAGCGATTTACATTGTTTCTAAATAATAAATAGGCCTTTAAGCCTCAATGTAACACAGTTCAAAAGACATGTAGCCACCACATATCTTCTCAGAGATAAGCTACCATCACCTTAGCTAGTTTATTTCCATTCTACATGTAAACAATTTTCAGTACTTTTTTATTAACGAATTGAAGTTATGTTTTAATTGTCTCTTTGTGTTTCTAATGATGTTTTTATTTAATTTTGTTCCATCATAAATATAGATCAGTGTTATCAGAGCGGTCTGCTCTCTCTCTATTTTTCTATTCATGTCCCCAATGAGGTCGGGGTATAACAAGTTCGGACTTGAACTAGTTGAGCCTTTGCAAGATCATCCCAGCTGACACTAATGGCCTCCCATGGCGGAAGATAAGAAAGATGAGGGAGAAATAAAATGTGTTGCTCGAAGAAGCCCTCGAGAGGCAAAGGAATCATATTATGGACAACTTTCTCAGATCCTTCAGCAGATACCCACCGATGACGCATCTTCATCCAACAATCACTTCTGAGGCACCACCCCCTTCAAGGTACAAGTGAACTTAGATATCCCTATATTCAAAGGCGAAATAGATGCAGATGTTGTAGATAAATTGTTGAATCTATTGGAAGGTTATTTTTCAGTCCATAGTTTCTTTGATAGGGAGAATATTACTTTTGCACTACTTAATATGTCCTCCATGTCAAGGACTAGATGGAAACTTACTGTGAGAAAAGGGCTGAGGAACCTTCTTTGTTTACAACTTCCTCCTCATAGAACTCTTTCTGAGATGTTGTCAAGGAAAATTATTACCTTGTAGGGAGCTATGAGGACAAGTACATACAATGGACCATACTACGACAATAAAGCGACCAATATGTACATCAGCTCACAAATATTTTTCATACTCTACGCACAAAGTTGGGTATCAAAGGCTCTAAGTGACATCTGGTGCACAAGTACCATGGTTCTCTGCAAAAATACATTCAAGAAGTAATGGATTTCCTGGACATCTCTTCACTTCATGCAACATACCGATATGATGCTAAGATTGAACAAAATTTTAAATAAAAGAAGCGCGAATTTGGAACTATGAATCAGAAGCAGGGTAAGAGCACCCCCAAACCATAAAACAAAGGATGGAGCTAAGGTGGAATGACCCAAGACAACCCATCGAAGCCACTAGAAAATAATGGCATCAGGAATATGAAGAAGGACATAAGAAAGTGGTGTGAGTTCCATAAGAGCCCCACTCATAACACAAATGAGTGTCGTGCCAAGCATTCATTGGTGGCCAAGTTGAAATATTTAGAGTTCAATGCATTTTTTGATTTTGACTCAAAACCTAACAGGACTGACAAGGAGAAGTAGATTATTGATGTAGCACCCAGTGCCACCATTTCCACCACCAAGGTCCAAAAGATTGAGCCGGAATATCAAGAGGAGGGGGAGTGTCTCTTCCACTCATATATGTGGGTGAAGGGTTCCCCACTACAGTTTATTGTCAACAGTGGGAGCCAAAAGAACCTCATTTCATCAGAGGTCATGAAGAAGTTGGTCTTAGTAACTACACCACACCTGCATCCATACACCATTGGGTGTTTTCACCAAGGATAAGATCTTCACCTCAGCTAGTCATGCCACATTCCCTACAACATCAAGCCCTTCATGGATGAGGTATTGTGTGATGTTTCTCCTCTTGAAGTTTGTGATGTATTATTGGGCCAACCATACTTGTGGAAACATCATGTTGTGTATGAATCTAGGCCTCGCACTGTTATTATTACTTTGGGATATAAGTCATACAGGATACCAGAGGTAGCCCCTCCTATCGCCATCTCTTTGATCTCTGTTAAGAAATGTAGTAAGATCATCTCCCATACCAAGAAATCTGTTTTCTTTTTTATTCATTCTCGTAGTAAGTGGAATATCATGGCCACATCCATGGCCCCCAGAAAAGGTTCCTTGATGAAGCAGAAGTCGTTGGATAAGGTTTTGGAAGAATACAGGGACATCTTATCCTCACCCATAGGGATGCCCTTACACTGTCAGGTCAAGAATTTGATCGATCTGACCCCTGGAGCACCTCTACCTAATGAGCCAATATACCACCACTCCATTATGGTAAATGAAGATATCAAATGGTAGATCTAGGAGCTACTATAGAAAGGGCACATCCGACCAAGTTCCTCACCTTGTGGGTGCCCAATTGTACTTGTAAAGAAGAAGGATGTGACCTAGAGGCTCTACATTGATTATCGGGCACTAAACAAAATCACTATCAGGAACAGGTATCCAATCTCATGGATTGATGACCTTCTTGACCAGCTCAAGGGGTTCAAGTATTTTAGCATGAATGATCTGAAGTCTAGCTATCACCAGGCTACAATAGAGCCCACAAATGTATGGAAGGCCACCTTCTAATCAAGAGAGGGCCTTTTTGAATGCTTGGTCATGCCTTTGAGGTTGAAAAATTCCCCTATAACTTTTATGAGGCTAACGGATGACATCTTGTGACCCTTCACCAACTTGTTCATGGTTTTATATCTGGACGACATTCTTATCTTTAGCAAGAGTTTGGAAGAGCACTTTCAACACATTCAACGATTCATTCAAACCCTACTATAGCACAAACTATGTGCTAATATGGAGAAATGCACCTTTGGCATGAGCCAAGTCCAATATCTAGGTTACATCATAGATGAGAAAGGTGTGCATGTGGATCCATCTAAGATCTAATTAATTTAAGATTGGCTAGCCTCGACCACTCTAATATAGCTTCGCAGCTTTTTGGGCCTTGCCAATTTTTATCGAAGGTTCGTGTTGGGATACCCCCATATCACTTGGAATTTAAGTCAGACTACTAAGGGCGAACTAAAAGAAAATATTTCCTGGTCTGAGTCCCAACAAAAATTGTTCGTTGAGCTAAAGCACTGCCTATACTTTGCACCTATACTCATATTTCCAGACCTAAAACAAATCTCTAAAATTAGGATAGATGCCTTTGATTATGCTAATTGTGTAGTTCTCACCTAGCAAGGGCATCTGGTGACCTATCATAGTGAGACACTTTTTGATACAATACGGAAGCATCCCACTTATGATAAAGATATGTATTCTATCGTGCAGGCTTTCCAACAATAGAAATATAACATTTTGGGGAAGGAGACTCTCATCCACACACATCACTGACCTATTTAGTTTATACAGACACAAGGGAAGTTGTATATTGATCGTCATTATAAGTTTTCTACATATCTACAACAATTCCACTTGAACATTAAGTACAAGAATGGAAGCACCAATCATGTTGCAAATTGCCTCAGTTGGCCCCGAGGTGCTGCACTAAATAATTTTCTCAACTCTTGTGTCCATGAGACCTTTGGATGGCTAAGACTATACAAGAATGATCCAACGTTTTCTACCACTTACTAGATGCTAGTGGATGGAAAGCATGTTTAAGATTTCCAACTCTAGGACACATTATTATTCTACCTGGGCCACCTTTGTGTTCCTTCAAGTGAGCATTAAAAATTGATTTGGGAGGCACATTACAATTAGGTCATTGGACACTTTAGTGTGGAGAAAATGTGGTTGTACTATAGAATTATTTTTATTAAACAAAACTTCAATAGGACGTTGGAAAATATATAAAACATTGCACTTCTCATGACATTACCAAGCTAACCATCAAGAAGCAAGGCCTATACACTCCTCTACCTACTCCTAGCCCACCTTGTGAATCCATCTCCATGGACTATATGTCGAGCCTCCCTTATACCAAGCATGGTAATGATTGTGTATTTGTGCTCATGGACTAACTTTCTAAGATGTCTATATTGTCATCTTGCAAGAAGAGTATCACAACAAAGGACACTGCCAAACTCTTCTTTGAATGAGTATGGGTAAATTTCATAATCCCACAGACCATTATATTAGATCAATATAGTAGGTTCTTGAGCACGTTCTCGAAGAGCCTCTAGACATTATTGGACACTAAGATCACCAAGTCGACTTCATTCAATCCCTAGAATGATGGCCAGACAGAGGTTGTCAATAGGATGATAGTGCACATACTATGCATGTAACCACCCTCCTCCCACATCTACCCAAGTAACTGGCCAACCGAGGTAAACATGTATTGAGAGATGCCACTATGAACAGATTCAACCTCCTTGGTGACCTTAAGGAAATGGAATCGATGGAACACATCCACATCAACAACAACGCCCCCAAGAGACATCTTAGCCACTTAGGCATCTTTCCCCTAGGTCCCATTGATGTTTTATATCTCTTAACCTTTAGATGATCTCATGCTATGGGCATGCCAATGTCTAGGGACCTTTAGATGCTCCCAGAGGCCTGTATGCCTACGTCTAGGGACATTTTCCAACATTCCTATGTCAGCGTCCATGGAATTTAATGCACTTTTCTAGCCTAGAATTCCAGCCACTACCCAAAACCTGTTGTGACTTCTAGAATCAAAGACATGATGATAAGACTAATAAACCAAAAATAAACTTTGGGACTAGGCCCGACCATCCCCAGCTGGGATTGACATTCTATCAAACACTTGGCATAAATGCAACCTATAGGTCTAGGATACAAGATAAAGCATGAATGACTAAAAAATCTTATGAAACATGACAAGAAGGATCACAACCTTCTCCCTTGAATTGTTATGACATGAGTTAGGTCTTGCATCCATCATTTTAACAATTACAAGTAAATACATGAAATGACCATGACATGAACCAATCAATTAACCATGCTTATAACCAACATAAAACCATGTAAATAATAGAGATATAATAGCCATTAAATCCACATATAAACAAATAAAAAAGAAAGAGAATGTAGCTTTCATTAATCAGAGGAAAATCTGACCAGTTTTGGGACTTCCATGTACCACCGGATGGTAGACATGGCTGAACCATATATTTCTTTTAGCCAGTCACCCCTGTGCCATATTCTAAGCATCAATGTGGGATCTCATGGATACATCAATCCAAAAGTAGCCAAGGGAATCCAAAGGTTAAACCACCTCGACCCTCACCAAATCGTGATTACACCAAAACCAGTGCTCTGATCACAAAATTGAACCGAGCTTGGAATGCCATCTAGAATCCATCACTATCCTTGAGGAAATTTACATCTCCTTGTCTCTTAGGCTTTACTGCAATCAAGTCTCGGATCACTAGGCCTTAAACGAGGACCAATTTCTCAGGTTTTACCACAATCCAAACCTAGATCACTATGCCCTAAACTAAGACTTCTCCCTGAGGCTTTATCGTGCATCCTGCCAAAACCAGTTAAGGGATTCCTAGGCTGTTATGAAACCAGCTCACAAAAAGATAGAAAATATAGTTGAATGCCTTAGAATTCAGCCTCTTTGAGGGGGAACCTCCTTTACATTACACAAATGAACAATTCTTGGATGATTCAAATGACAAAACCTCCTTTCTATATATAGGAGTCTAAGGAGTCACAATATAACCCAACTGACCTAACAATAATAATATAAAGCCACAAAAATAACAATAGAGGGATTCTATGGGGCACATTAATAAAAATATAGGGACAATAGGGGTGCAACAATATTAATAAGGGATACAACTACAACAGTAATGGGGTAATCACTAGTATTATAGGG
The DNA here is from genome assembly GCA_031772625.1 of Pinus tabuliformis. Taxonomy (NCBI): domain Eukaryota; kingdom Viridiplantae; phylum Streptophyta; class Pinopsida; order Pinales; family Pinaceae; genus Pinus; species Pinus tabuliformis. The sequence continues at coordinate 862,265,063 of CM062808.1, forward strand.
ACCTAACATGCCCCTCTCCTTCAAAAAAGTGTTGTCTTCAACGCTTGAGTAGTTCTGGATGCTTCTGTATAAAATTCTCATCCTCCCATGTGGAATCTTCAGTGGATAAGTTCTTCCACTTGATGAGATACTTTGAAATTGATTGATTTCGTAACTGTCGAGTTCTTGTTTCTGTGACTGCTTCCGGTTCCAATATCATTTTTCCTTCCTCATCAAGTTCTGGCAATATTGTTTGAACTGGGAGCTTGTCACCTATAACCTTCTTTAAACATGAAACATGGAAAACTGGGTGCATTCGAGATGTTGCAGGAAGCTCCAATTTGTATGCCATAGTCTTTTGCAACACCTTATACAGACCATAATACTTTGGTGATAATTTATTATCCTTCATAGCTTGCTTGAGGAACATTTGTTTATATGGTTGTAGCTGTAGGAATACCCAATCACCTACATCAAAACTTCTTTCGCTGCGATGTTGATCTGCCTATTGTTTCATTCTATTATGTGCCAACACAAGGTTATCCTTTAAGAGTTGGAGGACTTGTTGTTGATGTTTGATGTGATGTTCCACTACTTGAACCTTAGAATTTTCTCTTAAATATGATGTGATGGATGGTGGCTGATATCCATAAAGTGCCATAAATGGGGTCATTTTTGTTTTTGTATGGAAGGAAGTGTATACCACCATCCAGCCAGAGGCAACCATTTGACCCATTGTGTCTGTTTATCAGATACAAAGCAATGAAGATATCCTTCCAAACATTTGTTTACTATCTCAGTTTGCCCATCAGATTGAGGATGATAAGATGAGCTATGAGCTAACTGAGTACGAAGACAAGAAAATAATTCTATCCAAAAATTTCCAGTGAAAATGGGATCTCTGTCACTTACAATAATCTTTGGGTTTCCATGTAGCTTTTGAATTGTTTCCATAAATGCAATAGAAACTGTACTAGCCTTAAATGGATGTGATAATGCACAAAAGTGTGCATACTTGGTAAGTCTGTCAACTACCACCATGATGACATTCTTTCCCTCATATTGGGTAAACTTGTGATAAAATCCATTGAAACCTCCTCCCAATGTTGGCTTGGAATGGATAAAGGTTTTAATAGACCCGGGGTCTTAATTGTTTCAACTTTATTTTGTTGGCAAACCAACCATTACGCCGCAAACTTTTGAATATCCGATTTAAGGCCATCCCAAAAAAATTCCTTCTTAACCCTGTGGTAAGTTTTTAAAAATCCTGAGTGCCCTCCTAAGGGAGAAGTGTTCAATTCCATAAGAATCTTTTGTTTGAGTTGCGAATCCTTACAAAGGTATACGCGATCTTTGTACCATAACGAATCATTTTTCCAGCTAAATGTACCAGATGTATTGGAATCTTGTTGTAACTTTTGAATAAGTGCCCACACTTCTTCATCATTCTTCCATTCCTCCCTTGCTTCGTTTATCCAATCTGGTTGGATAATAGAAATGGCGCACAACAATTCTTCCACATACTCATCCTTTCTTGAGAGTGCATCTTCCACCACATTTTGCTTCCCTTTTTTGTAGATGATTTCAAAGTCATAGCCCAACATCTTTGTGACCCACTTTTGTTGCTCTTCAAACGATAATCTTTGTTCTAAAAAGTATTTAAGGCTATCATGATCTCTTTTTACCTTGAAGTGTCTTCCCATTAGGTAGGGTCGCCATTTCTTAAGTGCATGTAGTATTGCCAAAATTTCCTTCTCATAAATAGCTTTGTGTAAAAACTTTTCGTTGATTGGATGACTTTCAAAAGCAATGGGTCTTTCATCTTGCATTAAAACAACACCAATTCCATTTCTTGAAGCATCACATTCCACAATAAAGGTTTTTGTGAAGTCTGGTGTAGCTAAGACCAATGCTTGGCACATTGCCTCTTTAAGATGTTCGAAGGCCTTTGTTTCTTATGGAGTCCATGAAAATGCATCTTTCTTCAATAATGTTGTTAGAGGTGCTGCTATTCTCCCATAATTCTTAACAAACTTGTGATAATACCCTGTCAACCCGATAAATCCTCGCAGATGCTTTATGGATGTGGGGATTTTCCATTCCTTAATGGCTTTAATTTTGCTAGGGTCTACCTTAACTCCTTCATGAGATACAATATGACCCAGATATTCCACCTCTTGTACTCCAAAGAAACATTTGGATCTTTTTGCATATAATTGTTTCTCCTCCAATAGTTGTAGCACCCTATCAACATGTTCAACATGATCCTTCCAAGACTTGTTGTAGATTAGTATATCATCAAAAAATACTAACACAAATTTTCTAAGGAAGGGTTTGAAAATGGAATTCATCAAACCTTGAAATGTAGAAGGTGCATTGGTAAGGCCAAAAGGCATGACCAAAAATTCATAATGACCCTCATGAGTTCTAAATGCTATTTTCGGAATGTCTTTAGTCTTCATTCTAATTTGATGATATCCTGAATGAAGATCCAACTTGGTGAAGTAAATTGATCCATGCAATTCATCAAGTAATTCATTAATGATAGGAATGAGAAACTTATCTTTAATAGTGAGCTTGCTGAGCTCCCTATAATCCGGACACATGCGCCATGATCCATCCTTCTTGTGCACCAATACTACTGGAGTAGAGAAAGAGCTTTGACTAGGATTATACTAGCCTCTAGCATTTCTGCAACCATACATTCAATTTCACTCTTTTGGGCATAGGGATATATGTACGGCCTGATGTTTGGAGGAACACTTCCTGGAATCAGATGAATAGCATGATCATGATCACGAATAGGTGGGAGACCTTTGGGAGTCTCAAATACCTTGAAATGATTGTCCAAGACTTTTTGGAGATCTGGAGAAATAGATGATTTCGATGTGGAAACATCTAGCGAACATAATTGTGCAATTACACCTCTTTTTTCCTTTTTTAGAAGCTTTGTCATACAGTTAGATCTTATTATCTTTCCCGGTTTCCCTGCAATACCCCTTAATTCAACTTCCTTTCCTTCCACTGAAATTTTCATGAAAATTTCTTGAAAATTAAAAGCTATTGTGCCCAAGGACTGTAGCCATTGGACTCCTAGTACAACATCAACATCTCCCATTGGAATGGAAAGCAGTGGACTCATCAATACATATTCTCCCATGGATAGCTTGATATTATGGCACTTTCCAGAGCAATTTATCGTTCCTCCATTTGCAACCATCACTTGACACTCTGGTGCTGGATATAGGAAGCAATTCAATTCTTTTGCTACCTTAAAATGAATAAAATTGTGCGTACTTCCTGAATCAATCAACACTATTACCTTTTTCTTCTTGATTTGTCCTTCTATATTGATGGTTTGAGGAGTGGTAATTCCAGCAAATGCATTACAAGATATGGTCGAATTCATTTCTTCTTTATCTAGGCTTTGTTCTTGGAGTATATCCTCTTCTTTTGACCTTTCTTGCTCCTTTTCTTCTTCCTCTTCACAATCTATGTAAAATAATTTCTTCTCAGCACACTTATGACCTTTAGCGTATTTGCTATCACAACTATAACAAATCCCTTTCTCTCTTTTTTCTTCCAATTTTTCTGGTGTCAACCTTATAGGTTGTGGAAGGCTAGGGGTAACAACACTTCCATCTTTATAGTTGTGACTGGTATGCTTCCTGGTTGCCATAATTTGCTTTCCATTTTTCTTGCTAACTTGAATGCCTTCTCTAATGAATCAGGTTCCCAAAGGTGAACATCATGTTGGATATTATCCTTTAAAGTCCCTATGAACACATCAATCCTATGCTCCTTTGGAATATTTTTTACTCTTATGTTCAATTTTTGGAACTCCTCAATGTGCTCCATTATTGAACCCTTTTGTTTGAGACTTATCAATTTGCTAAAAAAAGTGTTGCTTTTTGTGTCCTCATAATGTGCTGTCAATTCTTCTGTATAAATTGCCCAAGTGATAATTTTCTTACGAGAGCAAAGCCATTGATACCATACAAACTAATTTGGTTCCAAATATAAATTTGCAATACGTACCTTTTTTGTGTTTTGCACATTATTGAGATCAAAAAATTGCTCCATCTGTAATATGCATGTTACGGGGTCCTTGGCATCAAACTTCCTCATATCAATTTTTGGAATATGGTGGGTCTTAGATCCAACATTAGAGTCTATGGAATCATGATTAACATTTCTTTTGTTCTCATCATGAGTTTCCTTTAGTACCCTTTCACTATTAGTGACCATTTCTTGTAGCAACTTATTCATATTTATCTTCAATTCTTCCATGTCTGTCTTCAAATCTAACTTCAAATCATCCATCTTAGCTTCCATGCCATTCATCGTAGCTTCCATGCCCTTTATATTAGATTCCACACCATTTATCTTAGCTTCTGTTAGCTTTTGTGAGAGTGACATTTGTTGCACTTGGTCTTGTAATTTTGATATATCATGTAGCATTTCTTCCTCTTCTTCATGAGTCATGCTAGCGCTTTCAGGTTGCTTACTAGGTGTTTGGATTTTCTTTCCTTAGGGCATCCGTTACTGATAATAATGCTCTACTATGCCTTTTGAATTCTTCAAAATAATTTTTCAAACCAAGCTTAAGAAAAAATTTAAAAAAATCTACACACCTTTTTTCACTTTGAAGGAGCTTGATATTGCCTCTGTTGTATCTTTGTAATTTCGGATCATCCAGTTTTGAAATTATGACCTGCTATAGCCCTCTGTGTCTTCTTTCCAATGCCACTAGTCTGAGCCAAATTGGATTCTCCAAGGAAGAGTTATGCTAAATCTCCCACAGTGACCTGATTATAGACTACTTCAGTAGAGCAAACTTGTACGACATGCCACGTGTCCCTATTTCAACCTTTGTCTCTGAAAAATATATATGAGAAACTACAGTCCATCCTCTTTCTGTACGTTCTTACGAAACTTCAATCCGATGCTCAGAGATAAAGTTATGACGATTTTCCCTAGGTCACCTGTTTGGAATGTAACTCAGGAGTCTGCAAAAAGACCAACTTCCTCAGATCATATCTCCGCAAATATAGCATGAAAGGCTCTGAAATTTGGACCCATGATTCAGTGTGATTTCTTCTCAAATGGTTTTTTTTTCACTTCTGAAATGCCGCAGAAAAGAATTTATAGAGAAAATCCCACGATGACCTATTTGGAGTAGTGAAACCCTAGAATCCAAAGCTCTGATACCAAATGTTATGAAACCAGCGCACAAAAAGATAGAAAATATAGTTGAATGCCTTAGAATTCAGCCTCTTCGAGGGGGCAACCTCCTTTACATTACACAAATGAAAAATTCTTGGATGATTCAAATGACGAAACCTCCTTTCTATATATAGGAGTCTAAGGAGTCACAATATAACCCAACTGACCTAACAATAATAATATAAAGCCACAAAAATAACAATAGAGGGATTCTATGGGGCACAGTAATAAAAATATGGAGACAATAGGTGTGCAAAAATATTAATAAGGGATACAACTACAATAGTAATGAGGTAATCACTAGTATTATAGGGACCTAACATAGGCCTTCGGGAATGAACCTTGATACCACCTCCGCCACAAATTCTGAAATCCATTCGAAATATCTAAAGCTCAAAACCAAGATAAAAATCCCAACACACCATGGCATCTAGAAAAAGGCAAGGCTAGGCTAAAAACCACTATCATAACCCAACAAAACCATTCCACCAATATTAAGAGCACCATACACCAACATGCAAATCCATGCATGTCAATACTAGCTAGGAAATCACACGTGGAATATGTTACCTACAAGTATTTCTACTGAGGCTGCATGATCTTGCTCTTCCTTCTTTGATCCTTGTTTTTCCTTTCCTTGCTCCAAAGAAAAACCTGAGCAAAAACTTGATCCAAGAGCTTCCAACTAATCCTCATAAACCTTTTTATCAATGAGGCCTTTATTTTCTTCATTTTCCATTATTTTCCTTCAATTTCCGCCTCACATGAAACTTTTGATATTTCACCTTACTTTTCTCCTATTTTCCTTTATTTTCATAAATAAATGTGCCAAAATGCATTTTTTCCTCTTTAATGCCTTTGCCTTTTCCAACTTCCTTTAGCCATAATAACTTAAATGAACACCCACACCAAGATTTCCTGCCCAACATTCAACTTGGAATATGTGTCCCATCATTGTGGCCTTATATACTTTTACATGGATTTTTAACTAGGGTTGTTACAGAACCCTCCCCCTTGGGGGAACACCGTCCTCAGTGTTCAGTGACACCTATAACCAACAAGACTATTGAAAACAAAACACACTGCCCATGGAGCTTTATAACACAGCTCGTGGCAGCATTTACAATGATCATCTGCTAAAACATGACAATCGTATTGTTTACTGGAGCTTTATAACAAATCTAATTATGATATTTACAATAAAAACCACATATACTTAAGCACATTTTCTTCAACCGAAAAATAACCATATTGTCCATGGATCTTTATAAACTAGCTCAATACATTATTTACAATTATATACACATATACACATTTTCTCAACCAACAAACAAAAGGATACGATGCCTGCATCCACAACAAGGGAATCTAGAGGCTCATACCTCCACCCTCAAAGTAATACCAGGATTCACCTCCTTCCCAGGAAGTCCAGAATCCACTGCAAAAGTCAAATCTGCATCCAATGTCCAACGCTACAATCCTGTGCTACTTATCCTCTCAATGAATAGTTACTAGCTCATTATTCCAAGGCACAGTCCCAATGTGCATCTGTTTCCATCTAGTAATGCTAATGACCAAAACAAATCCATCCCCAACCTTCCCTTCTCCACTACACAGTCCCTCAGGAAATATAGTTACCTCCTTCTGTGCAGTCACACACCTTCCAAGTTCTATTGGCACCCCCATCCCGGGTAGTCCATCCCTTGGCAAGGTTTCCTCGCATAAGAAGATATAAAAACCAAGGCATATCCATGCCTTAAAACCCTCATACCTATCATAGCATGCTCATGGAAATCAATGGACACTATTGGGTACCAGTGTCTCACAATGGCGCTGCTCCTAAAGTGCTTTATGAGCATATTGTTGCATTTTCCAATTCCTTTTGTTATTTCTATTAATGCTTGCTGTCAATTTCAACCACCCAACTAGGAATTTCATGCTTCCCTATACCAAGCGCATAATTTCCATTACATTCAAAATAATTTGAAATAACCTCAAATCATACCTCATTGGTGTCCCGTCAACAAGGTACACTTCCAATTCTATTCAGTTACTGCCATAACAAGTCAAACTAGAATATTTTACAAATCATTATGTATAAACATATCACATTAGGTTAGCTCAAAACATAACCATCATAGATCAAAATCATAAATCACATGTAACCATCATAAACCAGAATCATAAATCACATGTAATCATCATAAATAAGGATCGTAGATCACATGCATAATAAAACTGAAATAAAATATTGATACTTATCCTTTAATTAATCCTTATCTTGTAGCTTTCTCCTTATTTCACACACACTCCGGATCGGTTGCCACACTAGACAAACACCCATTGCTTTCTCCTCACCTCTGGGGCCCCCACCAACAATCCCGTACGCAACCTCCCAAGTTGGATATGCATAAATTTGATGGTTTTCACCCGGCAGCATGGATAGCACAAATGGAGCAGTATTTCAATCTGAATAACATCTTAGATAATGATACTCAGCTTATGGTGGGGAGCATTTACTTGGACAATGAAAGGTGGCAATGGTGGGAATGGCATCAACGTTGCAATGGAACTTTTGTGACTTGGACCACCTTCAAAAAAGCTCTTACAGAACGCTTTGACTAGGAATCTTCTTTTTTGGGTCATCTTACTAAGCTCCGACATACTGGCACAGTGGATGAATATGTTACAACCTTTGAAGCCTTAGCCTTCCACACTAGGGGTCTCTCAGATGTGTTCTACACGGAATATTTTATCAGCGGTTTTAAAGAAGCCATAAAATTCCACGTCCTACTGCACCACCCTCCCACATGGACGGAGGCTTGCAAGGTAGCTCATAACGTGGAACGTGCGTTAGTAGCCCAGTACAGTCGCCCAAATTTCACTGCTAAGGGTCGCCCCCCACAGGCTCACAGCACAACTCAAACTCTTAAGGTTCAAAAGGTGTCACCTGCAGAAATGGTCGAAAGAATAAAGCAAGGATTATGTTACTACTGTGATGAAAAATACTCCCCAGGTCATAAATGCAAGGAGCCCAAATTTTTTCAAATTGATGCCACTAATTACAGCTCATCAGAGGAAGATCCACCACTGGAGGAACATGAGGCAGTAGAAGAGGACAACCAAAAGGACAATGTCCCTGACGAACCAGTTATTTCGCTGCATGCTTTGGCAGGGATTTCTTCACATCAAACTCTCAAAATCAGAGGTTTTATTAGACATCGCCCAGTAGTAGTCTTGATTGATAGTGGAAGTACACATAATTTCATCCATCAAAAAGTCACGGAAGCAGTGCATTGTTTTATACGAGCAGTTTCTAACTTCCAAGTCCAAATTGCAGATGGGGGCACAATGAAATGTGAAGGCCGCTGTGAAAATGTCAAACTTCAAATGGAGGATTATCAGTTGAAGACCCACATGTTTTCCATACACATGGGAGGGTGTGACATTGTCCTCGGTGCTGAATGGCTTCGCACCCTTGGGCCAATCACAATGGATTTCCAGGAGTTATATATGAGTTTTAAGCAGAACAACTCCACACATACCCTCCGTGGACTCCAGGCGGGAGCTCCCTCTATCATCAGCTCGCATAGGATGGAAAAATTGCTAAAAAAGGGCCATCATGGAGTTATAGCTCAATTTAATGCCATCCAGGAAGTCGAAACCAAGTCTCTGCCGATTCATCCTGAGATGCAACAGATTTTAAATAACCATCTACCGGTATTTGACAAGCCTCATGAGCTTCCACCCTCGAGAGAGGAACATGATCATAGCATCACCTTGGTTCCAGGGGTCCAACCCCCAAATGTGCACCCATATAGATATCCGTTCACCCAAAAGAATGAAATAGAAAAAATAATCAAGGAACTTTTGGAAGCAGGTGTCATTCGTCCCAGCATTAGTCCTTATTCATCACCGGTGGTCATGGTGCTCAAGAAAGATGGGGAGTGGCAGATGTGTCCAGACTTCAGGGCCCTCAATAAGTTGACAGTCAAAGATAAATTTCCCATCCCGGTGGTTGATGATTTGTTGGATGAACTCAATGGGGCTCAATTCTTCACTAAGCTGGATCTTCGCTCAGGCTACCACCAAATTCGCATGAAGGAAGTTGACATTCCAAAGACTGCTTTCTGAACTCATGAAGGCCATTATGAGTTCCTGGTCATGCCATTCGGTCTTTGTAATGCCCCATCTACTTTTCAGAGCCTTATGAACCACCTTCTCAAACCATATCTCAGGAAATTTGTCCTTGTCTTCTTCGATGACATCCTCATCTATAGTTGCACTTGGGCCGCACATCTTCAGCATGTAGATCTACTCTTGCAACTGCTCCGTAAGCAAAAATTATTTGTTAAGATGTCCAAGTGTTCGTTTGGCATGGAAGAAGTTGAGTATTTGGGCCACATTGTGGGGCGTGCAGGTGTCAAGGTGGACCCCAAAAAGATCCAGGCAATGCAGGATTGGCCTCAACCTAAGACCTTGAAGAGCCTGAGAGGATTTTTGGGTCTCACAGGCTATTATCAAAAATTTGTCCGCAATTATGGTTGCATAGAGAAGCCCCTCACTCAACTCCTAAAGAAAAATTCATTCTTCTGGAATGAGGACGCACAACAGACATTTACAACTCTCAAAAATGGCATGTGTTCCACTCCAGTCTTAGCACTCCCTGACTTCACCAAATATTTTGTCATTGAATGTGATGCTTCAGGTACGGGTATTGGGGCGGTCTTAATGCAAGAAGGGCGACCTTTGGCCTTCACAAGCCAACAACTAAGTGGGAAGAATCTGGGCCAATCTACCTATGAGAATGAAATGATGGCCATTTTACATGCAGTAGAGACCTGGCGACCTTACTTATTGGGGCGACGTTTCCAAATCTACACAGACCATCACAGTCTTAAATATTTTTTGGAGCAACGCCTATCCTCCCCACAACAAAATAAATGGCTTGCCAAAACGCTGGGATATGATTATGAGATCATTTACAAGAAAGGGCAATAAAATAGTGTAGCAGATGCATTATCTCGCCAATTTGAGGAGGGAAGTACCCTGTTAGCAATTTCCCTTCCCATTCCAGAATGGATTGAAGAAGCTCGCAGGGAATGGTTTTCACATCCTGGTCTCTCCCAAATCATTTCTCAATTGCAGGCGGATCCAAATTCCACCAAGGGCTACTCGTGGCAGGATGAGATTCTTCACTATAGGGATAGAGTCGTAATATCACCAACATTACCCTCAAACGTCGCATTTTGGCAGAATTGCACTCATCCGCCATTGCAAGACATTCAGGATTTCAGAAGACGTATGCTCACACCAGAAGATCATTTTTTGTGGACAGGCATGAAAAAGGACATCCTTACTTTTGTAGCAGAATGCAATGTCTGTCAAAGCCACAAAGGGGAGACCGTCAAAGCACCAGGCACATTACAACCGTTGCCCATCCCGGCAGCAATATGGACGGAGGTTTCTATGGATTTCATTACAGGTCTTCCAAAGTCATGAAACAAGTTAGTCATCATGGTGGTTGTGGACAGACTTTCGAAGTATGCTCATTTCTGCGCCACCCATTTACACCGACTTTGGTCGCTCAATCTTTAATGGATCAGATCTTCAAATTGCATGGCATGCCCACTTCTATTGTGTCTGATCGTGACCCGATCTTCACCAGTAATTTTTGGCAGGAACTCTTTAGGCTACAAGGCACCCAACTAAAACTCAGTACTTCTTATCATCCACAAATAGATGGTCAAACTGAAGCCATCAACAAATGTCTGGAAACCTACCTTAGGTGTTTCACTTCAGAAAAGCAACATCTTTGGGTACAGTGGTTACCTCTGGCTGAATGGTGGTATAACACCAACTATCATGCCACCACCAAAATGACTCCCTATGAAGCAGTATATGGTCAACTCCCCCCTTCTCCTACTTCTTATATCAAGGGGTGCTCAAAGGTACAAGTAGTGGATCAACTCCTACACTACCACGCAACCATGCTCGCCCATCTTAGAGAGAATCTTCATCAAGCTCAAAACCGCATGAAGCAACAGGTAGACCAGCATCGCTCAGAGTGCCAATTTCAAGAAGGGGATCGGGTCTTTTTGAGGCTAAAACCATATAAGCAAACATCACTCAAAGACAAGGGTTGTCAGAAACTATCTCCAAAATTCTACGGACCATATCAAGTACTTCGGCGCATTGGAGAAGTAGCCTACAAGCTGGCTTTGACGCCTACTACAAAAATCCATCAAGTTTTCCATGTCTCATGCCTTAAGAAAGTGATTGGGAACAATTGCAGAATTCAAACCAGTCTACTTAAATTGGACGAGGAAGGGTCAATCTGGCTCCAACCTGAACAGGTCCTAGACACACGAGAAAGGCACCTGTGTGGCCACATGATTAGGGAAGTTCTCGTCAAGTGGAAAGACACCTCTCTGGAAGATGCAACTTGGGAACCAGCCACTATTCTTCAGCAGTTTCCGCAGCTTCAGCCTTGAGGACAAGGCTATTCTTAAGGGGGAGGGCATGTTAGGGTCCCACCCTAACCCCCTTATTTATGTAGTGGGATCAAGTCATAGTAAAGAGTCAATAAAGCCCATATTAATAATTGTAAGTGGTTAACCCGTAATTAATGACAGGACCACAGTTAGTTGCAAATGGGCCATGGTATTAGATAGATGGTATTAATAAAACCCATGGTATTGATCCATGGTATTACATGTATGAGTCATATATAAAGGATAGAGACTCCCTGCGAGGAGCATCGTGTCTTATTCTTGTATCGAGCTCTGCTCTATTGGAGGTTTCCCCCTCGAAGAGGCCAGTGAACATTGCTTTTTGAATAATAAAATATTTGTTGTTGTCTCTCACTGTTCTATGTTCTGGGTATCTTTCTTCGCATATTCTGTATTTGGGTATCTTTTTGTAGGTTAAGAGCATAACAGTGCACACAACGCCATATGTACACTGCACCACCTATACAACATAGACACAATACCACATATACAAGGTACCACATGCACGATGTGTACTCGACACCACATGTACATAGTGCCACATGCACAACATTAACGCAACACCATATGTACAACATGTACATGAAACCACATGCTCACAGCACCACTTGTACAATCATGCACACAACACCATATGTACATAACACCATATGTACAACATGCACACAACACCATGTGTACATAGCACCACATGTATGACATGAAGACAACACCACATGTACATAGCACTGCATATCAAACATGTACATAGCATCATATGCACACAACACTGCATATCCAACATGTGCACAACACCATATGCACACAACACTGCATATCCAACATGTACATAGCACAATCTATGCCCAACACTGCATATGCAATATTCACACAACACTATCTGTACCACCTTGTACATAACATTGCATAACAACATGTACACACACTATATATACACAACACCACATGCGCACAACATCACAGATGCAACATGTACAAAATATACAATATATGCACAACAATAGTACCACACATCCAAAACCACATTGTCTCTACCAAGAAACCTTGCTTCTAGTGTCTCTCTGCCATCCATGCTTATCCTAGCATGTTGTGCATCATGTTGTTTTCGTTTCGCTGATGTATCTCTCAACATTAGCCTATCCATAACATAAACATAGACATAATACAAGCATACAATATCAATTCATATCATCTTGATACTGACTTCGTATATTTTTCATGACTACTCTCCCTACTTGATTCCCCATAAGACTAACCTCGTCATGCCATTCACCTGCGTAAGCAAACATTCCTCCACAAGAATGATCCCTAGTGACCCTGTCATATAATAACATAAATACATACATACATGTATACAAATAAACATCAACATAAAACAATCATGATCCTTGACGACCCTGTCAAACATGACATATATATATATATATATATATATATATATATATATTCATACATGTATACATATATAAACATCAACATAGTTATGATCACAACATAATTACCAAATAACATAAGGTCTAGGTTAAGAGAGCTTCCTTATTTGTGCACAACATGCACAACATTGAGAACCATAGTTCCCAACTTAGCCAAGGCATCTGACACCTCATATCCATTTACTTTACCTTTTATGGTTACATTTCTCAAGTATGTACAACCACCGTCCATTTATCACAATGGACCTAACCAGTCCAACCAATTGTCATAGTTTTACCTTCCACTGTGCTTACTCATGCACCGAACTTCATCCGTCTCTTAGATTACTTGTTGGGTACCACATAGCTCTCCCTGAGCTCCATTAACTTTCCTCCTTCCCAACCAATTCCCAAGGCTCAAAACTTAAAAGGAAAGTACCAGAAACAAACAAGAAAAACAAAACACGAAGAACCATCTATGATATGACACCACAACGAAAGTGGCATGATCATGCACTAGACATAAACAAGTGGAAATCAATGCAAAAAAACAAATCACAAAGAGACCAAAAGCACAAGACTAACAGTAAACACCAGGACTCATTACCCATGGTTCCCAAGGAAATTTCAATCCAAGACTTTTTCAAGATTTCATAGAAACCTCTCTTTCCATGCACTCCATGCATCATACTTCCATAAACACATAACAGTCAGTCTACAAATAAATATAAAAATACACCAATTACCTTATCTTGATGTGCCAAGCATTTTTCTTGCAACTGAACACATCCACGCCATCTCTCAAGGGACTCCAATCCTTTGACGAATCTAGCTATAACCAGAACCAACTGTTACGCCTGTCAAATACATATTTATGAATATAACACATATCCTCATAATGTTAGACAAAGTCAAGGTTAAGAAGACTTCCTGTATGCAAGGCACTCATTCATTTGGAATTGCGGTTTCCAAACATAGAAAAAGGAATTCTTGCCCAATTCCTTTCTTTTACCTTTTTACCTTATTGCAATCAAGGCTTACTATGTATTGTCACATCACCGAACAGTTAGTTATATAAACACATCAATTGTTACCTTTTCACGTTAATACTAAGTATGTTTCCTGAAACTAGTTACACATGTCAACCACATGTTCCAAATATCAAGACAACATGTATATTAATTTGAAATCAACCTTTACCAAGACTATCAATCATGTCATAATCCATAATTGACTCATAGTCATTAGACATAATGCTACAACTGTCACCTATTACACTCAAGTACATATCAACTCTCTCAACACATATGTATTAGTACAACTATCTTAAAAGGATCATTTTGGCAATAAATCTTATAGACAAATACTCATATCATTCAAGTAATCAAACATTTAGACAATAGATAGACGACATAAGAAATCTCATACCTAAATGTATCTCAGGGGAGGCTATCTTGTCTGCACAATCAATATAGTTAGAACATATCACTTTACAACACATCATCTCAAGCACAACTAAGGTCATGATATCCATAACAATAACTAGCTAACATGTTCACAACATAAACTCATAAACAATGTTCATTCATGCATAACAATCACATAGACATAGTTAGTCTAGATTAGTACAACACAATATCACAAATATGTCGACTCATACATGAATGTCATAACCCTAATCCTTTTCATAGACTAATCCAACTTAGTATGATACACATAACATCAAGATATTAACTCTATAACCCTAACCTTCAAGTTAACTAGCATATAACAACAATAAGTTAACATATAACATAATCATCAATCTAGATACAAGTTGACATATAACATATTCATCAACCACATATAGCATGATCATCAAGCTATCTAACATAGAACAACAATATCAATGCATACAACCACATGTTACTATACTATCATTCATGACTATCCAACACATGTGCATATGACTACACTAAACAACTAGCATCTATCATTTATGTAACCATAACATCAATAGAATGAAATACATGCACATAACCATAATGCATATAACAATCCTTAACCTACATACCTGAATTCCCAACATAAAAACCTGTATGACGACATGCTCTTGCATTGAGGTCCAATGTTGCAACTTCAATTTAATGATCTGCATCTCTTGTTCTATCTCAACCAACACATTAGCATCATAACATACCAATAGCATCATGATGAATAATTGTATACAATGAACTCATGCATGATAACCTTCACTATGACAATGCATACGTAACAACATATAGACACTGACATTCATAACAATGCATAATCGCCATGCACTCATGACAATCACATCCAACAACAACACCATCAACTTCCACATGGCGAAACAACTACCAAAGTGACCACCACCATACATACAAAACAAGAACACAATCCACAAACATAAGGAACACATATGCAATCGACATGTATGCATGACAAACACATTCACCTAAGGAGAGCACAACCACACTCTGATACCAATCTGTAACCACCCTCCTCCCACATATACCCAAGTAATCGGACAACCAGGGTAAACATGCGATAAGAGAGGTCAATATCAAGGGATTCAACCTCCTTGGTGACATTAAGGAAATGGAAACGATAGAACACATCAACCATACCTTCCACATTAGCAACAACACCCCCAAGACACATCTCGTCCACTCATGCATCCTACCCCTGGGTCCCACTTATATTTTATACCTCTTGACCTCTGGACGCTCTCATGCTATGGGCATGCCAGCATATAGGGACCTCTGGATGCTCCCACAGGCCTACATGCCTATCTCTAGGGACTTTTTCCAGCATACCTATGCTAGTGTCTGTGGAATTTAAGTCACTTTTCTATCCTAGAATTTAGGCCACTTCCCATAACTTTTTATAACTTCCAGAATCCATCAAAGACATGATGATAAGATTAATAAACCAAAAATAAAATTCAAGACTAGTCCTAACCATCCCCAACCGGAACCAATTTTTCAAACACTTGGCATCAATATAACCTACAGGTCTAGGATACAAGACAGAGCATGAATGACTAAAAACTCTTATGAAACATGACAAGAAGGATCACCACCTTCTCCCTTGAACTATTATGACATCAATTAGGTCTTGCATCCATCATTTTAACAATACAAGTAAATACGTGAAATAACCATGACATGAATCAATCAATTAACCATGCTTATAACCAGCATAAAACCATGTAAATAACAGATATATAACAACCATTAAATCCACATATAAACAAGTGCAAAAGTAAGAGAACTTCGTTTGCATTAATCATAGACAAATCCAACCAGGTTTGGTACTTCCACGTACCACCCGACCATAGACATGGCTAAACCAAATATTTCTTTCAACTAGTCACCCCCGTGCCATATTCCAAGCATGAATGTGAGATCTTATGGATAAACCAATCCATAAAAAACCAAGGGAATCCAAAGGTTAAACCACCTCCACCATCACCAAACCATGATCACACCAAAACCGGTAGTCCAATCACAAAACTGAACTGAGCTTGGAATTCCATACAGAATCCATCACTATCCTTGAGGAATTTTCCATCTCCTTGTCTCTCAAGATTTACTACAATCCAATCCCAAATCACTAGGCCCTAAACCGATACCAATCTCTTAAGCTTTACCACAATCCAAACCTAGATCACTAGGCCCTAAAATGAGACTCCTCCCTTAGGCTTTACCATGTATCCCACCAAAACCAGCCAAGGGATTCCTAGGCTTTTGGGAATGAACCTTGAGACCACCTCCGTCCTAAATTCTAAAATCCATATAGCAAATCCAAACCTAAAAATCGAGATAAACACCCCAACACACCATGGAATTTGGAAAAAGGCAAGGCTAGGCTGGAAACCACTATCATAACCTAACAAAACCATGCCACCAACAACAAGAGAACCATACACCAACATGCAAAGCCATGCATGTCAATAACAGCTAGGAAATCACACATGCAATATGTTATGCAAATATTCCTGTTGAGGCTACTTAATCCTTCTCTTCCTTCCTTGATCCTTGCTTTTCCTTTCCTTGCTCCAAAGCAAAATGTTGGCTTAATGGTTCCTGACCCAGGTTCAAAGTTAAGTTTGCCAAAAAAATCCCTACACTACTGGCCCTTTTGGCATCAATCCACAGAGCGAAGACTGAAGTCTCACTCGAAGCAGTATGGGGGGATGCTAGAACCAAGTTTCCGCACCCAAAGATGGTTATGATGTCATTTTATACCCTTTATCTGCTTTTGCACAAAGCGATAAATCCTTGAGGCTTATTGATATAACTTCCTCTTACCAGCCTCTAGACCTTCACGAAGGTCTACCTCTATCTTTCGCAGACCCAAAATAGGCAAATCAACCACTTACATGCCTTTGTAATCACTCCTAAGTCTGTTATTACCCAGATCGGCTTAAGTATATAATATCTTTAACATGCATTAAGATATTCTAAGCGTAAACATATATTATTACTTATGTTCATATAACAATGTAAACCATGCAGAATCGTGCATCAATACAATATTAAATCATAAACCCAATATTCATCATAACATAAATGCATTCATTCATAATAGAAGTAAATGGATAAAACAAAAATATTTCCAGAATAATCTCTTTATTGATACTTCAGATTTCTTATAGACCTAAAACTACCCTGTGCACTCAGTTGTAGGGATCCGTGCACTTAGCTGCGAACTCTACTATAGGCCTCTGTACACACAGTTGTAGAGCCTCTCCTCTACTCTAAGACTCTTCACTCATCACTTCTAATGACCCATTACATCAACTTCACTTAACTTTTATATCTTAGACTCTTTAAGACTCTCCTTTTTATACAATCCCATGGTACGCAAACCATGGGTAGGTCTATACAAGCCAACACAACTTACATAAAAAAAAAGAAGAGAAAATCCCTTTATGACACTTTTTATCTACATGCTCAACGACCACAACTTGCGGAGACTTTACACTTTACATACAAAAACTTGGGCTTTCAGCCCCAAAACTTGGGCTTTTGCCCCAAAATTGACCTTAGGGGATCCTGTCCCAACAAGCCCCCAACACAAATATCGTGACTCGCCCCCTGAGTCACTCTGCTAGCACAGAGATCTTAGTGTGAAGACCTTCCAACTCTACTTGCGCTACTGCAACTTTAGTTGTGCACTTCCTAGCTGTCTGCTTGACCTGCTCCACCAACTACTCAGTTGTTGGTCCTGCACTATCTTCCTAGATCTTCTGCTGTGTTTTCTGTAGGCTGGCCAACTTCTCCACAATGGTGCCGGAGATCACATAGGCCTCATCCAGCCAAGGCCACAATCTAGCCTTGAGGATTGCCTCTTTCTGCTATGTTGCTTCCACTTGTTCTTGTAGTTGCTTTTCCTCCTTTAGTTTTTCCAATCTCTGTGTGACAACGATGGTGCGCGTTGTCGCCTTTGCTTCATCATACTGCTGCTCCAATTCTCAGGTCTCTGTGTTCAACTATGTAGGTTAGGATCCTCCTACAGACTTGTGATTAGCTAAATAGACTGCTTGAAGAGCGTAGTGCATTCCACCACTACGACATCTACTGCAGTGACTCCATCCCTCATAGCAGCTTCACGTTATTCTTTGACCTCTAGTGGAGTTGAAGACTATGTCTTTAACTCAAGCTCTGTAATTTTCAGGTTTAGCTCAAATTGAACCTTGGCCATCTTTGTCTATCCATCATGAACACCTGCAACAAATTTCCTAATTTTGGCTTCCATCGATGCTTCTTCTGGGATATGTAGCTCCGGAATGGTTCTCCATGCTTCGACTACCATGGCTACAGTGCACTCATTCTTCTCCTGAACCTTCTTCCAGGATTCTAGCACGACTGTCTTCTCAATGAATATTTGTTCATTGTTAACTTTCTTTTTGCTGGTCATTCTTAGCGCGCACTTCTCTCAAGCTTTAAGCTCTTCAATCACACTTACTTGTAGTGTGTGAAGGAATTCGCTAGGGAGCATAGCCAAGTTTAGTCCAACATTCCTCAAAACACTGATTGTAGCCTTGTCAGCATCTACCTCCATGCTCAAGGCTCCATCAGGAAGCATGACTACCTGAAGATCCAAATAGCGAACCAACTCAGCCGCTTCTGTTGTCCCCAGTGCTAAACTGGTTGAGGCCACGCTGCTCTGCGCTGCTCCTACCTGCAGTCTGTTGTTTGGATCTACAGCTCGCAGAGACCCACCTATATGACACTAAGTAGCTTCTTCTATTGCTGCTCAAACAGCTACAACAGTTCCGCTGTCTTGTCCCTTACCTTGTCCCCAATTTCATCCAAGTGACCCTTTGTCAAGGTGATCGGGTCTAGTGACGACTTAGTGGCCTTGGTATTTTTGCACAACCCTTCCTTCTCCTACTCCCTATTCCACTTTACCCAGAAGGGAGTGCTTTCCAGATCTCCACCACCCTATTCTGATTGCTCCTCTTCCTCTGTCTGTGGCGAAGGAGATTTCTAACTACTATTAGAGTCGCGCTCTTCCTCTTGTTCCTTCGCAACGCGCTCCACTTCTGCTTGGACCTTGTCCTCAGTCTCCTTCTTCCACTTTTCAACTAACTGTTGAACCTTCAACTGGGCCACTTCCTTTTTCTACTTTTTCGTAGACTTATTAGACCCGCCAGACAAATTGTATGTTATGTGTGAATATGTTGGCCAATGCTCTAGGATCAGTGCAATGGCATCATCCATTGCAAGGTATGGTAAATCATACCACTTCTGTTCTAGGTCCTTTCACACCCAGATGGAGATAAAGTGGAAGTCTGCTTTGAACTCCGCATACCTAGACAACTACTTGAAGAAGGTTGGTGACAACCATGGCTTTTGGTTGATGGCCATATTAATGCTCATCTCCATCAATACCCCAAACACTTTTCTCTCCCGGACCTGCTCACCATCCTTGGTTGCCCACAACAATGTGAATTTTTCAGCTTCTGGAAAATTTGTTTCAATGGGAGGAAATTGGGTGTCCTTTGGAAACTTCCATGCGACCAGCACAATTGATAGTAAAAGCCATGAATAATGAAACATCTTGCTCTGGTCCTGTGCCTCCCTACAATTCGAGAGGAACTTGTTGTACAGGTAGTGTGCCCAATTAAATTGTATGCCCTCTGCGCATTGATCCACTAATGAAACCACGGGTGCTGGCACCTCATCCGCGTGGCACTTTTGCATTATCTTACCTACCAAAATTTGGGTGGCCACCTTCATTGTGGGGTCTGTAATGCTCGAAATTGAATACCCACATGGCTTCTTAACAAGCCTAAACCTATCCTTCATCCTTTTGGTGAGGTCGCGTTTGCTCGTTTTTCCACCAAATGCCTTGGCTGGATTCAACCCTGAATGTGGTAGTAAGGTGATCCTATGGATCAGCATCTCAGTTATAAGGATCAACTCTCCCAACCATAGGCATGTGTCATGCACCAAGCACAACAACTGTTTGATAACAATCAGATTTATGGGAGCATGGTGGTAATGGGGCACCCATAGCAGGTTCAACAATCCTGCTTTATTTACCCCGTGAATCCATTCCACCGGCTCTAGCATGGTGACACCAGACTCCTTGTAGAATACTCACTTCATGAAATTATCAGTAGCCAGGTGGGGGAACCACTCAGTGTCCCCCAAGTCCCAATCTTCAAGTTTCAGATGTGGGATGTGCACCAAGCGCAGACCTTCAAACGTTATGTTTTCTGGCAGCAGGGGTGTGTTAAGGAGAAACTTTCCCTCATCTAGGTCCTTTGGGACCTTCACCTTGCCTTGGCATAGAGGGATGTACTATGGCAGCTTCAAAATTGGGTCTAACCCCTCAATATCAATGTCCTCTATGCCCTCCTCAAACTCCAGGTCTACTACTTTTCCTTTCTCTTGCGCGGTGGGATTTTCTTTTCTCTGATGTTTCCTTGGTGACTCACACACCGGTAATGTATTCTTCTGTTTATCCTTCTTTGGCTTAGGGACCTCTCTTGCCACTGTAGGCTTCGGCCTAGGTGACCTTGGCGACTTCGGCACAGTTGTGGAAGCCTCCATACTTACAACCTTAGGGATAGCTCCCTCAGAGGCAATTGACCCTCCAACACTTGTATTTTCCACAGGTGCAGACATGAAGTTGTTAATGAGATGTTGGGTTTCCTCAAGTAACCTTTCAAACACAGAACTAGCCACCAAGTCCTCAAAGAATGCATGGTTCATGCACAAAAGATGACATCACACATAAAATCTCAGAATGAAAAGTGTCTCTCGTTGGATGGCCATCTATAATTTATAGGTAAATTTGAATTCAATTTCAACTGTTTCCCCCAAAATCGCTCATAAATGCTAGATTGGCGACAGATTTTCAAAAATCTTGCTCTTAAATTTAGCCTTAAATGTCACTACCCCACTCCTCTTCACCATTTTCTCACTGTCTGTGTGGTCTCTCGTCCTGTAGCACAACTCCCTTCGTGCATCTGCTGACACTATGATACCTGTCTATCTCACGCAGGCCCCTCATTGAATAGCTCTACAACCCGAGCAATGTAGTTTATAGTCCCGCACCTCCTTGCCGCTTCCTGGAGCGATAATATTGTGCTACCGTCATATATTCATCTGATCAAATCCCCAGTGTATGGCTTCAATCAGCTGCCATTTACCTTTCCGGGAAATGGATCTCCCTTCAATTTCACAAGTTGAATTGCTCCACCATTGGTAATCTTCTTGATCACAAATGGCCCCAACCAATGCATCTAAAATTTTCCTGGAAATTTATCAAAATTTTTGTCATATAATAAAACTAAATCGTTTATCTTGAAGGTGTGCAGTTTGATGTGCCGATCATGCCATGCATTTTCGCGCTCCTTCTGAACTTGTTGATGGAATCCGACCAAGAATCTATCTTCTTGTAGCTCTTTCAACTGCGCGAGCCTCTCTTCTAAGGCTCTGCAATACGCCATACCTGTGAACGCTGCCATCCGTAAACTAGGCACAATGTACTCTATTGGCATCACCGCTTCTACACCATAGACCAGCCTAAACGGTGTATGTCTCGTCAGCTTTTCACAAGTACTTCTATAAGCCCATAGCACTGCTTATACGCGCACGTCCCAATCATTCCCCTACATATTGCAAACCTTTGTTAATTCATTCTCCAATATCTTATTAAACGCTTCCACTGTCCCATTAGCCTAAGGGTGATATGGCGTGCTCTTTTGATGATAAACTTGGAATTCTTCTGTCAGCACGCTGATCGTTTCATTAAGGAAGTGTGTACCGTGATCACTCATCAACACCTTTAGGAAACTGAACCTGGTTAGCACATATTCAAACATGAACTTCACTATTGTTGCCCCTGTACAATCCTTTACAGGCTGCGCCTCTGCCCATCTGGTCAAATACTCAGTCATGGTGATGATATACCACGCACCTGTCTTCTTTCTTGGAGGCTAAATCAGTCCTACAAAATCGATTGCCCATTTTTCAAATGGCTGCAATGACACTTGTGGATTCAGAGGCAGCTCATTCCTCTGTGATGGCATGCCCGTCTGCTAACATGCATTGCATGCCCTACAATACGCTTTGGAATCCTTATGCAATGTCAGCCACCACAACCCAGTGAGTAAAATCTTCTGCGTTGTTGCTTTTCCTGCATAATGGCCTCCTGCAACCCTTTCATGAGATTCACCTAGGATACTGCTATTGGGCCACTAATTTTTCATTATTAATATCACTTTTTAACATCCATTTCTACCATTCTTTATCACATCATTTATCATAATTTATCATATAATTCCATTTTATAATGATTTATGCTCTTATGGATAAATAATATTTTTCTCTTTTATTTTTAATAAATTGATGATTATTATGCATGATTTTACCAATGATGGTTTATTAATGGATTTGTTGTAACATCACTCATTATTTTAGCCTCCAAGATCTTTTCCAGATTGCAAATTTGATCTCCAGCTCATAATTAAATATTCCAACTTAGAAATTCATTGGAATAAGAAGTGATAGTTTTTCATTGGACGTTTCGGACAAATTAAGGAGAATCTAGAAAATATAAAACATGGGTTTTGTCCAAAATGGACCAAATTAGTTTTGAAATGAGTGGTTTTCCCAAATTCGGTCTGTATTAAGAGAAATGGAAGGTTCTCTGAAGATAATCTTTTCAGATTTATTGTTGCGGCCATTTTCCAAATTCTTCCAATTGCAATACGAGATTTGACTTGTTCCAACTGAATCATGATGGGTAGATGTTTCAGATCTGCTCTTGTTTATTAATATTATATAATCAATCTAAAATCATAATGGAAATCATTTTGTAATCATCTTTGTTGTAACCTCCCTTTACTCTCTATGTATTTAAATGAAAACAGAGATCAAAGAGAGGAGGAGAATAGGAGGAGAATTAGAGGATAATTGGGAGATAATTAGGAGATAGGAAATGGAAAATTGTTAGATAGGATGTAGTTGAAGAGATAAGAGATGAGAGATGAGAGGATGAACAACTGTTGAATTTGAGGCAAAGCTAAGAGCTTCATTATGTTGTAAATATTGCTCTCATATGTTTTAATGAAGGAAGTTATCCATTGAGTTCTACATCCATTATTTGTAATCTGATTTGAGTTACTTCTCAAGGTGGAACTGAGTTTTGGGTAGTTGGGCCCACTACCTTGGACGAGGTGTTGCCTTGAACATCTACAATAGTTTAGTTGTGTGCTTGTTTCTTTGAATTTGAATCAATGTTCTTTGAAGTAAATTTTCTTTATTTTAACTAATTTGTTTTTAGCTGCATTTTCCAGATTTCTTATTTCATCCAATTACTAGATTTCATTTGATTTGTTCCTCTAGATTAGCATTTGAATTCTGTTGAGTGCAATAGATTAAATTTCCAATTCAGCAATGTGGTTTAATATAGCAATGATTCAAGTTGTGTGATTAGTATAATTGTTTTTCCTTTTATCTACTTTATTCTTTTGAAATTTTAGCTTTATTATTCAAGTCTTACATTTTATTTCTTGTTGAATGAGCTTGATAGTATAGAACACAATCATATAGAACCAGTGTTAGCTGTTGGTATTGTTATGCATATATTTTTTCAATTGACTTGAAATAAAAAGACGCTCCTCAGGTTGATAATTAATGTCTAGGTGATTAGTTGTTTTATTTATTTATTAAGCAATTAATTTTACCAAACATTTTGGCATCGTTGCCGGGGAGACAGTCAAATTTCACTACCACACTAATATCTAGTTGTAGATGCATACCTGAATTCGTGAGAGATAGATATTGAAGACGGAAGGTGAGAACCTATGTGTGCATCCTGGGGAATTAGTGATGGGTCTACCCTCAGTAGTCAGGTTTAGGTCATATAGCATGCACTGACAGAAGTAGGAATTTTAGAGGTAGAATTTTGAAAAAATATCATAATTCCACTCAAGTGGTGATGTAAGAACCACCCATTTCACTAACCAATTGATAGGAGCATTTGAAGGAGGAGTCTCAAAAAACACATGAAGAACATCTTCTATTATGGTAAGAAATGGCTCACATTTCTACTTTTGAATTCCCTATCAAAGATCTAGGAGGAGCGACACAAATGCACATAATTCCCCCATCTTCTCTACCAAATTTTCATGGTTTGGAAAACGAAGACCGAGATACATTTTTATTTGAATTTTAAGTACTTTGTAGAGGATATGATTATTGTACTAATGATCAAAGGTTGAAAGTGTTTCCTCTTACTCTAAAAGGAGCATCTCTCTGATGGTTCATGAGCCTTGGTGGGAACTGCATCCAAACATGGGAGGACATGAAGAATGTATTCTTGAAGAAGTACCAAGACTATTGCAAGGCCGGTGAAGATATATTCAATATGATACAAAGGGAATATGAAAACTTGGAGGACTATGTAAAGAAATTTAATTATAACCTTAAAAAATAAAATCATAAGCATTTGAAAAAAGGGATTTTAAAAACACTCCTTCTTAAAGGAATCAAAAATGAATTTTTAGAACTCTTAAATCTGATAGGAAAAGGTGATGTTTTTTAGTTATCATATGATGATTTTTGTGAGTTATGCATAAGGTATTCAAGAGGAATCTCCAAGGCTAGTAAGAATTATAGAGAAGTTTCTTCTTTCTTTTCCAAATCTGCTACAAGAACATGAGACATAAGAGATGAAATCAAAGTTTTATTTTAAAATCTTAAATATGATTTGATTAGCTCTCTAAATTCACAATTGCATGTTTTGTAGGTTAAGAAAAATCAGGCAGAATTTGATGAAGTGTTTTGCCCTCATTGCCAAAAGGAGCATCCCATAGATTGTTGTTATTTCTTATCTAGAAAGGAAGCATCATATCAAATAGATGGAGAAGCTGCTACAATTTCATGCTACAATTTCACAACCATTGAAATCGTGGCATACATGCATGGCTCAAAAAAATTCCTCTTCATTTTCTTACTTGCATAGTCCATTATGGAACACTCCTGTGTTAAGGCAACCATGTTAGTCTCAATATAACCCTCACCAATCTTGTCTACAAGTTTGGCATAGTTCATCTTATGATTACATGGATACTCTCCCACATCTTGTAGCAGAAACACATCATCCATATTCTTTTCCATCTTTTCAACAACATCTTCCTTATCTATCAAAACTATCCACACAACCCAATCAACTACATCATCAAAATGCTCCATGCCCTACACAATTTCATGTTCAACTCATTCCACACCCTCACCATAATAAACTAGTTCAACATGCTTATAATGTTGAACTGAAAAATCCACCTACCCTTCCCACCTATTCTATCTCACATGCACTATTGGAAAAAACTTATATTAAGATTGGGAATGTTTCAAATCCAAAAAGTTTAGAAGTTATAGAAGAAAATGAGGTTTCTTCTAGTCTGCATCAACAAGCCATTTTAAAAACTCAAGAACTTCATGATATGACGGCTATGGGGAATCAAGAAATTAAAGGATATATTGAAGATTGGTTTCACTCCATCATTTGTTTGCAACATCACTTAATTCTTCAACAATTTTTGACACCATATTTTCAAGGGAAGTTGGCTTCTCATACCCTACTATTTATTAACATGCATTTTTCAAATTTGGGTATGTACATACTTGAGGCCTTATTTAGAAAATGGCTCCACTGGAAGCACTCTTATACGTAAACATATTTATTTTTCAAAGTAGAGTAGGTTAGTGTAGAAGATAAAATAAATAAGGACATAAATATACACATTTTTTTAATGTAAAAATAGTTGTTTTTGTTACAACATGTTGTAGAAATCAGCATTGGTGATAAATGTTTTAATTTATTTGTGTATGTAGATCTATTATATTGAAAATAATAGTTCTACAAAAACTCGTATTCATTTTTATCACCAATTCGGAAAAATTGCTTGAATATCATAATTTTTGGCTTGTAGGCTTGATGAAAGTTTTGAAAATACAGTCGGGACAGTCATGTTTTGAGGGACCAAAATGGAATATTTTTAAAACTTGTTTCTATCCCAATTATACTTTTATTTCTAATTTCCAACCCAATTTGAATCACTCCATTTGGATTTGAAATGAAGAAGTTATAACTAAAACATTGACAAGGTGTTTAATAGGAAGCTCAGGAACAGAGTTGGAATAGTCCGTTTTTAGAGGCCTAAATGACTATATTTTTAAAACCTGTTTCCATGGTATATTCCTCTATGAATCCAGTTTACAAGGCAATTTTAATCACTCAATTTCAATATCATATGAGAAAGTTATGACCCAAATACTGACTATCTATCATAAATCAACACTCTTAAAACTCTGTTTTTCCAGCTGTTCATTAAAGTATTTGACCCATCAATTCTTCTTGTCTTCAAAACCTGTTTCTATTGGAGATAAATAAATTAATATAATTTCATTTCCAATTTTAATAAGCTCAATCCGTCATCAAACGAAAAAGGCATGCTTAAAATATCCACTGTTGGTTTAAGCTGGGAAATCGAAAATGACTTTGTTATGCTGGTCGTCCTAAGTAAATTTGATAGATCATCTCATGAAATTTTAAAAACCTATTTCTATTGGTGACATGCCTTTGAATTAACTCTCGTTTGGCTTTGGAATCACTCAAATCGGACGAAAAAAAAAGGAGTTATGATTAAAACACTACTTGTTAGTATGGTCAACCACTGCTCTCCCGGAGGTGAAAAATAATTTTTATTCTTTGTTTATTTTTCTGTGGATTTGTTTTACAGAGTAACTACTTGTTAGATTTTTTATATTTCTTGGATTATGAGAGCCCGATAACCTCTCTTCTTCCATGATTTTATGTTTTATTGCAGGTAGACACTTGTTTTTTGCAGGTTGCGGGAGAATAAAAGAAAGCAATTTATGAATGAGTGATCCTTGAAAGAAATGTTAAAGAAACAAGATAATTTCATCCAATTCATTACTTAATAAATTCATAATAGAAGAAATGAAGAATTGATTCCCATTTGAAGATTCATGTTACTACTGCCAAAACATTATTCCAAGAGATCATTTTTTTCCATTGACAGATTGATATTCCTTTAAGAAATAACATCATAGATGTTGTAACTTATTTAATTTATTTATTTACTGTTTTTAAATAAAGCGTTGTTTATTTTTTGATTTCTCTTATGTTTTTGTGTTTCAGTTGTTGCTTCCTTCAAAGTTGTAGATTTTGCTCTGTTGGCGATCGAACAACATTTATTTTTGTGTGTGTGTTGTTGTTCAATCGATTGAATGATTGTTGTTC
Source organism: Pinus tabuliformis (assembly GCA_031772625.1). Taxonomy (NCBI): domain Eukaryota; kingdom Viridiplantae; phylum Streptophyta; class Pinopsida; order Pinales; family Pinaceae; genus Pinus; species Pinus tabuliformis. Next base: position 862,292,988 of record CM062808.1, read on the forward strand.
AATCAATTGAACAACACTTTTGTGTGTCTTATTTTTGTTGTTCAAATGATTGAATGATTGTTGTTCAATTGTTTGAATGACACTTTTGCGTGTTTTATTTTTGTTGTTCAAACGATTGGACGATTGTTGTTCAATTGATTGAACAACACTTTTGTGTGTTTTATTTTTGTTGTTCAAACGATTGAATGATTGTTGTTCAATCGATTGAACAACACTTTTGCATGTTTTATTTTTGTTGTTCAAGTGATTGAACAATTGTTATTCAATCAATTGAATGACACTTTTGCGTGTTTTATTTTTGTTGTTCAAACGATTGATGTTCAATCGATTGAACATCACTTTTGCATGTTTTATTTTTGTTGTTCAAACGATTGAATGATTGTTGTTCAATCGATTGAACAACACTTTTGCATGTTTTATTTTTGATGTTCAAATGATTGAACGATTGGTGTTCAATCGATTGAACAACACTTTTGCGTTTTTTATTTTTAATGTTCAAATGATTGAATGATTGTTGTTCAATCGGTTGAACAACTCTTTTGCGTGTTTTATTTTTGCTGTTCAATCGATTGAACAACATTTTTGCATGTTTTATTTTTGTTGTTCAAACAATTGAACGATTGATGTTCAATCGGTTGAACAACACTTTTGTGTGTTTTATTTTTGTTGTTCAAACGATTGAACTATTGATGTTCAATTGATTGAAGAACACTTTTGTGTGTTTTATTTTTGTTGTTCAAAAGATTGAACGATTGTTGTTCAATCGATTGAACAACACTTTTGTGTGTTTTATTTTTGTTGTTCAAACGATTAAACGATTGCTTTTCAATCGATTGAACAATACTTTTGTGTTTTTTACTTTTGTTGTTTAAACGATTGTATAATTGTTATTCAATTGATTGAACAACACTTTTGCGTGTTTTATTTTTGTTTTTCAAACAATTGAACGATTGTTGTTCAATCGAATGAATAACACTTTTGCATTTTTTATTTTTGTTGTTCAAATGATTGAACAATTGTTGTTCAATCGATTGAAAAACACCTTTGCGTGTTTTTCTTTTCGATTTTGCTATTCAATTGATTGAACAATTGTTGTTCAATCAATTGAACAACACTTTTTGCATTTTTGTTAGAATAACTGTGATTTCTCTTTACTGTTTCATCGCAAGTCATTTTGTCATTCTTCTTTCTCTTTTATGTTCTGATTAAAAAAGCCATCTAGTTGGATTTGTGCCTAAGATAAAGAAAAACAGTAATATTAATACCATTATGACTTATAAAAACTTTTGATGATGATCTTTGTTCCGAAGCTGACATGGTGCACCTATATAATGACTGGTTGAATATCTTCTCTCTGAACACATCATAAAATGATTTATTATTTTAATACCATGCTAGTTTATCTTTTACACTTTCAAATGAATAAATCCCTTGACATGTTTGCTAGTGAAATGGGTGGTTGCGATAATAATGTTTTTTTGATATAATAGGGGGAATAACAATAATATTAGAGAGAGTGAAAGACAGTAGAAGAACTAGGTTTTGAGCTAGGGTTTGGTGTTGTCAACCATGGAGGATCGTGGAGGAGGGAGTTTGGCTCCCTCCTACAGTCACATAACTACGAACAGAAGCAAGGAAAAGGATCTGTACAATGTCAAGAAACCAGCGGAGGCGATAAATGAGGATACCAATACAGGAAATATCAAAAATCATGAATAGAGAGGCAACCATGAGGAAGATCGCAGGGAGAAGAGGAAAGAAGGGGGCAGTCAGAAAGATGAACCCCAAAGGGTGACAGGGATCTGCAAACCCAAAACGACCATCACTCCTAGGGTTGTTTTGAGTGACCCAGCGCTTCAAGTTCACAGAGATCACATGACAGAACATGCGATCATATGCAAATTCATGGGGATCTGGCCGACAGAGAAAGCTTTACATGCATGGATAAGAAACCAATGGAAACCCAAAGGGGACATAAACTTGCACCTTGGATCCAAGGGCTTTTTTATAGTGGTGTTTACAAGCTTAGAAGATAAAGACAGAGTGTTCGAGGGAGGACCATACTTCTATGCTGCTACAGGCCTTTACATGCGACCATGGGTGATCAATTTTGTCCCAGAACGAGAAACATTCACCTCAGTACCGGTATGGATAAGACTATACTCCCTTCCTTTAGATTATTGGATGCCAGAGTCCTTGAAAGCTATTGGAAATAAACTAGGTCATTTTATTAAGACATCAGATGTGACATTGAGAGGCAAATACACTTCTTTCGCCCGAATCTGTGTGGAAATGGACCTATCTGGAGCACTCCCAGACAAGATCATTTTAGAAGTTTATGATGAAGAATGGGAACAAACGGTAGACTATGAGCACGTACCATTTCGATGCCGCAAATGCCATGAACACGGACACCTTTACAGGGACTGCCCAACAAACAAGGTGGAAAACAACAAAAAAACCACCACAAGTAAAGATCTCGAGGGTTTTACCAAGGTAGCGGGAAAAGGAAAAGGAGGAAAACAGAATCCAAAGAAAATCAATGAGGATGGACAGCGGAGCCACAATAGTTTCAAAATCCTAGAAGAAGATACAGGAAATAAAGAGGAAAACCAGGAATCAGAAACAAAAACGGATGAGAAGGACAGGGACACTAGTATGGAGGACATACCAGAGGATAGCCAGCCACAGAATGACATATCAAGAGTCATGGAGCTCAACAGGAATCATGAAATGACCCCAAGTGAGGTAGGAATGGAGGACCATGAACTACAGGAGATTCTTGAGAAGGAAAACCTAGATCTGGAAAAAATTCTGGAACAAGGTATCACCAAAGGAGTTGACTCCCTGCCAAAGGAAGAGTTTAACAGGGTTCAGCAGCTCTTCCTATGGCACTCACAAACGAAGAATTCTGGAATCAAAAGAAACCATGATAGCCAGGAAAATAAAGGGATGAAGATTATGGAAGAAACACAGGGACAATCCTCCAAGAACCCGGGTAGGAAAAGAGGAAGGAAAAAATAGAATGAGCTGCTGACAGAATGTGGAAAACTCATGATCAACTCAGGTAAGATGAAAGATCTCACCAGTTACTCTTTTACAAACCTATCTTAATGAAGTTTACAACATGGAATATAAGGGGTCTAGGAAGTAAAAGGAAGCAAAGAAATCTTAGCAGTAGAATAAAAGAAGAAAAACCAGACATGGTGTTCATTCAAGAAACCAAGTGCTTGATGGAAAAAATCAAAGGTGTCCATAGTAATTGGTTAAGTAGGTTTGAATATCTAGAAGTTAAAGCAGACAGCTCGGCGGGTGGGATTCTAACGCTTTGGTTATGTTTCGATGGTTATATTTGGAACTATATTTCGATGGTTATATAGACGGTGGATGATAAAGAACATATTATGATGAAAAATTTCTATGGACGTCAAATACCAGAAGACAAACTCAGGTTTCTCACCTCCCTAGAGGAGCTAAGAGGAAGACATCCCGATCTACCCTGGATTCTGGCAGGTGATCTCAATATGATCAAATCTCTTACAAAGAAGAAAGGTGGCACTAGAACACTAGGAAGAGACTCTACAGCCTTTCAGAACTTCATAGATAACATGAGATTAGTGGATGTTGAAACAATAAATGGCATCTTCACCTGGAACAACAAGAGAGGGGGAGCTTCTCAAGTTGCCTCCAAACTGGATAGATTCTTAATCTCAGAAGACCTTTTTCTCACAGGCCCTGACATGTCAGTTGTTATCCTTCCATATGGAGGATCAGACCACTGGCCGGTCTAGCTTGAAGCCATGTTTATTGGCTCGCCAAGGAACAGACCTTTCAGATTTGAAAATGTCTGGCTCTCTCACCCTGAATTCACTAGCAACATTGAGAAATGGTGGAAGGAAAAGTTTCCCTATCAAGGCACTAAAATGTACATGCTACAACAAAGAATCAAATACATCAAATTCAAACTCAAAGAGTGGAATAAAAAGAAGTTTGGTAACATTTTCAAGGCAAAAAAAGAACTTGAATGACAAATCCAAGGGATCAATCAGATTATGATCACAGATGGCTTCACAGAGGAGAGGAATTCACAATCTACTGTTCTTCAGAAGGAATGGGATGATAGATGCAGGCAAGAGGAGATTTTCTGGAGACAAAAATCAAGAGTTCAATGGATCAAAGAAGGGGAAAGAAACACAAAATTCTTTCACAAGTCAACTCTAAGTCACAGGTCACATAACAAAATTTTGAAACTTAGAGATTCACAAGGAAAAGAGCTGGTTACTCACAAAGAAATGGAGTCTGCACTAGTGCAAAACTTCCTTAACATAAAAATGGAGCCAATCTTAGATAGGTCATAGTTAATTTGTAGGTTTTAACCCCATACAGAAATTACCTGCATACGAATTCTAAAACACAGAAAATAAACAATGCAAGAGCATAACACATAAAACACATATACACAGAGATTTTCCCTTGGATCCCAAAACTGGGACTACCATCTTGATTTTTCGTTATGTTCCTTTCAATGTTATAATACATATTTATACATGCCTAAGCATCCAATACCATGGACCAAAAACCATCGTGTCCAATACCATGCACCGAAAACCATCGCGTCCAAAAACATGTGCGAAAATCATGCAGAAAACCATAGGTGGGTCCGCCCATCCTAGCATAGGGTCCAAAACCAAAATTTTCCGAGGCACCCCATAAAGTGGGGTTATGAGTACACCTCAAACCCCCTGTGACTCCCACATCTGGAATCATGCTTGGGAAAATAGAAGCATTATTCAGAAGCATAGTTTCTAGGAGATCTGGGATGGGAGCTTGGTAAGATTCTGGGAGGATAACTGGTAGCAAGAACCAAACCTATTTAGGGAAGAGCTAACCAGTCTCAAGAATGACACTAACAACAAAGGTTTATATCTAGTTAAGGATTTCTGGGATCAGGAAAGGAGCAATGACAAATGGAGAACCTAGAAGGATCTAGGCTATCAAGAAGAGAGCCCTTTGAAAGTCCAGGCAAACTCTCTGGCTATGGAGTTGGAACAAAGGAGGATTCTGGTGTCCAATTCTCTTGATCAACTTAGATGGGGAAGGAACATAGAAGGTAACTTTAACCTCAAAGAAGCCAAGTAGATAGACACAGGGTGTGCTTATCAGCACCCAAATGAGACCTGGAAGAACCTTTGGCAGAACCCGCATTGGATGAAAATTAAGATATTCATATGGCTGGTTCAACAAAAGAAAATTCTCACTTGGGACCATCTTCTAAAGAAAGGTTTTGTCGGTCCATCCAAATTCTATTTGTGTGGTACACAGGAGGAGACGATGGAACACCTACTCAACCTTTTCCCTTTCACCTCTACATTGTGGGACTGGGTGGCCTCAATTTTTAGACAAACTGACAGGGATGGACTCAGCATTGTAAACACTCTGAGTGGGTGGAGAAGAAACTTCTCTAGCAATGAGCTCATAAACAACGCCTAGACTCTGGCTCCAAGCTTCCTAATCTGGAATGTCTGGAAAGAACGAAATAGTAGGATTTTCAAAAGCAAATCTGAATCAACCCAAAACATTATTGCACAGATTTTAAGATAGATCAAAGAAACTATTGGGGCCATGTTAGGGGGACCTACTAAGGGGCTGACTCGGGCCCATGAGCATAGTATAATGTTGTGATTGGGTCTCTAGTAGCTTGTTCCCTAGAGCACACACAAGGATGTTAGAGATATAAATGTTAGTAATGTCTGTTGGCAACCTCCACCTCAGGGTTTCTTGAAAATCAACATAGATGGAGCCTCTAAAGCTAACCTAGGGATGATAAAGGCAAATTCTCATAATGCCATTATTGAAGCTGACTCAAAATTGGTCATTAAAGTGGCCAAGCAGCTCTGCAACGGAAAAGCCCCTGAAAATATTTCCACACAGTGGCAGCTTTTGTAGGTTTTTCAGCGCATACATGCCCACCTACAAACCCTGAGACTAGCCAAACTCATTCATGTGCACAGAAAATCAAATAAGCTCACTAATCATCTAGCAAACGAAGGAGTGGTATGCAAAGACAATTACAAAAGATATGAGTGGGATTCAATACCCTTGGGAAAACTGTGGGAAGATTGTCAAAGACAGGTGGATAAAGACATGGAAGAACTCCACACCACCAGGTCTGAACATGAAGGAAGACCAGAGGAAACTGGAGAAAGCGGAAGAATAAGCCTTTCGTAGGCAGAGAGAGAAGAAATTGGCGCGAAAAAGAGCTCACTATAGGAGAAAAGCTCTGGTTAAACAACGGGCACCTTAACTGCATGCTGACCAATTGTTTGGATTTCAGGTGGAAAAGTAAATGGAGGATAATCACCTTTTCAGACCCAAAACTTTATAGATGGATGGGCCCTATTCCTTTTCGGGTCCGATTTGAAATTAAAGGACGTGCATCTTTTTGCTCCGAAATGAAGGAGAAGCGTGAGATCTTAAGGGGCTAGATCAGACGGGTTTCAGGTGTGCTGGATAAAAACTAGGCACCTTCGCCAGAAGGTGACTGTGGATCACCTTTTCCTGTGCAATTGCATGGATTTCGGGTGGAAAAGTAGGCAGAGGATAACTGCCTTTTCGGACCCAAAACTTTATAGACTGTTGGACTTTATTCTTTTCGGGTTCGATTGGATTTTTAAAGGACTTGCAGCTTTCCACTCCGAAATGTTGGAGATGCATCAGATCGGATGGGTTTTGGGTGCGCTGGCTAAACAAAAGGCACCTTAGCCGGGCGATGACCATGGATCTCAATGGCCTGCACATTTGTTTGGTTTTTGGGTGGAAAAGGAAGTGGAGGATAACTTCCTTTTCGAACCCAAATTTTTTTGTTTGATGGTCTTTTTTCTTCTTTGGGTTCATTTAGAAATCTAAAGGACTTGCAACTATCTGCCTCAATTTGCTAGTGGTTGCAAAAGTGCTAGAAACTTCAGTGTAATCTTTCTGATAGTTTATGACCATCGGATTTCACGATTTTTTTGGATGGGTTTTTTTAAGCCTCCTATTGAGCACTTCGAATCATCTGCATTTGGATTAGATGGTTAACGCCTTAAAACTGTGTTAGACTGTTCTAGCCCTTACCATGTAAGGCCTTATATACTATGAAATCTATCTTGCGGTTAATAGAAGGTTCCACTCTTATTTGACCAAAAATAATAAATCCATTTGATATGATGATATGCGGGGAAAATCATAACTTTCATTTGAATTTTTTTTACTTTTTACGCCATCCTTAACTCTTAAGGAGTAAATGAGCCTCCCTCTCTTTACAATAAAAGTATTAAAATATAAAAATATGAAAAAGTAACAAGCATTGTCTTAAATAGGATATGGGGTCTCATCACGAGCCAGCCTACCATGATCATAAGGGTGTAACAGGTGACATTCCATTATGGCCACCACACCAAGGTAATGACCTTCTTGATAGTTAAAACCATTAGAAGGATAGGGGGTCTCATCACGAGCCAGCCTGATCACTTTGTTATATCTTAGTGAATAGAACTATGATTATCCGGTTACCATGCCAGCATAGTGGTCTCTTTATAGCAATAAAAAACAGAAAACCATCTAAATACTAAATGGAGGAATCTGGCTCATTGTTGGGGTTAAAAAGCAACCCTGTAGAGGCTATGAACGCATGCTGGTAGAAGTGGCTCTCTTGTTGTATTGAAGTACTATGTTACACTGCCAAATAATCTCTATCCTATTACCCCCTATGGATTCATTTTTAAAGGAAAATTTACCATTTGAAGAAAATTTCTAATTCAATTAGCCAACATGCATGGTAAACTATATCTTTATACGCATTATATGATTATTGTCCAATCACTCTACCACCAGTCATTAACATTTATCGCCAGTCATGCATTCGTCACTTTTCTACCTAAGGTAAATATCTATTTACATAATGATCTAATATATGTTTTATTCTTTTTTTGGGCATTTCAAATCTTTTGAGGTGTAATGCTTTGATTTCCTTTGTCGTATTTTACACGGCTTTTATTTTATTGGTCACCTACATTTATGAATCCTCAACATCCTTTCCCTTTTCCCTATGCTTTATGGTCATGGACACCCTTTTCTGATTTGAGGGGGGGAGATATGCACTATGGGATAGCATGTGTAATAATTACCAAAATCTACCATAACTTGCTGATTTGAAAAAAATATTATTATTGCATTTATACAAAAGCTTTTTCTGATTGAAATTTTTTCATGCGGCTTATATGTTGTTGTTCAAAACTAAAACTATGGATTCAAGAAAATTGCATACAGAGTAGTGAATTGTTTACAAGAGAACAACAAGTATGGGGGAAACTCTATTAGCAGCGAGTTCACACTATTGAAACTGACAGAAGAGGATCGAGCAACTCACAGACAGGATGTGCTTGCATGGCTTCTACCTTTTGCATCACTTTCAGCATCAGCTCAACCTAAATCAGCTTCAACAAATACCAGTCCCTACATGTTATTCCACATATTTTGGAGGTAACACTTGAGGTAAAATAGCATAAGTTTCTAATTTATTAAAAGTTTAGGAGAATTTCATGAAAATCCATTGAGAATTATTTATAATCATTCATTCCACATCTTTACCGCTTCCCATTTTTCAGAGACATAGAAGCTTTCAGTTTGGGGGAGTGTTACTTTCATTCATTTATTTATTATGATCATGTCATCATCCATCGATCTCCTTATTCATTCTCAAAACCTCTCTTATTCCATTTTGTTTTACACCAAGCATAGATTTCAACCACAATTGTAGCAAACACCTCAATTTTTTTCTAGTATTGCATGAGGGCATGTTAATTCTCAATTTTGGGGGAGGAATTGCTACACATGATGGATGTTTTCTACTTTATTTCTCATTTAAGGAATACTATTTCATTTTTATACAGTGTAGAAAATGATTTGCGTATATCTTTAAAACTATGAACTGAATTCTTGTGCTTTTTGGACAGCAAAGAGGTATCATTAAAATACACAAACCCATAAAATTTCAAGTTAAATTAGTTTGTAAAATTTTAGAGATCATGAACTGTCACCTACATCCATTTTGCTTATATCTCATGATCCGTGCATCAAAACGATCTGATTTGTAGTTTTTGAGAAAATGGTTAATGAAGTTCGTCGTTACTTATATCATATTTTGTTGCAACTTCATATACATATAGTTGAAAGTCAATGTGAAAATTGTTATGCCTTCATCAACATTGCTAAAATTAAATATTCATTATTTGAAGAAGAAATCATTTGTTCCATCAATTTCATGAGTTGGGATGAACATTTTTGTATCATAGCTTAGTTAATACAGAGGTTTTGGGTTGCATGAGGACATGCAACATATTGAGTTTAGGGGTATGTTGGGCCACTAATTTTTCATTATTAATATCACTTTTTAACATCCATTCCATCCATTTCTACCATTCTTTATCACTTTATTTATCATAATTTATCATATAATTCCATTTTATAATTATTTATGCTCTTATGGATAAATACTATTTTTCTCTTTTATTTTTAATAAATTGATGATTATTAGGCATGATTTTACCAATGATGGTTTATTAATGGATTTTTTGTAACATCACTCGTGATTTTAGCCTCCAAGATCTTTTCCAGATTGCAAATTTAGTCTCCAGCTCATAATTAAATATTCCAACTTAGAAATTCGTTGGAATAAGAAGTGACGGTTTTTCATTGGATGTTTCAGACAAATGAAGGAGAATCTAGAAATTCTGAAACATAGGTTTTGTCCAGAATGGACCAAATTAGTTTTGTAATGAGCAGTTTTCCCAAATTCGGTCTGTATTAAGAGAAATGAAAGGTTCTTCAAATACAATTTTCTCATATTTGTTGTTGCGATTGTTTTCCAAATTCTTCCAGTTGCAATACCATATTTGACTTGTTCCAACTGAATCATGATGGGAAGATATTTCAGATCTGATCTTGTTTATTAATATTATGTAATCAATCCAAAATTGTAATGGAAATCATTTTGTAATCAACTTTGTTGTAACTTCCCTTTTCTCTCTGTGTATTTAAATGAAAACAGAGATCAAAGAGAGGAAGAGAATAGGAGGAGAATTAGAGGATAATTGGGAGATAATTAGGAGATAGGAGATGGACAATTGTTAGATAGGATGTAGGAGAAGAGATAAGAGATGAGAGATGAGAGGATGAACAATTGTTGAATTTGAGGCAAAGCTAAGAGCTTCATTATGCTGTAATTATTTCTCTCATATGTTTTAATGAAGGAAGTTATCCATTGAGTTCTACATCCGTTATTTGTAATCTGATTTGAGTTACTTCTCAAGGCAGAATTGAGTCTTGGGCAGTTGGGCCCACTACCTTGGACGAGGTGTTGCCTTGAACATCTACAATAGTTTAGTTGTGTGCTTGTTTCTTTGAATTTCAATCATTGTTCTTTGAAGTAAATTTCCTTTCTTTTAACTAATTTGTTGTTTGCTACATTTTCCAGATTTGTTATTTCATCCAATTACTAGATTTCATTTGATTTGTTACTCTAGATTAGCATTTGAATTTTGTTGAGTGCAATAGATTAAATTTCCAATTCAGCAATGTGTGGTTTAATTTAACAATGATTTAAGTTGTGTGATTAGTATAATTGTTTTTCCTGTCATTTACTTTATTCTTTTGAAATTTTAGTTTTATTATTCAAGTCTTACATTTTATTTCTTGTTGAATGAGCTTGATAGTATAGAACACAATCATATAGAACCAGTGTTAGTTGTTGGTATTGTTATGCATATATTTTTTCGACTGCCTTGAAATAAAAAGACACTCCTTAGGTTGATAATTAATGTCTAAGTGATTAGTTGTTTTATTTATTTACTAAGCAATTAATTTTACCCAACAACTGCTTCATTCAAAATCAGGCACATAGCGTCGCAGTATCTTATGTGACCCCATTTTATACAAATGAGCTACAATCATAGAGAATTCTGGCATGCACACCACCAATTCCTTTTTCTGTTGACTGGTGTATCCCTTTGGAGCCATTCCCATAGTTAGGAAGTGGATGATGTCTGTAAAATGATTGTCTGCCACGTGCACCACAAATAGCTGTGTTTCAAGCAGTCATTCCTCCAAATTAATGGGCTCCTCACCTGTTTCAATGTGCGACAGATGATCTAGTCCCGCATTCAATCACCCTGGCTTCACAATGACTTCGAAATCCTCCTGAAACGATAGTAGCCATCTACATATTTACTCCCCAACACAAGCTTGTTGACCAGGTACTTTACTGTAGAATGGTTTCTATACATCTTAAAGTGTCCGCCTAGCAAGTGGTGTCTAAACTTATGGATCACGTACACCATAGCCAAACCTTCGCGCTATGTCATCAAATAATTCTTGTCAGGCTTAGATAACTTCTTGCTTGCAAATGCAATAGGGTGATCCAACTCTCCCTCACCGACCTGTGTTAGTACTACCCCTAGTGCAATACATGACACATCCACGTGCACATGAAATTCCTTCTTCCAATCCGGGAAGACTAGGATCAGCACAGTGACCATCTTTTCTTTTAACATATCCAGACTCCACTGAAATTCCTCATTCCAACAGATTGTAGCATACTTTTTCAATAGTTTCTCCATTGGCATGGCAATCTGCGCATAACTCTTGATGAACTTTCGGTAATAACCAGTATGACCTAGTGTTGTGCGCAACAGTTTAACACTTAGTGGCGCCTCCAAATTGATTATAACCATGATCTTAGCTAGATCCACCATTAATCCTTTCCAGCACACTACATGACCCAGCAAGATACCAAAAGGAAGACAAAACATACACTTCTTCAAGTTTAGCGCAATTCGATACCTCCATCATGTATCCAGCATCAAGCGCAAACTAGCTACATGGCGTTTGACCAGTCCAAACACTGTCCAATCATCGAAGTACACCTCCAAAAACTTGTGAATGAACTCTTTGAACGTTGCAATGACTACGCATGAAAATATCATCGGCGTGTTCTTCAGTACAAAAGGCATTAATATATACTGGAAGCATCCCCACTTAGTTGTGAAGGTAGTCTTACTCCTGTCTTCTGGCGCGATCTTGATTTGATGGTACCCTGAGAATCCATTAGTGAATGAATATGCTTCCTGTCCTCCTACATTATTCAGCACTTCATCTGTGAATGGAGTTGGAAAAGGATCATGTATGCAAGCGTCATTTAGCTTCCTGAGATCTATGCATATCCTTATTTCATCCTTCTACTTATTTTCCTGAACAACCATCGGACTTAGCCAGTCGAACTCCTCCACTGGTTCAATGATACTTGCTGCCAACATTTTGTCCAATTCTAAACGGACCCTTTATCTGTACTTAGGATTAAGGCGATATGGCCTATGTTTCACAGGCTTTGCATCTGGTTTCAACGTTATCTTCATTACTCCTAAATTGCCTATTATCCCTTTCAGGTCTGAAAACTTTGTAGGGAACAAATCCTGGTACTCACGGAGAAACTCAGCGACCTTATCCACCATAGCATCATTCCAATAGTTCCCTATCTTCATAAACTTCGGCTCCACCTCTATCCCAATGTTCACTTGTCTCATTTTTAGCGGCGCATTGATATCAGGATTCTCTTTATGTGGCCCCTCAACTTCCCGGTCACCTTTTATATCTAGGATATTAATGTTCCTTGGATCCTCCTCTTCTTCTTTAGCAGTCACATTGTAGCACTCTAGTGCATGGTGCAACTGGGTGGTCCAATCTGGTTGAATCAAATCTAAGGGATCCTATGGGATTCTCAATATTGCTACCTTGACCTCCTGCAATGCTTCATCAATTCACTTGAATCCATCTTCAAAGCTAAATGTCATCAAGAATCCTTGTCTCAAAATATCCCATTCTTCCATGCCATGGCAGAGCTCTATTTCCAAGTACCAATTCATTGGTATCACGTCTAAAGTGTGACAAAACAAATTCACCCACTCCAATTGTAGTTCTTCTCCATAAGCATTAGTCCATTTTTCTAAGTTATCACGTGGATCACTCCTCCCATTGTATTTTTCTATCAATCGCAGTTTTGGGCACCCAAACTGCACCCTCATCAATCTTCTATAGTCATGCCATCCATTGAAATTGTCTTTATGCATACCCCAAGCGATGCTTCTCTGGCACTTGCCTTTCAAATGCATCCAAAAATTTATCAACGTCAGTTAAACCGTCATAATAAGGTAGAGTTCATACCTTCGATGATATGCAATGTAGCAATTTGGTCATCATGTTATATCATATCGTAGACACTTCATGCAAACGATTATGCCAGTGTTCCAATTCCTCATCTAAATTTGGTGTGCAAGAGCTTTCGCAGTCCCATGCAATACGTCCATCTATTGTAGGATTCACCCAATCTTGATCTCACACCATTATCTTATAAATCTGGTCCAAATTATCGTCACTTTCATAATCTCAAACTGGTTCAGTATAGCACAGTCCTTCTATAGGGTCCAAAGGTACTACTACATGGAGCAATTTTCTTTCAAATGACATCATCTACTTCTTCAAGTTGACCACCTCGTTCATGTTGATAGCCCAGTCGATCCCAAGGAGCGCAAGGTAGGGATTGCTGTCATTCACAATCTCTATTACTTCGAAATCCGTCAATGTGCTCGCGCCTTCAATACCAACTGTCACTCCCTGCAAAATTCCCATGGGGATAATCTTTTGGTTGTTCACCATCCTCAATTGAATAGGAGACCACTGCAGTGCAGGTCTCCCCATTCTCTCCCATGTTTGTTTCAGCAAAACATTCGCATTTGACCCAAGATCTAGAATAACTTGGTCCATTTCATACTCTCTTATTTGCGTGATGAGCCTCATCTCACACCCTATTCTTGCCTTATGCTTACCAATTTTCCTGACCAAGCACGGTCCCTTAGGAGCATTACCAGCACATTTATTGATCAACTCTTGTAACCCTTTTACATCCTTATTATCATGTAGCAGCTTCATACAGGTCTCCAAAAAGGTAGTAAGCATGGATGGGTCCATTTCTTTAGACTTCTTATCCTGACTTCCTGAGGTAGAAGCTTCAGCGAAGCTTTTCTTTGCTTCCATGAAGGTTTCCTTCGCATGCTCCAAATCAAAGCCAACCTCCTTTTTTGGAGCTTTGCAGACCCATTCACTTTCTTCAAGCTGCTTTCCCTTATCTTCACCAATCGTCATTCCACTTTGCAGCACAATATTCACATTGGGATCCTCTTCACGGGGTTCGGCCCTCATCATCTGCAGGTTCTATGTAGGTTATGTCCCCTTTTCATGCATCTTAGCTATTAATATAGTGCAGTCTTCTGTCGTGTGGTCAAACTAAGTGCAGTATCAGCATGATAGATGTGTTAGGTTTGTACATTCTTGCACATAATGTCCTGGACCTCCACAATTGTAGCAAATAACTTGCCCCTGACCTCTCGCAGGTCCTCCTCTACCTCGGCCTCATCCACGCCCCTAATATCCTCCTCGCGCTCCCCCAACACCTTGATCCAGAGGCCGAGTCTCAGTTTGCATTCAATACGTGGGATTTATGTCCATCATTAACTTGTAACTACAACAATTGTGCTCCTCGTGACCTAATGATTTGCAAAAGTTGTAGAAGAGCTATTGCGGTGTCTGTACAAATTTCTGCAGCAAGTGGCAATTATCAGTGACATGTTTTCCAGCTACCCGACAGATAGCACACCACAATGTGGTCCCTACACTTGGCCCTTCTTGAGCTTCCGGACTCAGAGGCATCGACCCTCCTATTGCAACATAATTCGCAAAGATAGGGTAATGACATTTATCATGCCCTTGACTCTTACATTCAAACATCTTCGCGTACCTCTTGCCGAGCCACTCTATCCTTCTTCAGACTTTGGAATTCTAGGAAAAGGTTCTCCAACTCCACGTGAATCTACTGAACTCCTAAAGCAACATCTTGAATTGGTGTCTCATACACTCTCATCACAATTTCCAAGGCCTCCACTAAAGTCCCAATCTTTTTTTGTGATAAAGAAACCCTCAGATGAGGCAAGAGGAAAGCCACAAACTGTTTACAGTGATGCCCATCTGTAAGATTCATGTTAGCTTCACGGATCTTTCACTTCAATCTTTGATCCAACTCTCAGGGTGTATCATGAGGCCTCATCATGATCTCCTTGAATCCAACGAGTGATTGTGCTTCATATTTGGGCCTACTGAATTCCTTGTTCAGCGCAGTCTGAATATTTGCCAACGCAACCATCGGGTTGTCAATGCAGTACTTAATGTACCACATTAGTGCATGTTCCGAAAAAGCAGTAACCAATGTTTCTTTCTTCATCTGATCATCTGTAAATCCCTGGGCTTCCCACATATCCTTTGAAACGAACCAAAACTGGTTCAGGTCCTCATTCCCCAAGCCCTTGAAAATAGACAATTTTACCGAATTCTCCATATTGAACCGTGGTGGAGGTGGTGGCAGTGTGGGCTAAGGTGTATGTGGTGGAGGTGAAGGTGGAGGTGGTGTGGGTGGATGTATTATTCACAGGAACCCTCACCTTATTAACTAGACAACGCTTTGTGGAGAACCCTGTGCTGCTTCTTCATCGTCACTTAGAGGAGGCTCAATCAGCAGGCTATATTCAGGTTCTTTCTCCTTCTATCCCTGAAGATCTTTCCACTTCATGTAGCTCTAAACATCAAGGTGATTGTGTAACCCGCTTTTCACACAAGAGAACTTTAATCCAAGTATTCAAAGATATTAAATACTTACCTCGTGGTCCTTTGAAGAAGCATTGCTCTCATTTATTGTAGCTGACTGAGGTATCGACTACGAACTCTGTCACAAACCCTCCGAGGATACGATCAAGCTAGTGATCGACAGAGCTCGTGATCTTATTTTCAGAGGCTTCTAACCTTCGCACTAACTACGGGGTCCAAAATATTGGACCATTAAGCCTCCACCTTCCCTGGCCGTCTGCTAATTTAGCGATCCAGTCGTATAATTCAACCGAGAAGGAATAGAAGAAATTTTCATGTACCTATGTGTACAGATACCTGTCCAACCACTGTTCTTTCTTCAATCATGGATTCCTGTTTTCTTATGCCGCAAATTCATGGATCTTTCCATCCAACCAATCTTCAATTTTTTTCTTTGTTTAATTCCAGTGATGTGACATCACACATCTCTTTATGTAGATCTCGGTCTCGAAAATGGAACCATTTGTTGGCTTAGTGGGTCTTGACCCAGGTTCAGAGTTAAGTTTTCCAAACAAATCCCTACACTACTGGCCCTTTCGGCATTAATCTGCAGAGCGTGGAATGAAGTCTCACCCGAAGTAGTATGGGGGGGTGCTGGAACCAATTTTTTGCACCCAGAGATGGTTATGATGTCGTTTTATACCCTTTATCTGCTTTCACGCAGAGCGATAAGCCCTTGAGGATTATCGATATAACTTCCTCTTACTAACCTCTAGACCTTTGTAAAGGTCTACGACTGTCTTTCGCAGACCCTAAACAAGTGAATCAACCACTTACGTGCCTCTGTAATCACTCCTAAGTCTGTTATTACCCATATTGGCTTAAGTGTCTGATATCTTTAGCATGCATTAAGATATTCTTTGCGTAAACAGATATTATTACTTGCATTCATATAACAATGTAAACCATGCAGAATCATGCATCAATACAGTATTAAATCATAAACCCAATATTCATCATAACATAAACGCATTCATTCATAATAGAAGTAAATGGATAAAACACATATATTTCTAGAATAATCTCTTTATTGATACTTCATATTTGCTTACAGACTCAAAACTACCCTGCACACTCAGCTGTAGGGGTCCACACACTCAGCTACGGACTCTACTCTAGGCCTTTGCGCACATAGTTGCAGAGCCTCTCCTCTACTCTAAGACTCTTCGCTCGTGACTTCTAATGACCCATTACATCAACTCCACTTAACTTCTATATCTTAGACTCTCTATGAATCTCCTTTTTATACAATCCCATGGTCCACAGACCATGGGTAGGTCTATACAAGCCGACACAACTTACATAAAAGAAGGGAAAATCCCTTTATGACACTTGTTATCTACACACTCCGCGACCACAACTTGCGGAGACTTTACACTTTACATACAAAATCTTGGGCTTTCAGCCCAAAAACTTGGGCTTTTGCCCCAAAATTGACCTTAAGGGACCTTGTCCCAACACAAACCTGAGCAAAAACTTGAGGCAAGAGCTTCCAATTGATCCTCAAAAGCCTTTTTATCAATGAGGCCTTTATTTTCTTCATTTTCCATTATTTTCTTTCAATTTCCTCCTGACATGCAATCTGTGACATTCCACCTTACTTTTCTCCTATTTTCTTTTATTTTCATAAATAAATGTGCTAAAATGCCTTTTTTCCTCTTTAATACCTTAGCCTTAGCCTTCTCCAATTTCCTTTAGCCATAATAACTGAAATGAACACCACACCAGGATGTCCTACCCAAACATTCATCTTGGAATACATGTCCCATCATCATGGCCTTATATATTTTTACACAGATTTTTAACTAGGGTTGTTACAATGCATGTACAACTCCAAGAATCCATGAACCTAGGATGAGATCCTTCCTTATGTGCAACACAGTTATAACAAATCTCTCCATAGCTTGACTGGTCATAGTCCTTTTCAAGTGGGTTTTGGTTTTTGACCATTATGTGTGATTGATGTTGCCATGCCTCATTCGACTATAGTTTGAGGTTGATAAAGCAACCTGATTTATTGAACACATCTAATGCATCTGCTAGTAGGTGCATGACATCTTGGATAAGTCCAATGCCAAGTACAAGCAACGACATGATCAACATCAGGTTTCACACAAGTTTTAGGTGGTCAACAAAGTTTGGTTGCATTTGCAGAAATAACGCCTTTCCAAAGACCATTGAAATCTCATACCACTCTAATATGGTCCTTACACCATCACCAAGGTTGTGGGAGAAAATTCTTTTGAGCTCAACATTCCCCATTCCTTGGCCTACACCTAGTTTTCAATGTGGACCATCTTCAGCCATAATTTCCATTATTATTGGACACATTAGACATTTTAGAACAACTCACACCAACAAAGCTAAACCTTGATGGCATGGAACAAGCCACAACTGATCAAATCATGGATATGAAAATCAAGAACACTCGCCAGCAAAATATCTGGTTGTATTGGGTTGTCAAAGCTAACCAACTCCAGCACCAAGGCGAGTGGCTCACCAAGGACCAATTTAAGAAAAGGTTTCCCCATCTCATGGAGGCACTCAATGCAATGGGGAACATTGATTCCTAAAGGGGAACTGATCTAGGTGGATATTTGTGGCCACCTTCCTATTCCACTTGGACCCCCACAATTTCCTTAATTGTAGCACATTTTACTATTTTAGGCATTTTTTCAGGTCCTAAACATCTTGAGCTATTTTGAGGCCCCAAACAACATTTTTTTAGGAAATGGGAAACCCACCACTTACAATTGGGGTTTGCAGTCGAAATTTTTATTCCTCAAATAAACGTTTCTAACTAGGTAGCATACGCATCAAACATAGATCGTATGCCAAATTTATGACCTCGGGAAGTTGATGTAACAATTTACCCCAACGGGGCCCACATATTTTTGGCGCCTCATCTCCTAGGGTTAGGTTTTTGGATGTTTATTTTTTTCCGTTGTTTGTGAATAATAAACATGCCTTCGAGCCTCATTGTAACATAGTTCAAAGGGTATGTAGCCACCACATCTCTTCTCATAGATAAGCTACCATCACCTGTGCTAGTTTATTTCCATTATGCATGTAAACATTTTTCAATACTTTGTTATTAATGAATTGAAGTTTTTTTTTGTTATATCTCTATTTTTCTATTTATATTTGTATTTCATTTCATTCCTTCATAAATCTCGATCAATGGTATCTGAGTAGTCTTCTCTTTCTCTATTTTTTTGTGCATGTACACAACAAGGTTTGGGTATAAGGAGTTGGGACTTCAACTAGTTGAGCCTTTGCAAGACCGTCCTCGTCGACACTGACAACCTCCCATGGTGTCAAAAAAAAGAGATGAGGGAGCAAAAGATCCTATAAAATTATTGCTTGAAGAATCCATCAAGTGGAAAAGGAACGAGATGGTGGACAACTTTCCCCAGATCCTTCAGTAGATTCCCACCAGTAACACACCTCCATCCTACAGTCACTTTGGAGGAATAGCCCCCTTCAACATACAAGTGAAATTTGATATCCCTATATTCGAAGGTCAAATAGATGCAATTTTTTTAGATAAATGGTTGAATTTGTTGGAAGGTTATTTTCCGGTCCATAGTTTCTCCGATAAGGAGAAGATTACTTTTGCACTGCTTAAGGTTTCGCCCCGTGTTAAGGACTGGTGGGAAACTTACTATGAGAAAAGGGATGAGAAACCCTCTCTATTTATAGCTTTCCCCTCTTGGAATTCTTTCTGAGACATTGTCAAGTAACAATATTACCTCGTGGGGAGCTATGAGGACAAGTACATACAATGGGCCACACTACTGCAACAAAGTGACCAAGGTGTGCATGATCTCACAAATAGTTTCATACTCAACGAAAAAATTTT
This sequence comes from Pinus tabuliformis, assembly GCA_031772625.1. NCBI lineage: Eukaryota > Viridiplantae > Streptophyta > Pinopsida > Pinales > Pinaceae > Pinus > Pinus tabuliformis. The sequence goes on from CM062808.1 coordinate 862,312,633, forward strand.
GGTATCAAAGACTTTGAGCAACATCTGGTACAAAAGTACTATGGCTATCTACACAAATACATTGAGGAAGAAATGGAGTTCCTAGACATCTCCTTGATTTACATAGAAACTGCCAAGATTGAACAAAAATTTAAACAAAAGAAGTGTGGCTTTGGATTTGTGAACTAGAAGTATGGAAAGAGTGTCACCAAACTACTGAACAAAGGATAGATCCAAGGTGGAGTAACCAAGGACAACCCATCGAAGCCACAAGAAAAGAATGCCATCACGAAGATGAAGAAGGACATACAAAAGTGGTGTGACTTCCACAAGATCCCCACTCACAACACAAATGAGTGTCACACCAAGAAGACATTGGTGGTTGAGCTAAAAGATTCAGTGTTCGATGCATGTTCTGATTCTGAGCTAGAATGTGACAATAGGAATGACAAGGGGAAGCAGATTATTGATGCATAACGCAGCGCCACTATTTCCAACACCAAGTTCCAAAAGATTGAGCCCAAAGATCCAGAGGAGAGGGAGCGTCTCCTCCACTCACAGATATGGGTGAAGGCTTTTGTACCATAGTTCATTTTCAATAATAAGAGCTAAAAGAACATAATTTCAATAGAGTTCTTGAAGAAAATGGCCTTACCGACCACACCGCACCCACATCCATACACCATGAGGTGGCTCCACCAAGGACGAGATCTTCAACTCAGTTATCAATGTTGCCTTCACTATAGAATTAAGCACTTCACAGATGAGGTATTGTGTGATGTTTATCCTATTGAAGTTTGTGATGTATTACTAGGCCAACCATACTTGTTGAAGCATCATGTTGTGTATGATTCTAGACCTCACACTATTATTATACTTAGGTAAAAAATTCATACAGGATACCATAAGTAACCCCACCTATCACCATCTCTTTGATCTCTGCTAAGCAATGCAGTAATATCATCTCCTAGGCCAGGAAATTTGTTTTCTTTTTTTATTAAATCTCAAAGTTAGAGGAGTATTGCGGGCATATCCATGTCCATTGGGGAAGGTTCCTCCATGATGTAGAAGTAGGTGGATAAGGTCATGGAGGAATACAGAAACATCTTCTCCTCACCCTTAGGGTTTCCCTTACACTATCAGCTCAAGCATTCAATCAATCTATCCCTCGGAGCACCTCCAAGTAATGGTATGATATACCATGACTCCATTCTGGAGAATTAAGAGATCAAGTGGTAGATCCAAGAGCTTCTATAAAAAGGGCACATCCAACCAAGTTCCTCACCTTGTGGGAGCCCAATTGTACTTGTACAAAATAAGGATGAGACCTGGAGGCTCTGCATTGTTTATCGAGCACTAAATAAAATCACTCTTAGGAATAGGTATCCAATCCCATGGATTGATGACCTTCTTGACCAACTCAAAGGGGCCAAGTATTTCAACAAAGAATGATCTAAATTTTGGATATCACCAACTTCCAATAGAGACCATAGAAGTATGGAAGACCGCCTTCAAATACAAGGAGGGTCTTTTTGAATGGTTGATCATGCCTTTTAGGTTGGAAAATGCCCCTGCAACCTTTATGACACTGATGGATGACATCTTGTGGCCCTTCACTCACTCGTTCCTAATTGTATATCTAGATGAAATTCTTATCTTCAACAAGAGTTGTGAAGAGCACTTGCAACACATTTGATAGGTCCTTAAAACCTTGGGACAACACACACTATGCACCAATATGGAGAAATGCACCTTTGGCATGAGTGAGGTCCAATATCTGGGTTACATCATAAATGAACAAGATGTGCATGTGGATTCAGCTAAGATCCAATTCATTCGAGATTGGCTAGCCCTGACCACTCTAATAGATCTTTGTAGCTTTTTGGGCCTTGCCATTTTTTATCAGAGGTTCATGTTGGGATTCTCCCATATCATTTGGAATTTAAGTTAGGTTACCGAGGGTGGAGAAAAAACAAACTTTTCCTGGTTTGAGTCCTAACAGAAGGTGTTCATTGAGGTGAAGCATAACCTCTATGTTGCACCTGTACTCACATTGCTAGACCTACGACAGCCATCTAAAATCAAGATAAATGCATCTGACTATGCTATTGGTGTAGATCTCACCTAGAAAGGGTATTCAGAAGCCTATCACAATGAGACACTTTTTGATACAATTTGGAAGTACACCACTTATGATTAAGAGATGTATTTTATCATGTAGGATTGTTGACAATGGAAACATTACATTTTGGGGAAGGAGATGGTCATCCACACAAACCACCAACCTCTTCAATTTATACTAACAGAAGGAAATTTGTAGAATGATCGCCATTAGAAGTGATCTACATATATACAATAATTACACTTGAAAATTAATTGAAAAGGGGAAGCACCAATCATGTTGCAGATTGCCTTAGTTGCCACCCAGTTGCAGCACTAACTTTTACTCTCAACTCTTATGGCCAAGAGACCTCTTTATGGCCGAAAATATACAAGAATGATCTAGAGTTTTCCACCACTTACTAGATGCTAGTGGATGGAAAGTAATTTCTAGATTTCCACCTCCAGGATGCATTATTATGCTATGTGGGCCACCTTTTTGTTCCTTCAAGAAACCATGCCAAATTGATTTGGGAGGTGCACTAAAGCCGATTCATAGGACACTTCGGTATGAAGAAAGTTGTGGTCATACTACAAAGGTACTTTCATTGGCAAAACCCTGATAGGATGTTGGAAAATATATCATATCCTTCATTTCTTATGCCATTGCGAAGCCAACCATCAAGAAGCAAGGTTTGTGATGAGCCCCAAAAATGGATAATTATTTGGGCTCATTCAACCTCCTAATTCGACTTAATCCACCATTCTCATTAGTTTATTGCATGTTTTTTATTATATTTATGCTAATAGAGTGAATTGGGTTAGTCATTATGCCAACAAGTCTAATGTGTGCTTTGTGTAGCCTTTTTGGTCAATTTGGAGACAAAATCAAAGGTGTAAATGAGCACTTGGCAGCCAAATTCGTGGGAGAACAAGGGAGAGGATTTGTAGGAAGGTGTCCCCTTCATTTATGGGCCCTTACCTCGAATTCTCCACCATCAGCTCGGAGTTCAAGGGCCACCAAATCAATTAACACAAGGGCAGCCAAGAAAGTCAAGTAGGACTGCTATTAACTGCAAGTTTTGGGCAGCCGAGTCCCTAAAGTTTAGGAGGACCGTTGGGGTCCTCAATTTGTATAAATAAGAGGGCTTAGGGCCTCATTTCATGCAGTCACTTTGTATTCATTTTTTAGTCATGTTGTAGGCAGAAGTTAGCTAGTTTATAGTTCGATTTTTAGGCAGTAGATTAGCTTTGCTTTCAGCACATTTTCAAGTTCTCCTTGTGGACAGTTTTTGGAATGTAACATTTCTTGCTCAATAAAGATGAATCTAGCTTTGCACCAGCTCTAAATCTCTCTTAGGAGGCTGTAGCTCTTGGGGTTGGGCCCATCTCAAGTGCCCAGTACCTCCTTTGTTTACTTTCATGTGTCTTTGTTGCATTCTTAGAATAAAATATGATATTTAGATTTAAATCTTGTTTTGTTATTTAGGTTGTTTTTGATGATTAAAATAACTTTTCATGCTCAGATTTAGTTGATCAGTTGCTAATAGAAAAAGCTTCAAGAAAAGGGCCAACAAAAATCTGTGGTTTCACCTCTCCCTCAGTGGGATTAGGAGCTGTGACTAGGATGACTTTGCAGCCCACAAAAACACTGATTTTGCTTTGCCATGCAATCAGTAATGTTTGATCTTCATGTGTAGAAGTTGGTTACAAGTTCAGAATTTTGTTTGCTTAGTTGCATGAGTTAAAATACATGGTTTCATTGCAGGTCACACTTCTGTTCATTCTCTTTACTTACAGCTAGAAAATTAGGTCAACGTAACTAGGTCTTTGAATTTACAAGTCTTTGTTGGTTCAGATTGGGAAAACGACTTGCAGATCACATGTACCATTCCTTCATCTGCTTATTCTCCATCAGCACCATCCACTCCACCCTCTACTTAGAATCCTTACCTCATGTTTTCCACATTTTCTCACATAACCCTAGTTTTTGTACATCATTGTTTCAGCCTTCTTTGAGCCAACTTAGCTATCTACACCTTCTCACCAATCCATCCACGAGTCCCTGGGCCACTTCAGACCCCTATCCTACCTCCATATCCATTCATGCATCTTCCCTCACTCACCCATCCTCCAAAATCCAATTTTTAAACCTCATGTAGAAATTTCTGAACATCCTGTAGAAATTCCTGAAACATCCTTTAGAACCCCTTCAGACTTCCTGTAGAAGCTCACGAATGAGGTTTCTTGATAGCCAAACTCTGTGAAACTCTTTGGAAGGGTGTTAGGGACCCCTTAGGCCCTCTCTGAACCTTACTGACCTCTTCCAAGCATTTCCTCTCACCAATCCACCTCTGCACAGTCATAAACAGTTAAAAGCACATGCATGATAATTCTAATAACTTATTCAAAAATACAAAAAGATGTTTTCTTCAGGTAGAGGTAGTCTAGACACATGTATTTTACCTTCATAGAAGTAATGGCATCCCTTCCAGTAGTTTGCATTCTCTCCTTTGCATCAGTAGGACTAGCTGGTAGAATTAGGGTTTGCTAGGGTTTGCGTTACTTTTTGGCTTTCAGTTTCTTTCCGCAAGTAGATTAGCTTCCTTTGAGTTAGCTTTCATCCATCAGTTAAAAAGCTTCTTCTAAGAGCTCATAGAAGTTGGCTTAAGCCCCTAGCGGACTTGTGCCAGTTGACCAAGTGACAGTTGCGGCAAGAGCTAGTACTTGTGCATACAGCACCGTCGCTTCCAAGTTTGTTACGAACTACCGCGTTGATAAAATTAAAGACAGTAGTTCTAGGAGTTGCAGCATTATTGCTGCAGTACTGGGGCCCACCATCTTTTTGGCGCCATTGCAGGGGAAGCATGAGAGTATTGGTGATTGCTGCTTTTCTTCTATTTTCCACTACAACCTTCTGCTAAGTAGTTTATTTCATTTCCATTCTGCAATTTCATTTCTGCAAAATTAGATTAGACATTTCTTGCTTTCATTTCATTTCAGCAAGCGTAGATTAGATATTTCCCGCTTTCATAGATTAGCATTTCAATTCCACAATTTCATTTCTGCAAGCGTAGATTAGCATTTCAATTCTGCAAGCATAGCCTAGCATTTCATTCCTGCAATTTCATTTTAGCAAAATAGATTAGTCCTTTCCTGCATTCATTTCAATTCCGCATTTTCATTTCAGCAAGATAGTTAGTTGCAGTTCAATCTATTTTAGTTTTTGCAGGTACAAGTAGAAAAAAGCAAAAATCAACCAAAAAGATTTCCTTTCATACCTTGTAGGAGTAGAGATAATTCAGAAAAATGATTGCACAACACCCCCACTGCTTCACACGGCCAACCTTCTCTCTTCTTCGATGGCTGTGAGTAAAGAACCCTTAGGTGGACAGCAAGACATATTTGAAGAACCTCAAGGGAATAAGAAGAAGAAAACATTCCTCTGGAGCAAATGGCTACAAGCAGAAATGTTGGGAGCAATACCTTAGCCAAAAATGAATTTGCAAATCAGATGGAAGATTTCAAGAGCAAGGTAAGGCAGTTTCTTGCCATGCAACTGGATACCTTGCGGATCCAAAAGAAGCAAGAAGAAGCCAAGAGGGCTTTGGCCGTTTTTTTTCCTAGGTGCACTAGAAAGAATCCTAGGAACGAATGTCCATTGTACTCCATAGAAGTGTGTTTTGTCTGTGAAGAATACCATCCTACATATCAGTGCCCTTCCTTACCCAGAATCAAAGCTACATATCAGAGAGCCAAAGGAGCTACTGAATCACTCTATTATATGAACCAAAGGAGGCCGCATGGACCTAGATCTTACCAGCAGGAACTGCAAGGGACACTCGAGACCTATTATGACCCCTATCAAGCCACTTTCATGCCTTCTTAGGGTCCCCCTGCTCATCCTTTCTGGTTCACATCTCCTCCTTGTTCCTTCACATATCCATATTATGCCCAACCAGTTGCTCATTTGTTTCACTCTTATGCTCAGCCACAGCCTCAGTGGAATGCACCTCATCAGGGGTGGAGGCCCCAGTACAACTCTCATCCAGCTCCTTTGCCTCCACCACCTGCCCAACCACAACCCCATCCACATCCATCTCAAATCTACGCCCCCACTCAACTACCCATACCACCATTTCCAAACCTGTCCATTGGAGTAGCTCAACACAATTGCAATGCTGGGACACAACATGTCCAAATGACTCCTCTTGAGCTCAATGATCTTCACCATAGCTCAGGAAGAGTGTTGCAAAGCAGAGATTATGTTGACAACATTGAAGGACCAAAGGCAAAAGAAGATTCAAAAGAAGAGATCAAAGAACCCTGGGCTGCACTTGATGAAGAGAAGACATCAGAAGCAGAGATCAAGAAAGCTCCCTCATGGTTACCATCAAATCTTCCATGTATTCAAGAGAAAGATCAGCAAAAAGAGGAAGATGAGGAAGTCATGTTAGAAGATGACATGAAACATGACCCGGATCAGCAAAAGAACCAAGGATATCAGAGCTATATTGAGATATGGTTTCAGACGGTCACTAAGTTGCAACGGTACTCTCTTCCTCAGCTATGTTTGATCCCTTCAAAGTCAGATCATTTGGTCTCTGAAATACGGATAACTGTCCAAGCATGCATTTCAAGGCTCCACATCATCTTGTCTCTAATCTCGATGTGCACATGGCTCCATTGGAAGTATTCTTATACTTGAAAAGAATTTTTTTTTTCAAGTAGGGTAGGGTAGAAAAAAGAAAAAAAGAAAAAAGAAAGAAAAAATGAAAAAATGGAAAGAAGAGGAAAAATCTAAGGTGAAAACCTCCTCGGAGGTGCCTTAGATTGGCTCATTGACTGAAAACCTCCATGAGGCAGTCAATGGGTTGAAAAAAAAAAGAAGAAAAAAGAGAAAAGAAAAAGAGAATAAGATCTCTGGGTGAAAACCTCCCTTGGAGGCGCCCAGGGCAGGCAATTAGGGTGAAAACCTCCATGAGGCGCCCTAGTTGTTTTTCAAAAAAAAAAAGAGAAAAAGAAAAAGAAAAATAAACCTAATTTCCATTGGATAATTGCAGGTTGCAAGAAGGACATTGCAGGTCAGGAGGATCGCTCAAAACAAAGACAAAGGAAGTTCTATGCCTTCTATAGGAAGTTCTGTGTCTTCTACAGGAAGTTCTGTGTCTTCTACAGGAAGCCTACAAACGAGCCAAAAGTGATCTCTGAAGAGGACTTGAAGGCCGAGAATCTTTCCATGAGGCCTGCAAGCATCTATTTTTTCACCCTTCACCCTTCTCCATCATTTTTTCCATCTCATTGTACTTCTTTCCTCAAAACTATGTGTTCTACAGGAAGTTCTTGTAGAAATTACAGGATTTCTATAGGAAGCTAGAAATGGATTTGAAAAAGGTATTTTGGCAAACATGATAGCTTCCTCAAGGGTTCAGAAGTCCTCCTGCAATCTTCAAACTCCTCCTCCATCATCTCCATGCCTGCATCACAGCCAAAGCTCAGTTTTTCTTTCCATGCAAAAACTTGCAGACTGCTTTGAAGAAAAAATACATAGAACAAAATTTGTTTTTGCCCTAAATTGAAAACCATGCATCCATTTGAAAAACCGTTTTACGGGGAATTGTATAGGGACGATGGAAACATGCCCGAGCAATTTCAGCCCATTCCGGTGCATGGTTTCCAAGAAATTTGCCTCCATCACCGTCAACCATTTTTGCATTTTCTCCATATCTTTGCATCCATTTCAAAACTTGTTTCATGGGGAGATGCATATGGGTGATAGTAGCCTACCCAAGCAGTTTCATCTGATTCTGATGCATGGTTTCCAAGAAATTGATCTCTGAAATCTTCAGCCATTTTCCATTTTTCTCGAAATCTGTGCATCCATTGATCACAATTTTGCTATGGGAGGTGCATCATGATGATAGGAACATGCTCAACAAGTTTCAGATCGATCTGATCTATCGTTCGGGAGCAATGGCGAAAACAAGTTTTGGTCCTGTGAAAATTCAGCAGCAGCAGCTTGAGGGTGCAGATCTGAACGTGGAAATGAACTCCTGCAGCTTAGATCCGGCTAGAGGATACCTGCACAAGCAAAATAACCACACATCAGACAACAAAGAGCTTATAGCACAAAGGATCCATCATGCAACCACCGAAACAGATGCATGCAGCAGCAAAAAGCACCTCACAGCAACCATTTGACTTCAGGTACGTGACTAAAACTTGTTCCTCTATTGCATGAATCTAATTGAAGAACTGCATGAATGAATGGAATGGTGGGGTAAGCCACGAATCTAGCAAGGTTAAGCTGATTGCCTTCTCTAGCACTCAGCTGGAAGTCATGCAGTACACGTGGACAGCTGACTCACGTGAAAATTAAAGCAACTAGGAGTGTTGGCCATTTAAACCTCAGTTCAATTGACGATAGTGATTACAAGGGGAAAACACACAGTTCAAGAACAACACTTCTAGTTGCATGTGGCCACGTACACCTGGTCACTTCACTCCCTCACCACAAATCATGCTGAAATTAAATGACGCTCGACTGAAATTCTCACCACCCTCTGTTCAATTGCGGTCAACTAGAGCACACGTCCACCACATCCAGATCAGTTAACTGGTGGTCCTCTGCAAGATTCCTACCTGGTTTCTCGAGATTTCTGCCGTTTCTTAAAAAATTCCCACCTGTCACGCTCTACAGGTGTTTCTACAGGAAACACAGAAAACAGCCTTCCAGAGCAGAAAAGCCTGGATTTTTCTTCGACAAATGGGAGTTTCGAAGAGAGGTAGGCTCAAAAAATGCCATACCCATGCATGAAATTTCAAAAGGTGGTAAATTAAATTGTTTGGAGTAGGGGAATTTGAGACAAGTCTGCCATGAGTCAAAAACAACAGTTTTCCTGTGTTGCATGGAATTTCTCGGTTGCAGGAACACAATGCAGAAAGGAGGCCTCCCAACACAAGGACAAGGGCCCCTACCAAGTTACCAGGCATCCTCACATCCACTCTCTCCATGAACACTCATTTTTTCAGGGTTCGGACACAATCTGGTCATGGTTCAACCTTCTACAGGAAGCTACAGGACTTTCTACAGGAAGTTCTGTATTTCTACCAGAAACATCCTGTAGAGCCTTTGGGCAGGCCAGAATCGATTACGGAGAGGGATTTGAAGCTTGAAGTCTGTTGAGGAAGCATGCAACCACTCTTTTCTTCCATCCTCCACTTGTTTCATCTCCTCTCACCACCATTGCCACCATCTGGTTGAATATACCTGCACCGTCATACCAGAACCCTGTTTTCTCAGATAGAAATTTGTTTTTTAAGTGAAAAATAAAGCATGTAGAGGCCCGCACACCTTACCTGTCATCCGTGAATGCAACTTTGTTTGTTTCAGCATGCACCCCAGGAGGAGAAATGACTACAGGATGTCCTACCGGAATCCTGTAGCAGCTGATCCGGCTGGAGCACATACCATGGAGACACCAGCAGCTCACATCAAACGAAGCCAGTGCATGCAGCATTCACCACTAGAGAGTCGGGTCTCAAGGTCTTGGAACCAGCATCAGCCAATGGAAGAAGAGCACCAGCACCTAGCAACCAACTCTCAGGCCCTGTTAGAGTACATGGATCGGCAGGCTCAGGCCATAGCACACTTCGAGGATATGGAGCGACTATTGGGGGACAATTGTGTTCATGCTTGCACCTGTAGGTGGAACACATTGTCCCATAGCCTCAAAATCAGGGAATACCACACTCCAACTAGAATGAGGGAGGCCTTGGCACGAGTGCCTCCCTACAAAAAGTCTATGTAGAATCTCCAGGCCAGCTGGATAGGCCTCAAGTTAAGTTCCCCTTTGCTTTTGGGATTGTTAGAAGGAGGCACAGAAGAAGAAGAGTATAAGTAGTGGGAAGAGGAAACCACAACAAAATTGAAGAAGAAGACACCCCCAGCCATGCAAGCCAAATCAGGGAAAATTGTTTCTACAGGAAGACAGAAAATTGCTTCTAAAGGAAGCCAGAAAACGACCACTACAGGACTTTCTACAGGAAGTATGGGAAAAGGGCAATAGAAGGAGAGATTGGCCGAGATTTTAGCTAAGGAGGAAGCAGTTGTGCTGGCCACCCTAAGCACATCCCCCAAGCAGAAGGAGAAGTGAAAGAGGGAGCATTCCATGTATTTTAAGGCGAGAAGGAGCACACGGATCAAAGTGGGTAGACCCAAACCACAGACAAAGGAGAAAATTGTCATTAAGGACACAAAAGCTAAACAAAAGGAGGAGCCTCCTTCAAGGATGTCCATCACCTACAAATGAGGAAGCCAAAAACCTTCACTTGGAGAGAGAGAATTCAGATAATGGACTCAAAGACAGTTCTACAGGATGCTGAGACAGTTCTACAGGAAGTTGAGAATTCTCTAGGAAAAGAAGCACAGGCAGTGGGAAGGAGCAGAGAGAAAAGCATGGTTTCATGACTGAGAAGAGGACGTCACTTAAAAAGCTTGGCATGACAGGGAGGCCACCAGGGCCATCAAAGACGAGGAGATAGATTGGTTGCTCAGAGGATGAGCAACACTTTCAGTAGGGGGGTGATGATGAGCCCCAAAAATGGATAATTATTTGGGCTCATTCAACCTCCTAATTCGACTTAATCCACCATTCTCATTAGTTTATTGAATGTTTTTTATTATATTTATGCTAATAGAGTGAATTGGGTTAGTCATTATGCCAACAAGTCTAATGTGTGCTTTGTGTAGCCTTTTTGGTCAATTTGGAGACAAAATCAAAGGTGTAAATGAGCACTTGGCAGCCAAATTCGTGGGAGAACAAGGGAGAGGATTTGTAGGAAGGTGTCCCCTTCATTTATGGGCCCTTACCTCGAATTCTCCACCATCAGCTCGGAGTTCAAGGGCTACCAAATCAATTAACACAAGGGCAGCCAAGCAAGTCAAGTAGGATTGCTGTTAACTGCAAGTTTTGGGCAGCCGAGTCCCTAAAGTTTAGGAGGACCGTTGGGGTCCTCAATTTGTATAAATAAGAGGGCTTAGGGCCTCATTTTAGGAAGTCACTTTGTAGTCATTTTTGTAGTCATTTTTTAGTCATGTTGTAGGCAGAAGTTAGATAGTTTATAATTCAATTTTTAGGCAGTAGATTAGCTTTCCTTTCAGCACATTTTCAAGTTCTCCTTGTGGACAGTTTTTGGAATGTAACATTTCTTGCTCAATAAAGATGAATCCAGCTTTGCACCAACTCTAAATCTCTCTTAGGAGGCTGTAGCTCTTGGGGTTGGGCCCATCTCAAGTGCCCAGTACCTCCTTTTTTTACTTTCATGTGTCTTTGTTGCATTCCTAGAATAAAATCTGATATTTAGATTTAAATCTTGTTTTGTTATTTAGGTTGCTTTTGATGAGTAAAATAACTTTTCATGCTCAGATTTAGTTGATCAGTCGCTAACAGAAAAAGCTTCAAGAAAAGGGCCAACAAACATCTGTGGTTTCACCTCTCCCTCAGTGGGATCAGGAGTTGTGACTAGGATGACTTTGCTACCCACAAAAACACTGATTTTGCTTTGCCATGCAATCACTAGTGTTCGATATTCATGTGTAGAAGTTGGTTACAAGTTCAGACTTTCGTTTTCTTAGTTGCATGAGTTAAAATACATGGTTTCATTGCAGGTCACACTTCTGTTCATTCTTTTTACTGACAGCTAGCAAATTAGGTCAACGTAACTAGGTCTTTGAATTTACAGGTCTTTGTTGGTTCAGATTGGAAAAACGACTTGCAGAGCATCTGTACCATTCCTTCATCTGCTTATTCTCCATCAGCACCATCCACTCCACCCTCTACTTAGAATCCTTACCTCACGTTTGCCACATTTGCTCACATAACCCTAGTTTTTGTACATCATTGTTTCAGCCTTCTTTGAGCCAACTTAGCTATCTACACCTTCTCACCACTCCATCCACGAGTCCCTGGGACACTTCAGACCCCTATCCTACCTCCATATCCATTCATGCATCTTCCCTCACTCACCCATCCTCCAAAATCCAATTTTTAAACATCCTGTAGAAATTTCTGAACATCCTATAGAAATTCCTGAAACATCCTGTAGAACCCCTGCAGACTTCCTGTAGAAGCTCACGAATGAGGTTTCTTGATAGCCAAACTCTGTGAAACTCTCTGGAAGGGTGTTAGGGACCCCTTAGGCCCTCTCTGAACCTTCCCGACCTCTTCCAAGCATTTCCTCTCGCCAATCCACCTTTGCATAGTCACAAACAGTTAAAAGCACATGCATTATAATTCTAATAACTTATTCAAAAATACAAAAAGATGTTTTCTTCAGGTAGAGGTAGTCTAGACACATGTATTTTACCTTCATAGAAGTAATGGCATCCCTTCCAGTAGTTTTCATTCTCTCCTTTGCATCAGTAGGACTAGCTGGTAGAATTAGGGTTTGCTAGGGTTTGCGTTACTTTTTGGCTTTCAGTTTCTTTCCGCAAGTAGATTAGCTTCCTTTGAGTTAGATTTCATCCATCAGTTAAAAAGCTTCTTCTAAGAGCTCATAGAAGTTGGCTTAAGCCCCTAGCGGACTTGTGCCAGCTGACCAAGTGACAACTACGGCAAGAGCTAGTACTTGTGCATACAGCACCGTCGCTTCCAAGTTTGTTACGAACTACCAGGTTGATAAAATTAAAGAAGGGAGTTCCAGGATTTGTAGCATTATTGCTGCAATACTGGGTTCCACCAGTTTGTACACTCCTCTTCCTACTCCTAGCCAACCTTGGGAATCCATCTCCATGGACTATCTATCGGGCCTCCCTTCTACCAAGCATGGTAATGATTATGTATTTATGGTCATTGACAGATTTTCTATGATGGCTATATTGTTAACTTCCAAGAAGAGTATCATAACAGAGGACTTTAGAAAACTCTTCTTTGAATGACTACGGGTACATTTTGGAATCCCGCAGACCATTATATCAAATTGGGATAGCAGGTTCCTGAGAACATTCTGGTCAAGCCTCTGGACATTATTGGACATTAAGCTCACCAAGTCAATTTCACTCCATCCCTAGACTAATGGCTAGACATAGGTCATCAATAGGATGATAGTGTACATACTATGCATGTAAAACTCTAAGCATCCGTGAACCTAGGATGAGAGCCTTCCATATTTGCAACATAGTTATAATAGAGATCTCCATAGCTCGACTAGTCGTGGTCCTTTTCAAGTGGGTGTTGGTTTTCATCAATTGTGTCTAATTAATATCACCATGCCTCATGTGACTACAAAGACATAATCCACACATGTACAGTCTAAGGCTAATAAAGAAACTTGATTTATTGAATGAATCCAACACATCCACTAGCAGGTGCATCAAATCTTAGATAAGCCCAATTCCAAGTACAAACAACAACATGATCAACATCAAGTGCCACACAAGTTTCAAGTGGGTGACAAAGTTTGGTTGCATTTGTAGAAAGAATGCCTTACCGGATCCTATAAAAATCTTAGACCACTCTAATATGGGCCTTACACCATCAAAAAGTTTGTGGGAGATAATGCTTTTGAGCTCATAATTCCCCCATTCCTTGGCTTGCACCTAGTGTTCAATGTGGACCACCTTCGACCATACTTTCCACCATTATTGGACACATGAAACATTGCAGAACAACTCACACCAACATATCTAAACATGAGCTACATGGAATAGGCCACAACTAATCAGAATATTGACATGAAGATTGTAGGTTTTAACCTCGTATAGAAATTACCTGCATACGAATTCTAAAAAAACACAAAAAATAAACAACGTGAGAGCATAACACATAAAACACATATACACAGAGATTTTCCCCTGGATTCCAAAACCAGGACTACCAACTTGATTTTTCATTCTATTCCTCTTAATGTTACAATACATATTTATACATGCCGAAGCATCCAAAACCATGGACTGAAAACCATCACATCCAAAACCATGGACCGAAAACCATAGGTAGGTTCGCCCAACCTAATATAGGGTCCAACAAAAAAATTTCCTGGGGCGCTGCCCCAAACCTCGTAGAGGGGGGCTACCCACCCCCCTCAAACCCCTCGGACAGGGGGGGTTGCCGCCCCCCCCCATGACCCCCCCACTGCGCAATCGACACAACGAAGGGGGGGCTCCACCACCCCCTCTAATCCCCCAGTTCACTACGTAGGTTAGTTGTGGAAAGAATATAACACAACCCAACATTCTCCCACTTGTTGTTTTCTTTCCACATGGGGCCACAGGAGAGATTAGTCATTTTTCTAGCCCTAAAATGCCCATTGTTTCTCTACACCAAGAGAACTTCTCAGAGCTCACAGATTTTGTCAATGCATCTACAGTATTCTTCAAAGTGTCCACCTTTTTGTCTTCTATCATATCCCTCACAAAGTGATACTGAACATCAACGTGCTTTGTCTTTGAATGATAAGCAGGGTTCTTTGGCATGAAAATTGTACTTTGGCTATCACAGTCTATTCTTATAGCTCCCTGTACTAACCCCATACTTGAACACAGTCTCAGCACACGTATGACCTTTAGTGTATTTTCTATCACAACTGTAAAAAAAGCCCTTTTGCTCTTTTTTCTTCCAATTGTTGTGGTGTCAACCTTATAGGTTGTGGAAGACTAGGGGTAACAACACTTCCATCTTTATAGTTGTGAGTGGTAGGCTTCCTAGTTGCCATAATTTTGCTTTCCATTTTTCTTTCTAACCTGAATGCCTTCTCCAATGAATCAGGTTCCCAAATGCGAACTTCATGTTGGATATTATCCTTTAAAGTCCCTATGAACACATCAATCCTATGCTCTTCTAGAATATCTTTTACCCTTATGTTCAATTTTCGGAACTCCTCAATTTGCTCCATCATTGAACCCTTTTGTTTGAAACTTATCAATTGGCTAAAAAAAGTGTTGCTTTTTGTATCTTCATAATGTGCTGTCATTTCTTCCATAAAAATTTCCCAATTGACAATTTGTTTACGAGATCAAATCCATCGACACCATACAAACTGATTTGGTTCCAAATATAAAGTTGCAATACGTACCTTTTGTGTGTTTTGCACATTATGGAGATCGAAAAATTGCTCCATCTATAGTATCCATGTTGCGGGATCCTTGCCATCAAACTTCATCATATCGATTTTTGGAATATGGTGGGTCTTCAATCCAACATTAGAGTCTATGAAATCATGATTAACATTTCTTTTGTTCTCATCATGAGTTTCCTTTATTACCCTTTCACCATTAGTGACCATTTCTTATAGCAACTTATTCAAATTTATCTTCAATTCTTCCATCTTATCGTCCATGCCATCCATCTTAGCGTCCATGCCATTCATCTTAGCTTCCATGCCATTCATCTTAGCTTATATGCCATTCATTAAACCATCCATATTAGCTTCTACATCTTTCTTTAAACCATCCATCTTAGATTCTGTTACTTTTTGTGCGAGTGACGTTTGTTGCACTTGGTCTCATAATTTTGATATATCATGTTGCATTTCTTCCTCTTCTTCATAAGTCATACTAGAGATTTTAGGTTGCTTACTAGGTGTTTGCATTTTCTTTCCTCGAGGCATCAAGTATCAATAATAATACTTTACTATGCCCTATGAATTCCTTCAAACTAATTTTTCAAACCAAGCTTATGCAAAATTAAAAAAAAAAACTACACACCTTTTTTTTCACTTTGTAGGAGCTCGATATTGAATCTAATGTATCTTTGTAACTTAAAATCATCCAATTCTAAAATTGTGATCTATAGTAGCCCTCTGTGTCATCTTTCCAACGCCACCAGTCTGATCGAATTTAGATTCTCCAAGGCAGAGTTATGCACAATCTCCCAAGATGACCTGATTATAGACCTTTCCAGAAGAGCAAACTTGTATGAAGTTCCACGTGTCACTGTTTTGACCTTTGGATCTAAACAATATACACAAGAAACTATAGTCCGTCCTATTTCTGTAACTTCTTACAAAATTTCAATCTGATGCTCAAAACAAAAGTTATGATGATTTTCCCCAGGTCACCTGTTTGGAATGAAATTTGGGAGTCTGAAAAAAGGCTAACTTCCTCAGATCATATCTCTGTAAATATCACGCAAAAAGCTCTGAAATTCGGATAGAAGGTTCATCACGATTTTGGCCCAAATGGGTTTTGTTTTTAGCATCTGAAACATTGCAGAAAAAAGTTATAGCACAAATGCCACGATGACCTGTTTGGAGCAGCGAAACCCTAGAATCCAAAGCTCCAATACCAAATGTTATGAAACCAGCTCACAAAAATATAGAAAAGAGAGATAAATGCCTTAGAATTCAGCCTCTTCGAGGGGGGAACCTCCTTTACATTACAAAAATGAACAATTCTTGGATGATTCAAATGAAAAAACCTCCTTTTTATATATAAGAGTCTAAGGGGTCATAATATGACCAAGCCGACCTAACAATAATAATATAAAGGCACAAAAATAACAATAGAGGGATTCTATGGGGCACAGTAATAACAATATGGGAACAATAGGGGCACAACAATATTAATAATGGATACAACTACAATAGTAATGGGGGCATCACTAGTATTATAGGGACCTAACAACTGTACACAAGCTCTAATATCTGTTTCACCCTCTTACCACCAGAGGGAAAACTCACTTGATTCTGCTTCCCATATACACAATTTTCACAGAAATCAAAATCCAGAGAGCTATTACTCATACCTTCTACCATACCTTTACCATGAAGTATTCGAAGGCCCTTCTCTCCAATATGTCCAAGCCTTTGATGCCACAACATGGTCTTCTCTCCAAAGACCACTAGATTTTATGCTCCACTTTTAAGAACCACAGAACTGTTGCATCCATCAACAACAGTGCTGCCTTGTAGCTTGTACAAAGTTCCAGTCTGAACTCCCCGCATCAATACCAGTGCTCCCTAAACCATCTTGTAGGTATCCTTCTCGAACACTGTTTTTACACCTGCATCATCCAACTTGCTTACAGAAATTAGATTTCTGGCCAATGTAGGAATATGCAAAACACTCGAAAGTGTTCTAACCTTCCACCTTGCAACTTCAACTTTACTTTTACGTGACCAACGATTCTAGCCTTCCTTTCATCCCCTAAGAAGACATCACCACCATCATATTTCTCATACTCACAGAACCACTCTCTATGGGGAGTGAAATGAAAGGATGCACCTGACTCAATCAACCATGCCTCATGATCGACATGTGTACTTGAAGAAGCCAAGTACACATCCCCACCTTCATCTGAGGTGGTTTTCGCCTCTGCAGAAGGAGCATCATCAGATCCCTTTCCTTTATCAGGAGCTTTAGATTTACAGTCCCTTTTGTAGTGCCCTTCCTTTCTGAATTTCCAGCACACCACCTTTACAGGTTTTCTTGGAGATTTAGATCTCCCTCTAGATTTAGATCTCCCACTCGATGACTTATTTTTGTTTATGTTCGGGGACCATCCTTGTATAGACAAGGAATCTCCATTCTGGCTCTCCATATTTTTTCGTCTCATCTCCTCCATCAACAAGGAAGATACTATTTCATCAAACTGTAAGGCAGTTGCATTGCTACTTATTGAAATAACCATACTATCCCACGAATCTGGTAGAGAACACAATAAACTAATGCACTTATCTTCATCTGAAATTTTGATATCAACAGATGCTAACTGACTTACCATAGTATTAAATGTGTTCAGATGCTCTATCACCAAGTCTCCATCTTTCATTCTCAGGTTATACAGCTTTTTCTGTAGGAACAGTTTATTCACTAGAGACTTAGATTGGTACAAAGTCCCTAACTTGTCCCACAAAGCCTTCACAGTAGCTTCCCCTGATACATTCAACAATACTGAATCTGAGACACACAGTCGTGTTGTGCTCTTTGCCTTCTGATCCAGATTCTTCCATTCTTCATCGAACACTCTCGTTGGTTTAGTACTTAGATCTACCGCGATCCATTGATCTTTATCCACCAACGGATCCTCCATCTTGAGTTTCCACAACTCAAAACTTTGACCATTAAATTTCTCGATCTCTATCTTTCCACTGCTCGCCATATTCTTTCACCACTAGAATCGATCTCGTAGATCTCCCACTGAACAGGGTCTACCACAAGCCCGAGCGAAACCCCTCAGCAAAAAAGGCGTCCCCTTGAAGCCAAAATAGCTCTGATACCAAATGTAGGTTTTAACCCTGTACAGAAATTACCTGCATACGAATTCTAAAAAAACATAGAAAATAAACAATGCGAGAGCATAACACATAAAACACATATACACAGAGATTTTCCCCTAGATCCCAAAACTGGGACTACCAGCTTGATTTTTCATTATATTCCTTTCAATGTTACAATACATATTTATGCATGTCGAAGCATCCAATACCATGGACCGAAAACCATTGCATCCAAAACCATGGACTGAAAACCATAGGTAGGTTCACCCAACCTAATATAGGGTCCAAAAAAAAATTTCCCAAGGGGGACTACCCGCCCCCCTCAAACCCCCTTGTGACCCCCCCATTGCGCAATCGACGCAACGAAGGGGGGGCTCCCCCCCCCTCTAACCCCCCGGTTCACTACGTAGGTTAGTTGTGGAAAGAATATAACACAACCCAACAAAGATCAAGACCACTCGCCAGTAAATATCCAAATATATCGGGTTGTCAAATATGGCCAACTCCTACACCAAGGAAACTGGCTCACTAGGGACCAATTTTAGCAGAATTTTCCCCATCTCATGGAGGACTCAACGTAAGAGGGACCATTGCTTCCTAAGGGGGGAGGGCCACCCACCTATTCTGCTTGGATCCCCACCATTGTTTCTTTTAGTTTCCTTAATTTTAGAACAATTTACTATTTTTGGCAGTTTTTAAGGTCCTAAAAGTTTGGAGCCATTTTGAGACCATATATGACATTTTTTTGGAAAATGAGAAAACCAATATCCAAAAACATGGGTTGCCGTCGAAAGTTGTAGTCCTTAGATATATCTTCCTAAGGAGGTATTGTACGTGTCACACAAAGCTGGTATGCTAAAGTTATGACCTTGATAAGTCCTTGTTAGCTTCATATCCTAAGGTTAGGTTTTTGGATGTTTATGGTATTCCATTGTTTACCAATAATAAATATGCCTTCAAGCCTCATTGTAACACATTACATAAGGCATGTATCCACCACATCTCTTCTTTGATATGAGCTACCATCACCTATGTTAGTTTACTTCCATCCTGCATGTAAACAATTTTCAATACATTTTTATTAATGAATTGATGTTGTTCCTTCCCTATATCTTTGTGTTTCTATTGATATCTATATTTCATTTCGTTCCTTCATAAATTTGGATCAAACTCTAGTTCTTCTGATTCTTCTAGTACTTCCTCTGATTCTGCATCTTCCCAACCCTGCATTGCCACCATGTCAGGCACTAATGTGGGTGGTGGAAACCTAGGTGGTAGCCAAGGTCCTAACCAAGGTGACCCCATAGGTAGAACCTCTTCAGGTTGTAAGAATTTACAGGGTAAGTTCCTCAGAAATAATACCAAAAGGACACCGCTCACAACCAGATCTCAAATCAATACACCAGTATTTTTGACGTGGTTAAAACCCTCAAAGTGCAAGGAGGGAAACAGTCCACGGCCTGTCCCAACGTGGGTACTACAGGCAATTTATTAATCAAAGAATGAAAATTTACATAAGCTTCTCTCATGCACGGATTACCCGAACAATGACCCTCCATGCGCTTTAAATAGAACTCATGGACCAATCGGGTGTCAAGCCATAGATCAAGTGTCGGTAATACCGAGGTGAGAGTGAACCGTCGGATCACTACATATCGTGACCGTCGGATTGTAAGTTAAAAAATGTACAACGGTAAAGAAACACACTTTACCTAACTCTAACCTAACTCTATACTAGACCAAGTTGAACTTAACTATATCCTATGTGTCGGAATATCCTAACATCCCCCCTTAAGAACAACTTGGGATAGGATTGAAGGATTTACAAATATGACACAATAGGAGAAGGAAGGAGGCACTAGAGCCTATCCCCCCTTAGTGACAACTTCCTGAACTCCAAGCATATATCGAAGTTTAGTGAACTTCGCCTCTGTGAGAGCCTTTGTGAAGATGTCTGCAACCTGATCATCTGTTGGACAATATTGCACTTCAAGAACATGGTCATGAATGAGCTTTCTGATGAAGTGCATGTGTAGTTCAATGTGTTTTCTGCGCTGATGCTGGACTGGATCTTTGCATAGCTGAATGGCACTTTGATTATCACACCAAAGTGTGGTTGGATGCTGCTGCTCAAAGCCAAACTCTGATAGGATCTGACGAAGCCACAAGGCTTCCTTACTAGCTTCCACGGCACCACGATACTCTGCTTCTGCTGATGAAAGAGAAATGGCAGCCTGTTTCTTACAAGCCCATGTAATAGGTCCTGAACCAAGAGTGAAGACATAACCGGCAGTAGACTTCCGATCATCATGGTCACCAGCCCAATCAGAATCAGTGAAACCAACTAACAGAGGAGCTGCTTTGGCACTGTAATGAATCCCAAACTGTACTGTACCTCGAACATAACGAAGTATTCTTTTAGCTGCTTTCCAATGACTTTCACGGGGGTTTTGCATAAAACGAGCAACAAGGCCAACAGCAAAGGAAAGATCAGGACGAGTATGGGTTAAATACAAGAGTTTTCCGACAAGTTGACGGTATAAGGTAGCATCAACTTCAGGAGAAGTACAAGAGACTGAAAGTTTGACTCCAGACTGAAAGGGAGAAGGGGCTGGCTTACAGTCTTCCATGTGAAAATGACGAAGAATATCACAAGCATACTTGGACTGGGAAAGGAAAATACCCTCTTGGGATTGCAAGACTTGAAGACCGAGAAAATAGTGTAAGTGTCCTAAGTCTGTCATTTCAAATTTCTTTTTAAGGCTGGACTTCACATGGTTTATAAGGTTGGGATCACTACCAGTAAGAATAAGATCATCAACATAAAGAACAAGGATGATAAGAGAGTTGCCCACTTTCTTGGTGTAGACAGTATTGTCAGAATGACACCTAGAAAAGCCAGATTCTAAAAGAAAGCTATCCATTTTGGCATACCAAGCCCGAGGAGCTTGCTTGAGGCCATAAAGGGATTTCTTAAGTCGACAAACAAGGCTGGAGTCTGTTTGTATGAAGCCAATGGGTTGTTCCATATAGATTTCTTCCTGCAAGTCCCCATGCAAGAAGGCAGATTTAACATCCATCTGATGGACTTCCCATTTTAAAGAGGCAGCAAGGGAAAGAACAAGGCGGATAGAGTTCATTTTGGCAACAGGGGAGAAGGTTTCAGTGTAGTCAATGCCTTCAACCTGTGAAAAGCCCTTAGCAACGAGACGAGCTTTATGTTTATCAACTTTCCCATCTGGTCCATACTTGGTTCTGTAAACCCATTTACATCTAACAAGTTTGCGTCCCTTTGGTAGAGGAACAAGATCCCATGTATCATTTGTCATCAATGAATGATATTCTTCATTCATAGCTGCTTCCCAATGTGGATGGCCTGAAGCTTCTGCAAAAGTGTCAGGATCATGATTTACTGGAGCTTGAGCCAGTAAAGAAGAGGCTCTTTCAAACTGAGAACGTGTACGTCGCTGATCTGTAGGATCACCGGCAAGATCACCTGCTGCATCCCGAGTAGCACGGACCCATCTTGGAAGTTGAGGATCCTGAGAAGGTGGGGGAGGATTATCATCCTCGCTTTCATCATCTGAAGAAGAAATTTTTTCAAAAGTAGAAGAGATAGGAAGAGGTGGCACATCCGCCGGACTAGGCTCGCAGGCCGATTTATTTTCATCAAATTTTACATCTCTTCTAATGATAACATTTTTGGACTTAAATGGAATAAGTCTATAACCTTTTACATCTTCAGAATATCCAACAAAAGTACATTTCTCACTCTTAGGTTCTAAAGCTTTATGCTTTTCATCTGGAATATGGGCCCATGCTTCACTTCCAAACACACGAAAGTGACTTACATCTGGTTTAATGGAACTCCAAGCTTCTTCTGGAGTGATATTCTCTAGAACCTTAGTAGGAGTGCGATTGATTATATAATTTGCACAATTAATTGCTTCGGCCCAAAAACTAAGACTGAGTCCTTTAGATTGCAGCATACAATTAGCCATTTCCTTTAAGGTGCGATTTTTCCTTTCAGCTACACCATTTTGTTGTGGAGTGTATGGAACAGTATGTTGCATTTGAATTCCATTTTCGGTGCAAAAGTTGATGAATGTGTTTTTAACATATTCTCCACCATTATCAGTTCTTAGCTTAAGAATTTGATGTCCAGATTGTTTTTCAACAAAGGCTTTGAAGGCCAAAAAAGTGTTAAATACTTCGCTCTTGAGTTTTAAGAAGTATACCCAAGTGCGTCTGGAGAAATCATCAATGAAAGTTAAGAAGTACTTGCAGCCAGAGAATGAAGCAACAGGAAGAGGACCACATAAATCACTGTGCACAAGCTGTAAAGGGGCTGAGGCGTGCCAAGAGGCACGTTTGTCAAAACTGTCCCGATGATGTTTTCCGAGTACACATCCGGAACAAACACCATCTCTGCAAGATACCATAGGAAGACCTGTCACCATATTTTCTTTACATAGATGCTGAAGGGAGCGATAGTTTAAGTGACCAAATCGCTCATGCCAAAGTTTGCTCACTTCATCATTATGAGCAACAAATACTGAGGGAAGATTTGATGACCCAAAGTTGTGAAACTTATACAACCTTTTGGAATCATCAGCAAGACCAGTAGCTAGAATCTGTTTAGGATCTTTTAGATCCTTGATTACAACATCATGAGGTGAAAATTCAACAATTTTACCTTCACCTGAATGAGTTATCTGATAGACAGATAGAAGGTTGCAGGATAAGGTTGGAACACATAATACATCATTAAACTGACCATTGTCTAGATGAACAGTTCCAGTCCCTACAACATTAAGAGATCTATCATCACCAATATATATATTTTTGGTGTTACAATCATTTAAAGAAGAAAACATGGCTTGGTTTTTGGCCATGTGACAAGAGGCTCCAGAATCAATGAGCCACTCATGAGAATGAGAAGAAGAAGAAGATACATTTAATGCATAACCAGACTGAGATGATTGACAATGACATGCAGAAAGTGCCATTCCGGAAGTTGAAGTTGAAGTAGGCTCCACATGGATGTTATGTTTCTTCATTGCGGCTTCCAAGGCTTCCATCTTCTTAAAGCATTTAGATTCTAAGTGGCCATCTCGATTACAAAAGTTACAATGTCTATCAGTCTTCTTCCATTTGTTTTTATTGGTCTTATCATTTTGCTGAAATGATCTTTCATTTTGAGGCTGAGATGGTTTAGGACCATTCTTTTGAGGATATGACTTCTTAGGATTCTTTGAATTTGGTTGCTGCTGGGCGGCTAACGCTTTCGTGGAAGAGTTTCCAAGATTAAGAAGACCAAGGTGTAAGAGTTTTTCTTGTTCTCTTATTAAGGAATCACAAAAGGAGTCAAAGGAAGGGGCCTTGTAGTCTTGTCCTTGACAAATGAAAGCTTCCCTTGTAGAATGGAAAGTGGAAACAAATACAGAGTAGGCTGGTCCCAACTTAGTAAGGATGGAATAAATAAGGTTACCATCTTCTTTCTTAACTTTAACACCTTCCAAGAGATATCTAAGGGTCTTGAATTTGGACAAGAAATCTTCAATGCAAGAAAAATTATTAGGATCCAAAGTAAGCAGCTCATTTTCAAGTTGATGGGCTCTAATTTCATTTTTAATTCCAAAAACTTTAGCAAGTTTTTCTAATGCTTCATGAGGAGTCTCAAGTTCTGCAATGTGGAATCTAAGATCAGGAGAAACAGACATCCCTATCAAACCACGTGCTTGATCTTGTCTATTTTCCCATTTTGCCGCCTTGTCTTCATCTTTTGGTTTCTTCTCTTGGTCTGTGGCTATTCTGTAGAGACCTTTACTTCTAAGTAAATCTCCCATGTAGGCTACCCATTGGAAGTAGTTAGTGCTGTCAAGAATGACTTGGCATGGACTTTCCATTTTTAAAAAAAAAAAAACTGAAGCTGAAGATGCTGAAAGTAAGTGTTCCAATGGATAGATCTCGAAAAAATAGGCGGTTTTAAAAAAAACGGCTCTGAAAAAGGCTTCCGGATGAAGAAGTTATGGCTTTTTGAAAAAAAATTGTTGACGTTGCCGGCAAAGTGCGCGAATGTGCGGGAATGAAAAAATCCGCCCCCACAAAATGGAGACTTGAACCCAAGACCTCTACTCTCTTAAAATAGCTTTGAACCAATTGATCTATACAAAAAATTTGAGAGAGAGAGAGAGAGAGAGAGAGAGAGAGAGGGGGGGGGGGGGGCCTTGGTTTGCGTGCTTGCCTTGAGAAAGCTCTTTTTCCCTACAAAACACAAAACACAAAACCCAACACGAATATGCAAAGAAAAATGAACCTTACGGCTCGAAGTTAGCTTTAGCCAAAAAACTAGAAATTTAAAAAAAAAAATCTCAAAGTTAGCTTTAGCCGAAAAACTAAATATTTTTCTCAATGTTTCTGATTTTCCGAGATCACACTAAGGTGCAGGGAAAAGAGCATACGCATGAGAAAAATCCTTCCTTTCTGTTTCTGATTTGCCCAGATCGCACAGAGTCGCAGGGCAAAGAGCATACGCAGAAATGAAAGGTATAGATCTGGTTAAAAAAAAGGCTAAATAAACTGAGACCGAAATAAGCAGAGAGAAAATAACAGTAAACTGCAAAAAAAAAACACTGTATACCTCCCGATCTGAAAAATGACGCAGCTAGGGCTACCGGAAACCTTTTCGCGTGAAACGAAAGGGGTTCCTCACTGGAACAGATGCTCCGAACGCAACAGAGCAGTCCTCTCGGCCCAAAAGCAGTCAGAAACAGCAGATCTAGGAAACGACAGTCGCATGCAGTTCTACCGGCTTCAGATTTGGATCACCAACGGACGCGGCCCTCAAATAGCTCTGATACCATGTAGGAATTTACAGGGTAAGTTCCTCAGAAAGAATACCAAAAGGACACCGCTCACAACCAGATCTCAAATCAATACACCAGTATTTTTGACGTGGTTAAAACCCTCAAAGTGCAAGGAGGGAAACAGTCCACGGCATGTCCCAACGTGGGTACTACAGGAAATTTATTAATCAAAGAATGAAAATTTACATAAGCTTCTCTCATGCACAAATTACCCGAACAATGACCCTCCATGCGCTTTAAATAGAACTCATGGACCAATCGGGTGTCAAGCCACGGATCAAGTGTCGGTAATACCGAGGTGAGAGTGAACCGTCGGATCACTACATATCGTGACCGTCGGATTGTAAGTTACAAAATGTACAACGGTAAAGAAACACACTTTACCTAACTCTAACCTAACTCTATACTAGACCAAGTTGAACTTAACTATATCCTATGTGTCGGAATATCCTAACACAAGTATGGCTGCTAATCCACTCTTGCTTCCCTATATGGTTGGTTTGAACCTCCCTGATTTATGTCAGCTCATCAATGATCCCCTTCTCCATAACCAAAATTGGCCTCCCATGCCCACCAAACTTCCCTTAGACATTCCCAAGTTTGAAGGTAATCCTAGAGAAGACCCCACTAATCATGTTCAATCTTTCTACATGTGGTGTTCATGAAATTTCGTTACCAAGTACTCCATTTGTCTTCATCTCTTCCAATGCACCCTAACTGGAACTTCTGCTAAGTGGCATGTCACTCAAATACATGCCTCTCATTCCACCTTTATGACTCTTGCAAACACTTGTCTTTCTTATTTCCAATTAGCTCTTCGATATGATACTGGCACTAAACTATTGACCCCTTTTTGTCAAACTTCTACCACTCGCTTTTTAGACCATGTACAAGAACGATGCAGAAGGAGGAACATTTGTAAAGCCCATGAGTTTGATGACTGTGTGTATATGGATTGGTTCTTGAGAACCCTTTTGGTCCCCATAGGAAAATATGTGTCCTATCACTTCCCTCATATTGAGGAAGAAGCTTTCTAGATAGCCTTGAAATATAATTTGATATATGCCCAATTAAGTTATGTTTATACTATCCTTCCCGATCTACCTTGGCTTGGTGTTGCTAACACACAGAGGGCATCTCATGTCATTGATGATATTGTTATATATCTTTCCCACCTCCACCCATCACCGTATCTTCAACCTCCCATGAGTTATGGTCAACCCCAAGGGCAGATTAGTTTTGCTTACACCTATCTGCCTCCTAATCCTTTGCATTTCAACTCTTACCAAGGTACAAGAATGTCATATGAATTTTCCCATTCACATCAGTTGATGTCAGGGCTAGTTGTTTCTCAACCTAGTTACAAAAATGTTTCCATGAATCCTTATTACCCCTATGCACTGCCTAGCTCTCTAGCCCCAATGGAACTGACACCTCAACCATCCATGCCTCCATCTCCTCTTCCAAAAAAACAACCACCTCCACAGAGTCAAGTGTATGATCAATAGAGTGCTACCAATCCCTCTAACCCCAAGATAAGAAATAAGGGGAAGGGTAACCAAACCAGCAACGTTAAGGTGACCAAGGAAACCAAGGTAGACAAACCAATTATAATAAGGGTGACCAGCCTAATCCTACAACCCAAAAATAAGGCACATAGCCCAAGAAAAACAAGGCTCTTAGAACCAATAAAACTTGTGTTTGTTGTGGAACTTATGGCCGTTATACTCATGAATGTCCCCTTCTACCTTAGATGTGTTAGCCATGCGAAGCTCAAACAATTTCTTCTAGAGGACCTCAGCGTATCGCCCCACCTCCTCCTCCCTCTTCTTTTCAGTCAATAGTGTTTACCAATCCATTCCCTCTTCAAGGATATGTGGTTGCCCAAACTGCCCAAAATCCTCTAGCCCCCAACCTTTGCAATCTAGAAAAAATAATTACTAGATTCTCATGCTAAATTTCAAAGGCATGAATCTCCAGAATCAGTCACGCCAGTATGACAATCCTTCTTATAAGTCAGCGAATGATTCCCAAAGAAAATTTTCCACTAAGCCTCTGTCATCACCAAATCCTACCTTACAGATCCATCATTCTAAGGTAGAGGTTCACCCTCATAACACCAAAAGTTCATTATGTCGAAATTCTGCTTCTTCTAAAGTCACCATACATATTGTATAGTAGATGACATGGTGTAGTATCATGCTGCCATGTCAATGCTAGAAGTCCTCCAGACATACCCATCCCAATGGAAAGCTCTACTATCTACTCTAAGCATTGTGGATCCCTTTGATGATTGTTTGATCATCTTTGATGTTGATAAAGGGGAACATTCACCCCTCCCTTCCTCTATTTCCTTTTAGATACTAGTCTCCATAAAAAATCCCATTGTTCAATGGTGCATAATCGATGAAGGCGCCACCACTTATGTGATGGTTTCTAGTGTCTCGAAAAAGCTTGGTTCCCTTGACATATCACCATCCACTATCACCCTTCGTGCTTGGGATGGTCACCCCTCGTAGCCCCTCAATTTGTATCAGAATTTCCCCATCACTGATGTTGGAAAGACAATCTTAATTGATATCAAAGTCATTGTGCCCCTTTAGAGTATAACATCTTGTTCACTCGTACTTATACATCTACCATGTCATATGTCACATCCTCTGTCTTTCAAAAGATGTGCTTTCCTCATAATGGAAAGATAATCACTATCGATCAGTTGACTTACTATGAACCTCGGTCTCATACCTCTCCTTAGACAACTATTTCATTGATGACTGGTAATAAGACCACCCCTACCCTTACCTATGTTTCCCCTAGAGTCTATAAAGATTTCATTTTCCTTGGGGCTTATTATGGCCCACTACCTGCTCCTTCTGAGCCTAGATCTTCAAGTGTTTACATGCTTCAAGCATCATGGGCTACTAGAAAGTGTTCTGATATGTCTTCCCAATATCCAGCTCCTCTACAACCCCTAACTCAAGAAACAACTCTTCCTTTAGGAAAAATTCCTCCAGAATAGCTCCCTTTAGCTGGTGTCCCTTCGGGTATTTTCCAACTAGGAATCATTCCCCATGTCTTTTGCACCTAGGAGCAGTTCCTACAGGTCATTGCTCATCCAGTCAGTTTCCTTTTTTATTCCATCCACCAAGAATCTTTTCCACTTCTGTAATGGCTATTTTTAGTCTTCCTAACATTACCTTGGGGATCCCAGTATGGTACATTAATCCTACAACAAATACTCCTCCCAACCAACTCAAACCTTATACGACTTTGAATCCAGTTCAACCAGTTCCTACCACCCCTTCCTTTACTTCAGTTCCATAAAAACCTTAGTATGATGCTAGTCTTGTTGCGAAAGCATATGGTGAGGCGGGAAAGCCTAGGAAAAGGGAAACAAATACAAGGTAACCCAATCAACTCGCACTCCTCCTAAACCATCGAATCCTTCTCATCCATGTGTTTTGTGTGATGTTGTTGGGCATGTCACTAATAATTACCCTAAACTTCCCCATATTAAGAATGTGGTCTCTGATACTTTTCTCAGCCCTAAAATTCCTTAGGTCCATATTACCTTACCCGATTCTGCCAAGAAGAACAAAACCTTACGCATGAACCACCCATATGCTTTTTGTGATAAGTATGGACATTATTCCCATCACTATCCCCATCATGAAGACTTTCATGATACACTTTAGGTGTTTCATGAGTTAGATGTCGCTCATAGTGATTCCACTTCCCCTCTACCTGCAGGTCCTTGCGCCAATGCTTCATCAAGGCAGGAGGTTTCTCAACCCACCATCGTGATCCCCCCTCCTGAAGTTGAGATGACGGATAGTTCTTCCCCTATTCTCTACCTATAATCATCAATGGGTTCAATATATTCAGACTCCTTATGAGTTTCTTATTGTGCTTCTTTCAAAAATTCTTCGGAGGACACTTCAGTCTCAACATTAGTAGATGTCACATCCATGGAAAATTTTAGGGGCTAATATTCACCTAGTGGGCTAATTTTCCGCGATTTTTCAAGAAAAAAGATTCGCCAATTTCCAATTTTTATAAAAGATGATTCACCCAAATTTTAGAATATAAAATTATTTTACCTTAAAAATTGCCAACATTATATAGAGACTATATATAAAATCATTATAAATTTGAATAATTTTACAAATATATCAATAAACATTTTATAGCTTGCATATTAGGGATTAGTGAGATTTTCTAATGTTTTTAAACTTCAACAAAATTTTCCATCCTTAAAATTTTCCTTGGTCACATCTTCTAGTCATCCCTCCAACCCTTCTGACGATGTGCATGTGAACCTTGTCTCTCATGATGATGCTTCAAGTAGTTCATCTTCATCATGTGGTCCTTCTTCCTCTTGTCCTCCCATCTTTCATTATGATAAAGACATCATGGAATCCATGACTAACCCTGATTATCCTTGGGATGATATACACCATCATGCATACTTCCCTCTGCAGAAAACCCATTATTAACACGTTGTGGAGTCCAAATACTTCATCCATGGTGAGGTTGATTGGTTCAAAAATCCCATTCTTGCACCAAATGCTTTCAAAGAAGGTAATATGGTTAACATTACCCCTACCATCAAGATTAAAATTTCAAATTAACTAGGAGTTTAAGAAAATATAACGTTGGGGGAACAATGTACCCTAGAAGAAATTAAATTTTACACTAAGTTATTCAAAGAATTTTGTGATGTTTTTGCCTGGTCTTATTCTAAGATGCTCGGACTTGATCCTGCCATTTTTGAACATCATATCGACACATGGCATGATGTTATTCTCG
This sequence comes from Pinus tabuliformis, assembly GCA_031772625.1. Lineage (NCBI taxonomy): Eukaryota > Viridiplantae > Streptophyta > Pinopsida > Pinales > Pinaceae > Pinus > Pinus tabuliformis. Next base: position 862,342,608 of record CM062808.1, read on the forward strand.
TCCACCAAAATCAAAGGCCTATCAATCCTTCCAAGCGTGATTATATTAAAGCCAAAATCGATAAGCTTAAGCAGGTTGGATTCATTTATCCCATTGAGTACACCACATGGGTGTCCAACCCTATTCCCATTTTGAAAAAACAAGGCACCATTCATGTCTGCATGTACTTTCACGATTTGAACAATGCTTGTCCCAAATAAAATTTCCCAACACCTTTCATCGACCAAATAATTTACGTGTGTAGGACGTGATGTCCTTTCCTTTATGGATGGATTGTCAAGGTACAACCAGATAATTATCTCCATTGTCAATCAACTTAAAACTTCTTTTACTAGTTCGTGGGGAATTTTTTCTTATAGGGTCATGCCTTTTGGTTTGAAGAATGTTGGGGCCACTTTTCAGCATGTTATGTCTTATTGTTTTCATGACCTGGTTCACATTATCCTTGCATATCTCGATGATCTTACAACTCCTTCCAAACTTTGGTCACAAAACCTTAATGTTTTGTACACCATCTTCCTCCAATGTCACAAGTATAGCATTTGCCTCAATCCCCTTAAGTGTGTCTTTTGTGTTTCTGTCAGACAACTTTTGGAATTTGTTGTGTCCAAAGAAAGTATCACCCTTGACCCTCTCAAAGTTCAAGCCATTCTCGAACTTCCTCCTCCTAGACACCCAACCTTTAGAGAAAATACTCATCATGCTAAATCGTGCCAATGAAGACCATTGTGTTTCCTTGTAAACCATTGAAGTGGCTAAAAATAACACCAAAGCTCAACATGATCGTAAATGGAACCCTCATACCTTTAATGAAGGTGACCTTGTTCTCGTTTATGACTAAGCTCATGATGTCTTGGGGCATGGTAAGTTTGAACCATTATGGCACGATCCTTATATCATTAATAAATGTCTAGGGAAGGGGAATACATTTTATAGGGTCCAAAGGGCAATATTCTCCCCAACCCTCGTAATGCACTCTACTTGAACAAAATCTACCCACAGCATTTCCCATTAAAATGAGAGTTTTTTTTCTTTTTTGTATTTAGGTAGCTTGCATCTCCCATCATCTCATTCATGTCTTCTTATGCCTTTCATATGGATCCATCATCCACACCATATATCAGTTATGGCGATGGTGCGAATCGGTTCTCTAGGAATCTAGTCTTGGTAGCTTGGGCCAATTTCTCACATTTTCATTCATTAGTCCACCCCAATGATGTTTGCATCAGATATGCCACCAATAATTAGGCCAAATATGATGCAGTGATAGGTTTGTTAGCTGATACCTTTTATCATCACATCCTTCACCTCTATGTTTGTCTCGATTCCTTGTTACTCATCATGCAATTGAATCGTTTTTATCATGTATGTAATCCTATCCTATTTAGAAAATATCTATGAGTTAAGATTTTGGCACATTAATTTGAATCCATTTTATCTAATCATATTCCTAAAGCACAAAATAACAGTGTAGATACCATTGCAAAAAACATTCTATATTGGCATTTATCATATGCATATCCAAGAAGACATCCATAAAACAAACAAATGGAAAACCACATCATCAAGAAGTTGCATAACCATATTATGTATCAAAATATCCATCATATAGTGTTTTGATTCCATTACTCTAAATACATCTGACATTCCCATAGCATGTTATCACCATACATACAAAAATGGGGGCACATGTGCCCCTATGCCTAATCATTATCCTCTAGCAGGTCTCCTACGAATGGGGCCACTCCCCCAACTCGTAAGTCTATAAATACCTGACTGGCCATAGTTGCATGCCTAATTATAGCTAGTCACTCTAAGGGAATACTCTTACATGCATCTATGTATTGATATTCCAACTCGTACCACCCAAGCTTTGTCACATCAATCAGTACCAAGTCAAACATATAATGGAGATCCTACAGTAATACATCACTATCTAGCCTCTATTACAATGTCGATCCCCTCTGATCTGTAGCCCCGGGAGTTGCAACTCATCCTGCATATCCTTTCGGCTTCACCGATGCTAAATCTACATTCCACAAGTTGAAAATAAGTACCATTTACATATATCTTCTAAATTATACATGCAACCAAAATATAACAAATATCACTTAGTACCATCTGGTCCCCATGCTCATCCTGGTGGAAGTGGTAGATCAAGATTCCCATAAAAGTTCATATCATTGTATGGATATTTGTATATGTAGAGTGGCATTTGATCCCAATAAGAAAAAAAATCAGGCCAGAACACACATTTGACTCCTCCTCCTCCATCTTGTCATAATAGTTATCCCCAGCAGTGCATCCTAGGCTCATGTGGGCCCCCATCACAGATCTACACATGTGGTCATATGGTGGGGATATTCTCAAAGAAGGATGAGCATAAGACTATCCCAAATGAACAACTATCATTGGTTCATTGTCTGCATAGACCTAACTAACGTTTCAAAGATGTCAGCAACACCTAGGCCCAACCATAGTAGGTCCCTCCCAATACAATCTATACTAGCATCATCTTCCCTCCATTCATGCAATGGAATTCATGGATACCCAATATCTGCACCACCGTTGCGGTTGTAACCCATGTCTCAAGTCTCTCCAAGTCATGTATCTAGATACTTGTGTCATTTACCCAAGTAACTGGTACACAACGACCATCCACAAACTCTCCAATATTTGTCCCATGAGGTAGCAGTGGATGTATCTCTCCCACCACCCCCAAGGGTGGCAACCTTATCCAGAAATATATGTCCTAGATAGTGCTTTCAATCCTATGCCCCTGTATCAAAAATGCCTCCTGATCTGGGTCCTACTGGCTCACAATTCGGGATAAAAGTGGCCCACCCACCCTCATCAATGGGTTCTCCAAGAACTTGATCAACCTATATTGTGCCAAATCCCCTTTGATAGCTTACTTCCCCTGAATCTTAGTGTGAAGATCATCAAAATATCATTCCCCCATACTAGCCTTAATTCTACCATACTTGCAAAATACCATCATATTTTGTCAATTCATATTCATAACACAAATTTCTGGACCTCAAATTCACCTACCAAGAAACCTCTAACTCTATTTTTCCCATAGGTCTTGGGGGAAATTTTTCCTCTAAAAGCTATGCTAGGCACACTTTTTATCATCTTTATTGTGCCCCAGAATGTATAAAAGGGTCGAACATGTGCGTTGCAATCATGGCGGAGAGCAAGTGTTTCCCTTAACCAAATGAAGCCCTAATATGGAAATCCAATCCACTAAAAATGATGAGTAGGGTTAGGCCACCCACTGGAAAGTCACGAATCTAGATCTGATGGTTGGTTTGTTCACTATGAGATTTCGAATATTTAGGGCCTCCTGCTCCTCTCTAAATTCTCCAACATCTAAATGCACAAATGAATTGGATTTGCGTGCAAGAAGCCCTTTTATAGGGAAAACATTATTTTTTTCATCGAGCATTATCAGCAAACCATATCTCAGTTTGAAGAACCATTGGCACCATTGGAAAGCTCTAACCAAGATCTATAATGAGTATATCTTTGTTTTTGGAAATCTGAAACTTCGTCAGGAAGCCATTTTTTCCATGAGATCTCATTTTGCCGCCTATTAAAATCAAAGCTCTTCATATGAGTCACCTATACTCTAGCACCACTTTGCCTTTGCTCTTGTTGAATTAGGTTTCGAGTCTTTTCATGAGTAACCATTATTTACTCATGTTTTTTTATGGTCCCCTCTAGGCCTTCCCCATGTGGCAGCATCATAAAGTCACCCTTTTTTAGAGCATTAGAGATGAGTCACCCCTACATCCATCAAGTCTATTCAGAATTCCACCATGTCTTGTTACAGTGCATCATCTCTCTTTGCATCGATTCATCCCATTTTTCTTACATTTGGCCTCCAACTATTCTGATTTGTCTTTGAAAAGTCTTTGTATGAATAATTGCCCATCCCCTCTGTAATCAAGTCATTCGTTCTCAGGTCAACCAAGCATATTATGCCTCCACCATCTTCCCTAGTGTCATTCTATCAATCACATTACTACATCCCTCTTGCCTTTGTTGTGAAATCATCATTGCCTCAATTTTGGTGAGCCTTATTTTGTCGACTTCAGCACATCTTTTCCAGGTGATTGGTTTAGAGGGAAGTGTACTTTGGTTCTAGCCTTCATCATTGTTCGGTGCCATGGATCAAGCAATGGGAATCATTATTACCCTTTGACTTGGTTTTTTCTTGCATGCTCGACTTCAACTTATTCCAAACGATCAAGAATTGTACACTTGATGGTCTAGTGATCCAGCAAATTGTACCAACATTTCCCAGATGTGTGTGAGATGTTCTAGACCTCTTGAGGAAGTGTCCCTACAGGTATCCCCCCACATGCCCATATGAAAACATATTATGATCCAGCCTCACATGTTGTTCTGTTGATTTGACTAGATCAGTTTCTATCGATTGTAAAGCCCACATCATGCATGCCTCCTTCAGATAGTCCATTCAGATATTTAGAGTCCTTTCCTATTCAACATGGCTTCTTTGGTTATGATCTCCCCCCTCCTCTCAGTTTATGGGGGCATTATGTCTCATGTACTAAGATCACCAAATGTTATTGTATCCAATCATGACCTCTGTTTTTCAGTCACATTATGTATATGGGACTCATTGTATCATTATATCACTTTCTGGCCAATTGATATCAGCGTATCATGTATCATGTACTCCATTTTTAAGACCCACATTGTTGGGAACATCATAATTATTTATACTCATTTATCTCAGTGGGTATGGAAATGCCTCCCCCGCCCCATTTGAGATTATGCACTTACCAATAAAAGAAGAATTATATCAGACAGGTAGGTCTCTCCCCCTCCATTCTCAGTCCTTCCTTTCCTTGCTTCAACTCTCTCTCTCTCTCTCTCTCTGAATCCCTTTTGGTGTCCTGTGAAAGTGCAACCTACAACATATTTCTATCAAACGATTTTCTCCTGACACTCTTATGTTTGGGGGCAATTTGTTATCACCCAAAAATGATCACCTAGCCATTTCTTACTAGGTTGATAAAAATACACCATGTAGGATGAATTTTACCATGGTAAAACCCACTTTCACCATAGGAAATAATTTAGTGAACCATTTTCCTAAATTATTTCTCATTAAAATCCAAAAACCCCACGAGAATAATTAAATAATTCATTATATATTTAATATGCTCTAGAAATAATTATTAAATCATTATTTGGTGATTATTTCTTATCACTTTTAACTTAATCACTTTGGAATAATTAAATAAATCATTATTTATTTATTATTCCTTATTTATTCCCTATTTTCCTTATGAAATAATTGTTAAATTATTATTTAATAATTATTTCAAATTCATATTTGTCTTAATCCTCACAAAGTTATTAATAAATCATTTTTATTTGTTAATTACTTTAAACACCTTCTAAATAAAGATATTTGACCTATTTGAATATCTTTTCCCTCTAAAAAATATAATAAAGTATTCATAATGACTAGATTTTGATTTAGTCAATAATATTTTATTATTTTCTAATTCTCAATCTATTCCAATATTTTGTTATAAATAGAGGGTTTTCTCTCCATTCTTCACCATGACCATTTTCATCATCCCCATTATCGTCTCATAGCATTTGAGCTCCCACTTGAGTTCAAGCATCCTTTGTTTTCTTTTTTTCCTATTGCATACCACATATTGAGAGAGAGAAGCACATTGTTGAAGCATAAGGTCAAGAAGGACCCATCCCACGAAGGGGGATCTAGAGACCTAATTTTGTAATCACTCCTCACTAGGTGTATTATTCTTGATTAATAAAATTGATTTTTCATATTCTCCATTGGGTTGTTGCACTTATATTTCTATTGTTATATGTTTCTATTTGCATACCATATTTTTCTGTAGGGCTTTTATAACATTTTGTTGCAGATATGGAGCATAGACACATCCATCTTTTGTTGTTAGGGTTATAAGTCACCTATAACTTAAGTGAATGGTTTTTTTGCTTACTTACAGAAATACTTCATACTAACATCTATGATCAGTTTGATGAGAGTACATACATCAATGGCTACCTTACTTCCGTTTTCCTCTAGAACTACTGTGAAATATGCTAGTTCCCAATTATTATTTTTTTTACATAAACAAAGATCCTCCATGGGGGAAACAATGCACTACACATAGGGTGGTTTATAGCGAACTCCAAATATGCTAAATGTTCCAACTCACCACCAATTGGGAAGCCTCCCCACAAATCATGAGCAAAGGTGTTCAAACATCGTGCTATACCAATAACATAATCATCTAGAGACCAAGTGTAGAAAGAAAAAGAGAAAATGACATAGAGGATGACACTCAACCCACTGCAAGGAAACATAATTAATAGAATGAAGCTCCATCTATGAATTCAAAAGTATCCCAAATGAAATACTAATCAAGAACGCATAATCCCCCTAAATGGAGTTGCACCAGAAGAACCCAAATAAAGTAATTGAAGGAACAAAAATCTAGATTGGGAGATTGAGAATAGAGTACCTTTTCAAATTTCTTAATGGTGCACAGGTCATATTTCGCTCACCACTAGATGACCAAAGCTAACATACCTCGTAGGAACTAGAGCCATGTATCATTGCTTGGTTGGGAGTATAGGGTAGATTCCAACCATAACACCAAAGATGCTTAGAGTGCAAAAGAAGAATAGGGAAGATGAGATGAAAACCCAAAATAAATAAAAATTGAAAATGAGAAGACCAACATTTGATCATCAATGTCTTAGTTGGTAATCCCTCGCAAAGCATAGTCTCATGTTTCATATTTCCTCCATAATAATCTTTTGACACTTCTAGCTTGAGCCATAAATTCTATGACAGATTTCTTTGCATTAGAGCAATTTGAGCCCATCTTGTGAGTAGTGTTTCACCATTGAGATCCATACTATCCCAATGAAATCTCCTCTGCATGGAATCATTTCAAAATTAATCAACTGAAATATTAGGGGTGAATGATGATCAATCTTTTTCACATTACATTCTTTGTTACATGCAGCATACAAGGGAGCCATCTACCCGCACTTCTAAAACATTAAATTAAAAATATAATTATTACTCATCAATGATAAATAAAGGCTATGGTATGGGTGTTTCAATGAGGGACCCATTCACCACAAGATTTCATGGGGGTAAGTGAATCGTCTAGTTAGCTATTAAGTCTACAAGGGAATTGAGCTCTCTGTATATATGGAAATCTTGATACTTGGAGAAGGAGGAGTCTAGCTGGTGCTTGATAATGGATACAATTAAATTTAAAATCATATCAATAGGAGAGGTGTTCAATTCCAAGTGTTGGATGGTGTTGTGAGAATCCCTAATAAATTTTATAGAACTAGCTCCCTTTTCCAAGGCCAAATCTAGTCCCTTATAGAGCCCTGTTGTCGCTGCGACAAACACCCTCCAAAATTTTGCCTACAGTTGAATTTTGGAAACTACTGAGAAAATTGTGATATTTCGTTCCATGGTCACTTCATGGTCATTTAATTTTTTTCATAGTATTAAGTCTTCTGCTAAGTGTCAAAGTCACTTGCTCACACATGTTCTTTCTTCATTGAATTCATAAACACGCTTCTTTCAATGCAAGCTTAAATAGGCATTGCGTGGAGTTTGAAGGTAAAGCTTTCAAAATCACTAGTGACAGTGAATGCATAATACATAAGCATGTTTTAGTGTGAAATAAATGATGACAGTCAGTGTGCACTCTCCATTGATAATATTCCTCACTTCAATTGCAATTATACTTCTATTTCAATGATTGTTCTCAAATGTCGCTCTGGCACACCTTTGTTTTTGCAAGTTTCTCTTTCACATTTGTAAATATCAATTTTTCTTGCATTCACTTTAATAAGTATTTTTTCATGTTATCTTCACTCTAGGTCACTTTCACTTTCTTTAACCTTTTGCAAGTGTTTTTTGCACTTTTCTCTTACTTTTGCAAGTGTCGTCTTTTGGCATGAGAAGTCTCACACATTATAAAAGTAGGGTTATGGTTCATTTCAAGAGGTAAATTTGATACCAGTGGGTCCTATATATCATGTATACATGAATTAGACTCATTCCCAATGTTTTATGCATTGTCGTACTAGTATTGTCACTGTCGTCACAAAACATATCTTAAGTGTCACACTTGGAGGATAATGTTGCTTTGTCATTGCATTAAGGGGACCATATTTATTCTGGGTGCTAAGTGTTTAATGTTGTGTCTTGAATTGTGATGAGTGTGTGAACATGTTCAATTTCAACCTTGATTTCATCTTTTCTTCACTGATCCCACACTTAGTCAAATTCTGGAAGACTTCGTACCTGACCAACCTAAGATTACTCTACCCCCTTGAACTTCACATTGTGCAGTTAAAAGCCTCAAGCATTCATTCTTTCCTCCTGGAACTACACAATGCATAGTTAGTGTCTCCAATAACTACACATTACATAGTCATGGTGCCCAAGAACTATGCGATCCTGCCTCCCATCTAGTATCCTTTTGTGCATTGCGTAGTTGCAAGTAGCATTTTGTCTCCTTGCCTTCCTGAATTGTGCAACTGTGTAATCCTTTGACCCTCTCTCTCTCCTAAAATGTGCATTGTACAGTTATAATGGGAAATCCTCCCTCATTATAACCCTGAATTGTGCAGTTGTTTCTCCTTTTCCTCCAGTGTTGCACATTACACGGTCACAAACATCACCGCCTCACTCCTGACCTCTATAATTGCATACTGAGAAATCCTCGAGACTTCCTCCCTATCCATTACTCATTTCTAGGTCAATCAGTGGATTCATGAAGAGAGTTAGAATAGGCATTTTTTGGACTAATGTATTCTTGTCATGAGTGAATTTCACTTTCAAGTATTGTATCTTGACATGAAAAGATGGTGTTCAAGAAATATGACAAGGATACCATGTAAGGTGACACTCATGAAGGCTGCAAAATAGAATGATCACTAAGCAAGGAGATGAAGGGACACTAGTATACGACAAAAGACCAAATATCATGACCATATGAAGATTCCATATCATTCTGCCCCTTGGAGGGTAAAACATGAAGAACAAAATAGATATTTTATGAATATGAAGTATTGAATATACCTCTCATGAAGATTGAAGACAAAGCAACAAGAGGAACAACTTGGCATTGACACTTCATCATGGAGTCCATGTCATAATTTTCAAGTTGTGACTTGTACTAATGCCATCATAATGTCATGTGTGTCCATGTGTCTTGCCACATCATTTGTAGATGTATTGATGTAATTCTCAAAATGAAAGGACAAAATTTAATGTGTGGAATTCCAAGGGCCATATGTGGAATATGAAAAGTCACATAGTCATATATGGACAAAAGATTCTTTAGGAAAAGTCCAAAAATCATATAGAAATCCAAAGGTCACATTAGAAGTCCAAGAGTCATGAGAATAGCTCAAGAGTCATTGAGATATGAAAGTCCATTCCTCTTGTTATAAATACACCCTCATAACTCAAGAAAATGGATTTTGGAGGCTTAGTCTTTGGAGAGCTAGCCTTGGCTTCCCTAGCTTGGCATATGAGATAAGACCATTCCTTGAAGAAGCAAGAAGTGACTTAATTTTACACTATTGGAACTCGTGTCTCACCATTGTAACTTTGTACTTGGATATTTAGCTCAATAATCAGAAGCTCGCAAAGTCAACATATTTTCATGCATGTATCATGAATATTGTATATATGTTTTGTTCACATGTGCTAAGGAAAATAAAATACTTCATTGGATTTGCTACTCATCTTGTTGAATGTGTTTTGTATTTTATTTCATGTTTGTTGTGTCTATGTGAACTATTTCACTAGATAACTGATGAATCTTTCCTTGCTCTTGTCTGCCTCTCTTAGAATAGTACTATTACATTAATTCTAGAGACACACTCTTTACCTCCTTCTTGTGAAAGTCTCCTTTTACACATTTAAATTGGTGTTTCAAAGTGTCAACTTACTTACCGATTTCAAAGGTTATGTGCATACTCTCTTATGTGATTCATTGCAGCCAAGTAAAATCTTATATTTATGGTGGTTGGGTCGATACTCCAGATGGGGATCCTACTCCAAATGGTGTGAGGTCTAATTGGGACCTCACATGAGGGAGACCCCCTTGGTTGATGTATTTCCAACACCATCAATAGTTGGCGCTAGAAGGAGAGCAAAATGACAAGTTGTGCCTATTGAGTTTGTTTTGAATCTGTTATCTTAGATGGATCATCTCCAAATCGTAATTACAAGGTATTTTTCCAATAGATCCAATGGTAGAAATTTTATGCCCGATGAATTTCTTTATGACTTGTCTCAATTCAAGTTTTATGGTGAGGATGATACATCTATAGTCAAGCATGCATCTATTTTTCTTAAGTTTCATGAACATTATGAAATCGAGTGTGAAGATGTGGATTGTGTTCTTTTCTTCCTCACGCTTGAAGGTCAAGTTAACCAATGATGTTATACCTGACCACTCGATTCCATTCATTCTTTTGAACACTTCATCGGAGCTTAATTTTTCCTTTCAAAAGTATGAATATCAGTATGTCCTTAAAAGTATTAATCAACTAAGAATGAACCATGATGAATCAATTGAAGATTTTTCTAATCAATTAGTTCACTTATGTTATGAATTTCCTAAAGAATAAACAAATTGGGATTTCTTTAAAAAAAAGTTTGATAATTTGGTTCATGTCTCTTTTCATGGTGAATCTAAACCCCTTGATGCTCATGCTTCCCCAACTTTTGTAAATCTTGACACACCTCTAATTTCAGAGGAGGAACCTACTATTCCTTTTCTTCCTTGTCATCCTCCTTTTTCAGTCCCAGTGTGGGTGTCTCCTTGTGATGATGTCAAATTTTGGAAATCTGAGAATCAAACTGTTGATCCATCTCTTCCATCTTCATCTACTTTCAATGAACCGGATCTAATGGAGGAAACCTTGGAATGGTTTATGAAGCTTAAGGTGAAGATTAATATCTTCACTTTTCAAGAAGATATTAACATTAATAACTTCAGTCCTAAATATGATTTGAATATATGTCATCCTCTATCATCTCTTTCTCATGGTTCCTTGTCCCTTGATCTGCTTGATCAATCTCTTCCAAATCCAAGTAGTGATTAGGTGTAAGGTAGTTATATTTTGCAGATAGAGGAGCATAAACGTGAGGAATCTTTTAGTCTTTCTTCTATTTTTCAAATTCCTCTATATCAAGATAATGTTCCTTAATTCTTGGTTGATTTAGAATCCACTAATATCACAAATAGATAAAAAGAAATTAATTTTCCCAATCCATGTAAAGTCTTGGGAAACCAACATTCTGATGATGATGATCCCATTGATGTATATGATGACAAATTCTCAAGTTCATCAACTAATCTTTCTATTTATCAATAATATTTTGTTTCAAAAGATGGATATCTTGAATCTATTTTGGTCAAAGAATATTTCTTATGGAAACTTCTTCTTCAACCCATTTTTCCTTGTTTCCTATGGCTTGTAATGAAATATGTCATTCTCTTTGAATCCAAAACCTAATTTTCATAATTCCAAATCAATGCAAGGTAGAAAGGTTATCCATGATGATGAAGAAAGCAATCAAATCACTAAGCATCCTTTCCATCCCTTATCATATCCTATCTTGCATGAGGAAAATTATTGAGTTCAGGTTACTCATAAGATCCCTTTGATTTATTCATCTCTTGATGTGAAATTAGGAGAATATTTTGGCTTGAGTAATATGTTTATTGAAGTTAAAAAATCTGATCAAGCTAGTGATGTAGATGGCTTCCATCTAGATAATATTAATCTTTTTTATTTAACTGATACTGGTTGTCTACATGCAATTTGTGATCTGACTCACTTCTCAAAATGTACTTATCCAACTTTTGAAAGTTCTAAAACTTGTCAGGAAGTTGAGGCACTTCAAATTTCGTTGATGGTTATGTTAGGTTCTTGCAATCCTAGTGAGATTCCTGAACTATGTCAGATTTGGATTTCCTCGCAAAATTCTTTCCTTCATATTGTTTCACTAGATATAAACTCTTTCTTGAAATATTTTTGGTATTTCATATATAGTTTTTCTAACTTTCAAGATTTGGTTTCTGATCAGATAAAAGATTATGCTATAGCTGAGACATACCCATGAAAATCCCTTATATTTAATTTAGGTTTGGAATGTATATCCTTCATAAATTCCTAGAACTATGAAGCCTACCATTCTGATTGTCAAGATAAAGATCAACATTGGCCGAAGGATTCATATATGTTAAGTGCTTTGGTAAACAATCAACTCCTAATATTCATCATGAATGTTATTAAACTAATCATTATTGTTCTAGCCCAATCAATCCTTTTAAGAATCATTAAATTCTTGAGTCATTTAGTGAATCAAAACCCTCATGTTAATATGGATTCTAGATTTTATTTGACATACCCTTCTAACCATTTTTCAACATGTTATTTCAATTGGCTTCCTGGATTTACAAGGCCAACAATTGTTTCTAATTCCTCAATCTTTTGTATTATTGGTGTCGTATGGAATTGGACACAAAAGAAACTAATGGAGAATCGAGAATCTCATATGCTAATTCATCAAACTGGTCATAACACTGGTCCTAACAACTATCACTTGATCAATCATTTTTCCATTAGTACACCTAATGATAGTTGTTCTACATCGATCGATATTATTGAGTCTCCTTATAATTTGAGTGGGCTAATTGAAAGTTCATTCTCTCAAATATTTCAAGGGTTTCAAAAGGATTGTTTTGAATATCATGATTAAATCTATTACTGGCTAGAATCATCTTACTTAGCAAGCCTATTCGCTAATAATACTCTTCGTTATTTCTTGATTCTTGTTATGAAGGACAATGCCAATGATGATACATTCACAAGAATCCTTCAAGGTTTGTATGACTATTGTTCTCATATAAAAGGTAAGGTTGTGTTGAGGGCCCCGAAATCGGGTCGACAACAAGGGGGATACCCACCCGGTCAGGAACCTGGTTGGCGGCTCCGTGCCCATTCGGTGTAGCGGGTCCGACTGGGGATGACGGGACCAGCTTCCCGTTCTAGGGGTGTGTGTATGTGTAGAAAATGGTGATGTGTGTGTGTGTGTAGGAAATGATAGTAGAAAACAAGTAATTATTCCTTAACTAATCTAATTCTAAATTCTGAAATGACTTTATACTACTTTAATCTAACAAAAAAAATACATCTAATCTACACTAACCTGGGACAGAATTTTTCCATTATGCAATCTAGAAATATTTCACAGAATAACTGGTAATGAAGATTATTCAGCTATTATGAGAATATAAATCAATTAAGATGAACCATCTTGTGTAAGAAGTTAAGCAAAATGGTTGTGAACAACATATTGCATAATCAGCTATTCATGTATTAAGCACAAATCAATGACTCCACCATACAAAAGTGCCAAATGGTAGTCCACTCATTCATACGTTAACATATAAATAACATCAGCTGTATATTACTCTAAGAATGCAAGCAGAAACTAGTCAAGAGATAAAAGTACCATTTATGACTGATTTTAAACTTACAGACCTTAAGAAATAATGATCTATTTCTACTTGCTTCTAATGCCTACTAAGAGTACAGAAGTGCAACATCAGTAGCAGGTATTAAAATGAAAACATAAATAAATCTTGATCCGTCCATTCATCAAAAACCCCCTCCGAGGGTGCAAAAGTGCATGTTCTGAGGACAAGTTTTTTGACAAAATTTCGGACCCTTCTCCAATGCAACGAGAAGGGTTAAATACTAGTAACCGACTAATTTTACTTTACACAAATTCAGGGAACGGCTTCAAATGACCGCCCTTTTACTAAAAACAAATTTATTTCTAAAAACTGAATCTAATTTCTAACCGTTTCTGTATCTGCTCCTTAGTGCTGTAAGCAATGCGCTGTTCGCCTTGAAAGAGTCGGCTGGTTGTCCTTTCCTTTTGTTCGAGCTTGAAAATTAGAAACAACAAGCGCTGGCACCTCTTTCTGTTAGATTAGAAGATATTTTCGAAAACCTTTCTCTAGCTGGGTGTATTCGCTGTGTGCACACTTAGTACAACCCAGTTTCTTTTCGAACTGATTTTGCTATTGCTATTTCGGTTTATGGTCGTGCGAATGACTCAGTGAGTTAGAAGCTACGCTGTATGGACAATCCCCTGTTTCGAGAACTGTTTCCGTTCTTTGTTCTAGGCTTTTTTGGAGCGTCTTTCTTCTCTTGCGCTTCTTTCTCTGCTTTACCAAGTCTGAGCTTCAGGATATTTTTTAAACACGCTGCTTTTGTGCGCCTTTGACTCTGAGTCTTGGACAGTCTATTTTCAGCAGTGCCTGTTGGGTGATACTCTGGAATCTGCGGTTCTGCTGCATGCGGCATCCAATTGCGGAGGCATCTTCTCTCTGTTGTCTTATTGGCGCTCTTCCCTTCTCCTTAGATGTTTCCTGCATATAGATTTATATAAGTTGCATGTCTTGCAGTTTACGCAAAGAAGAAGGGAAATGACGAAAAGATTGACATGAAAGCATTAAATTCTAATGAATGCGAAATTAATGACATTCATCATAACTTGACTCTTCGATAAATGCGATGCAATCAGTTCTGGATATTCGAGCATGCGGCCATTAATTTCACTTAAGGCGCGCTTTCATTTTTGGATCTACCATGTATGTCGGAAAATTCTTGCGATGAGTTTTTTCTGCGATTGGTATCACAGTATCGATGGCTGCGACGTTATTAAGTGTTATCGTAGATCGCAGATATCGTAGATCACAGATATCGCAGATCGCAGATCGCTGATATCGCAGATCGCATATCGCTAATATCGCAGATCGCAGCTTTGCATGGTCGCAGATCGCAGATCGCAACATCACAAGGTTTTCACTTTGTCATTTTGTGCTACTCGTGTGGCATTGCGACGTGCGACGTCGCATATCGGCCGTCGGCGTTTCTTCAGGTTCTCCTTTTTCAAACGCTCTTAATGCGCACGATGCGATGGGTTCTCGCGTCGCTCCTTTTTAGTGTATTTATGCGCCTTGGGCAAGCGCTCCTTTTTCCGTTGCGACGTGATATAGTTTTTAGGGAGCTGATACAAAAGAATTTTCAAACAAAAATATTTTTTGGATTTTTGGCTAAGGGTCCCCCTTTGCTTGATGTTATTACTAATATCAAACGAAGAGGGGGGTTGTTGGTGACCACAACAATGGCGATTCACTGTGAAGAACCAGTTATCTCTGCATCTCTATTGACCGTTCACTTCCGAAACAGCAAAATTCTTATATGTCTAAATTTTGTTATGAACAGATAGAGTAGATCCCCTCACCTTGTCAACGATACTTTGTCTCAACCTTTTTATATCTCAATTGCTTGCTTCCTCAGGCTTTTTCTTGCATTCGCACCAGACATGACTTGGTCTTGATTAAAGATAAAATAAGGTCTTCTTTGCGTACTGGCTTAAAAGTATACTCATTTGTCGTAGGTAGAGCCTCTGCTGCCCACAAGCGTCCATAGCCTCGACAGGGTTACCATGTTATCCAGCAATGATCCTTTTTCCTGCTTGAGGTTACTCGCAACATTCCAGAGAAAAATCCTTTTTGACACACTTTTCCTTTTTTAATTCTCTAAAGAGCAATGTCTTGGTTTGGTGGCCAAATTATGACACAGTCATTCACTTGATTTACACTTTTGCTGAACAAGCCGGCTCGTGATGAGACCTCTTGTCTTTTGATTGCAACAATCTTAAGTCGTTGCCCTGTTTTGATAGACAGTATTGGCAAAGTCAGCAAGTTATAATATCTGTGATCATGATAAGCCGGCTCGTGATGAGACCTCTTATTCTTTGAGATATAGTGTTTTTCTTGGATTATTTCTCTGAATGCCGCAATTCCCTTTTAGCGGGGAGGAAGTCATTGTTTTTCCTTAAGAAAGCTCTGGACGACAATAATAGAGTTTTTTGAAAACAACAGCTTTGCAGAGAGTAATTATTTTATTATTGATGATTCCTTTCATGGTGCTGATACAAAACAATTTTTTTACCAAAGGTTGCCTTCGTCAAAGTTCTTTGAGGTTGAAACTAATATCGTAATCAAGGTGAAGTTAACTCTATTTGGTAATAATAAAATTCAGATTTTTCAAAAATTTTGCTATTTGTACAAGCGAAATCAAAATCTGATAGAGAATTGGCGTGCTCTTTTCATGAATCCTTTTCACATGATCATCTACAACGGGTTTTATTCATCAAAAAGAGAAAAACAAAACAAACTGAAATATAAAAACTAAATCTATCCTACAAAAATTAGAAGAATTTCTCTTCTATGGAAAATATAATTTAAGAATCAATCCATTGACAGGTAAAGAATCTCTCCTACCTGCCAGATCCTGCAACATGAATGTGGATGGGCCTACGACTTCTACAATCTGAAAAGGGCCAAGCCACAGCTTCTGGAATTTCGTATGTTTGCCCTTTTCTTCATGTGCCTTATCCCATTTCAAAACTAAATCACCCATCTGAAAGTTTTTTCTGGTTATGATGCTTGAGTCAAAAGAAGATTTTATTAGCACTTGGTGATGTGCATGGGTTTTCCTAGCTTGTTCTCTTTGTTCTTCTAGTTTGATTATTTCCATTTGTCTTAATTGTAATGAGGAAGTAGGTACTTCATCGATGTACTGTACTAAAGACAAAGAGGGAATGACTAAGTGAGTCGGAAGAACCACTTCCCGCCCGTAAACTAAATTAAAGGGAGAAGTGTCGATCGAAGCTTTCTTTGTGATTCTATCAGCCCATAAAGCATTTACCAGCGCTTTGTGCCAATTCTTTTGGTTTTGGTCGACTGTTATTTTGATAATTCTAATTAGGTTCTTGTTTGTTGATTCAGCCAATCCATTACCTTGCGGATAGTAGTTGGTAGAATATTTCAGTTTGAACCCTCTTTTGAGCGCAAACTCAGTCATAACATTTCCAAAAAAATATGAAGCGTTATCAAACATTAAGGCCGTTGGCAATCCAAACCTAGTTATGATAAATTGGTCTATGAATTCAATAATGTTTTCAGAATGAACTGTCTTGAGAGGAACTGCTTCTACCCATTTGGTAAAATAATCAGTTGCCGTAAGGATATACTTATGCTGCTTAGAAGAGTGAGGAACGATCTCACCTATTATGTCCAAGCCCCATTGACTGAATGGTTGGTCGATGTTGACTGGCTATAGCGGCATGGGCGCTTTCCTTTGTTTTCCTGCAGCAGTCTGGCAGACTTGGCATTTCCTTACGTGATTGTATGAGTCTTTGAACAGCGTGGGCCAATAATATCCTGCACGCAAGATTTTGTGTGCAGTCGCATCTCCGGCATAGTGTCCATCTGCTGGTCCGTCATGGAGTTCCTGCAAAACCTTTTCGGCTTCAGTTTTCTCAAGACACCTAAGAAGTACAGAATCATAATTCCTTTTAAACAGGACATCATTTATGAGCTGGTATTGCTTAGCTTTTAGTCTCAGAGCTCTTTTCTTGGTATGATCCAAACGTGATGGAGCATACCCGTTCTTAAGAAAATAAATGGTGTCAGCATATAATGATTCTAAGTCATTTAGGCTTACCTCATACGCGTGTACCTCTTCAGACGAGTTCTCGGGGATTTGCGATGCTCCAGCTAACATCTTGCAGAAGCCTTGGCCTCTTACGATGTGTGCCGGTTTGATCTCAAGGTCGTATTCTTGTAAGGCAGTGATCCAATTCGCTCTCTTCTCGCCCACATCCTTCTGTATCAGGAGGTTTCTTATCGCTGGAAATGGTACTATGACTTTGGTATGGGCTTTTAGCAAGAAAGGTCTGAAATATTTGATTGCTTTGAAAATGGCATATGCCTGTTTCTCGACGTCAGAATAATTGAGTTCAGCACCTTGTAAGTTCTAGCTAAAGAATGCGATTGGGGCTTCTACCTTTTCGTGATTTGCTTGAGTTAAAATCGCAGCATAAGATCTTTCTGAGGAAAACGTGTATAAGACGAAAGGTTTTGAAAAATTTGGGGTAGCCAAAGATGGAGCGTTGATGATGGCTTGTTTGATTAAGTTGAATGCTTCGTGCTCGTCTAGACCCCATTTGAAATTTGAATTCTTTTTTATCATATTTTGTAAGGGTGAAATAATACGTGAAAAATCCGGGACAAATCTTTTGACAAAATTGATCTGTCCAAGGAAGGATTGCATGGCTTTCTTGTTATGAGGTATGGATATT
The DNA here is from genome assembly GCA_031772625.1 of Pinus tabuliformis. Lineage (NCBI taxonomy): Eukaryota > Viridiplantae > Streptophyta > Pinopsida > Pinales > Pinaceae > Pinus > Pinus tabuliformis. The sequence goes on from CM062808.1 coordinate 862,360,915, forward strand.
TCGGAAATTTCCTTGATTCTGTCGGGTTCTATGTGAATACCAGATTTAGATACTATGAATCCGAGCAATTTCCCTTCGCTTAATGCAAAGAAAGATTTCTTTGGATTGAGCGAAATCCCATACCTCAAGCATCTTTGAAAGATTTGCTTCAAATATTGGAGATGGTTGTTTCGTTTTCTGGAGTACATTGTTATATCATCCAGATAAATCACTACTGATTTATTGACCAATCCTTTAAACGCGATGTCCATGGCTCTCTGAAAGGTAGCTTCGGCGTTGATCAGACCAAATGGCATCTTCCGATATGCATAAGTGCCCCACTTGGTTCAGAACGTAGTCTTTAACTGATCATCGGGATGCACTAGTACTTGATTGTATCCTGAAAATCCATCCAGGAATGACATTAATTCTGAGCCTGCTACTGCCTGTAGAATTTGCTCCATAGGTGGGAGGCGAAAGTTATCTTTCTGGCAGGCTTTGTTGAGATTTCGGAAGTCAATACAGATTCTAATGTCTCTGTTTTTCTTCCTAATGGGCACCATATTGGATACCCATTTGGAATGCCTAACGGGGAAGATTATTCTGGCTCTCAACAACTTATTAAGCTCAGTTTTTATCTGGTTTTCTAGGTTAGGGTGTATTTTCCTGAGCTTCTGCTGGATAGGTTTCTCGTTGTCAGTCATAGGGATAACATGCTGAATGATGGAAGTGTTGTAAGTCTTCAGCTCATTGTAGTTCCAGGCAAAAACGTTTTTGTACTGTCTCAGAAGGCGGATATATGCTGATTTTTCTTCAGGGGCTAAGCCCTGCCCTAGATTAACATTTTGCGGCTTTTCGTCGGTTCCCAGGTTGACTGATTCGTAGTTCAGAGTTGAACTATAAAGCTTGGCATTAGCCGACCTTTCGAACCGAATTTTCAAGTCATATAAGTCTTCTAATTTGACCACCGATTTGGGTATAGCATTATCAGTGCTACTTTGTTCTATCTGGTGATCATGATAGTCTTCGTCAATTATCTGGTTTGTGTAAGATCCCTCAGAGGTGAGGAAACTTACGATGTCTAGGTCGTCGTTGAACACTCTCCAGTTGGTGATATTGTCAGGAATGGAAGGTTTAAAAATTAATTCTATTGAAAACCTATCAGGACTAAAATCTTCGGAAGGGATAAGTCGAGAGGCTACGTTAGCTAACAGGTCTGCGCTCGCGTTTTGAATTCTTGGAATTGACGAGATGTTGAATGCTATGAAATGTGAAGTGAGATCTTGCACTAACGATTGATAATGCTTTAAATGACTAGACAGGCAATGTATGGTGTTACGTACCTGTTTTACGACGATCTCAGAATCTCCAAAGACTTGAAGATACTTAACATTCAATCCGATTGCTTTGTATAGGAATTGAACCAAGGCTTCGTACTCCGCTGTGTTGTTCGTGCAATCGAACTCAAGTCTGCATGTGAGCATAACCTTGTTCCCGTCTAGGTTGATCAGAACGCATCCTGCTCCTGCCCCTTCGTTGGATTTAGATCCGCCAAAATATAATTTCCAAAATAAAGAAGTATTTACAGAATTATCTAAAAAACTAAAACATTTTGAGTCATCAGTTTGGGAGAAATTTTCAACTTGGGATAAAACTGAATTCTCTAAGTATGGTGAAATATGAGCACTGAAATTGCCTAGGAAAGAATCTATTGCGTAATTGCCTACAATGCTGCTATTGTATGTGATGGCTTCATTTTCTCCTTCTAGCTTTGTCACTATGTATTTTTGGTGCAACTCTCGTTCAACCTTTATCTGATTTGGTTTACCATTGTATGGTAACCACATGTGCAACCAGTCGGTTGAGAAATATCCATGGAGTTTCTCTGACCAATCCCTGCTAAGAATCAAGCCATAAAACTCAGGGATATCGACTACCAGGATGTCGATAACCTGACACACTTTTGGGTTAGTCGACAATCTTATGGTCACCTGATTAAGTTCACCAATCACTTCGACTTGGGATCGATCAAGTTGAACTATACGTACTGCAGATTTTTGAGGTTGCACATTCAATTTGGCACATATTGACCTGGGTAAAATATTCGTTGAAGCACCAGAATCGACCAAGCAATTGTGCACGTTTTTGTTGAAGATTTCATATGTGAGCAGAAAAGGAGGAGTATGAGACCTTGATCTTCCTCCAATCAAGGCGATGTCATTTGGATCAATTTTATTTATCGTATTGGTTGGAGGTCTTCCCAGATTGTGGGAAGCCACAACTGTAGGTAAAGATGTAGTAGGTACAGCATGTAATTCTTTCATCATGATTTTCTGCTGGTGTTTCAATTTACTCAATTCGTACAGAGTGGTATTAGCCCTAGTCTTCTTCATGTCGTCAATGATGTTATAATCCATTTCATCTGACACTATTAGTGTTCTTGATGGAGGTGCTTGTTCAGATTGGACTGGGCTAAACTGGGTCGCTTTAGCAGTTGTCTTTTTGGTTACGACCCTTTCTTTTGTTGCAGGGCTTATGCCCTTTTGTTTTGGGGTAGTTTGGGGAGGATCAAGCTGATTTTTGCTTCTCGTGCTAACAGGAAATGCTTCTTGATCCTCTTCCTGTGGGAGGATGAAATCCCACATTCCTTGAAGTTCTACAACTTCTTCCTCATTGGTCTGCCCTTCAGTGGTATTCTCTTCTTCTTCGTCTTCTTCAGACTCAACGTTTGAGACAACACTGGGTGGTTTTATGTCCATGGGAGGATTTCTTTTAAAAGTCCTAAAAGGATTTTTCGAAGAAGTCTCTGCTACTTGTTTCTTGATATCGACCATCTCATTGGACATGGCTTTCAACACTTTTTGTAACCCTTCCAAATCAAAAGGATCTTTCGTTTTCTTCTTCTTGGTGTCTTCTTTGAAAGAGATCTTCTTTGATTTGTGTTCTTCTATAGCAGATCTCTTTTCTAGGGCTACCACGCGTCTTTCCACTGCTAACGCTTCTATCAAGTTGTCAACTAATGTGGTCTTGTTTGCCCTATCTACGAAGATAGCCAAGTTTGGAGGTAAAGCCGTGATGTACCATTCACATCTTACTTCCTCCCTGGGTTGTGAAGCAGCGGGGATTTTGTTGAGGATCTTATTGAACCGTAAGTTAAAGTCTTTAATGGGTTCTCTAGCCTCAGCCTTAAGATTAGATAGGTCATTAATCAATGTTTCCGTAGATCGGTCATCACCAAACTTAGTGAGGAACTGACTTTGAAAAATGTCCCAGCTTGTGATGGATCCGGAAGGTAACGAAAAGTACCATGACCCAGCCGTTCCTTGCATTGTATAAGGGAAGAGCCAGACAACAGCGTCTTCATTAGTAACTCCGTTGAGATTAACAGAAAGCATGAAATTATTGATATGTTCTTCGGCTAGCATACCTGCTTCTGGGTTGAATTTAGGTAGCCACTTCTCTGGATGGGCCGGTATAGGGCTTAGGGGTGGAGGCATTAAAACCGCCCCAGGATTGTTCCATGGAGATTGGGCCATCGTGGAGCTACTAGCTAATGGAAGTGCAGAAACTGACCCTTGATGCTGAGAAGGTGAAGAAATCAGGATCTTTGATGTTCGAAGAGGAAGGTTTGTGGAAGACGGGTGAGTGAGTTGGAATGGAAAAGTGGGTGGTTGACTTCGCGGTGAGGGAGTTGATATGGACGAAGTGGATGAGAGAGTCTCTCTGTCAGACTCTTGAGGTGTTTTCCTTGCTCTTTTTCTGGTAGGAAGAGGGAGTTCACTTGGTTGTATGCCAAATTTTTCACTCTTTAATCTGGTAAGGGGATGAGCAGGGTTGTACTGCGAAGTCACACTGCTTTTAGATTTATCAGACTTCTGGTTAAAAATGGAGAATCCCTGAAGTTTACGAATCAAAGTTTGAATTTCAGGGGGTTCAATAATAGATTGGTCTGATATATTCGAATATGTAGCAGTGGTGGATACTCGAACGACTTCAAATTCCGGGTTTAACCGTGTTGGAGAAGTCGAGGGAGTTGATGAGGGTGTATTACTCTCAGAATGGTATTTGGATATTGCTTTAGGTGCCATTCATAGTTCGTGCCCTCCTTCTAGCGCCAAATATGTTGAGGGCCCCGAAATCGGGTCGACAACAAGGGGGATACCCACCCGGTCGGGAACCTGGTTGGCGGCTCCGTGCCCGTTTGGTGTAGCGGGTCCGACTGGGGATGACGGGACCAGCTTCCCATTCTAGGGGTGTGTGTATGTGTAGAAAATGGTGATGTGTGTGTGTGTAGGAAATGATAGTAGAAAATAAGTAATTATTCCTTAACTAATCTAATTCTAAATTCTAAAATGACTTTATACTACTTTAATCTAACAAAAACAATACATCTAATCTACACTAACCCAGGACAGAATTTTTCCATTATGCAATCTAGAAAGATTTCACAGAATAACTGGTAATGAAGATTATTCAGCTATTATGAGAATATAAATCAATTAAGATGAACCATTTTGCGTAAGAAGTTAAGCAAAACGGTTGTGAACAGCGTATTGCATAATCAGCTATTCATGTATTAAGCACAAATCAATGACTCCACCATACAAAAGTGCCAAATGGTAGTCCAATCATTCATACGTTAACATATAAATAACATCAGTTGTATATTACTCTAAGAATGCAAGCAGAAACTAGTCAAGAGATAAAAGTACCATTTATGACTGATTTTAAACTTACAGACCTTAAGCGATAATGATCTATTTCTACTTGCTTCTAATGCCTACTAAGAGTACAGAAGTGCAACATCGGTAGCAGGTATTAAAATGCAAACATAAATAAATCTTGATCCATCCATTCATCAAAAACCCCCTCCGAGGGTGCAAAAGTGCATGTTCTGAGGACAAGTTTTTTGACAAAATTTCGGACCCTTCTCCAATGCAACGAGAAGGGTTAAATACTAGTAACCGACTAATTTTACTTTACACAAATTCAGGGAACGACTTCAAATGACCGCCCCTTTACTAAAAACAAATTTATTTCTAAAAACTGAATCTAATTTCTAACCGTTTCTGTATCTGCTCCTTAGTGTTGTAAGCAATGCGCTGTTCGCCCTGAAAGAGTCGGCTGGTTGTCGTTTCCTTTTGTTCGAGCTTGAAAATTAGAAACAACAAGCGCTGACACCTCTTTCTGTTAGATTAGAAGATATTTTTGAAAACCTTTCTCTAGCTGGGTGTATTCGCTGTGTGCACACTTAGTACAACCCAGTTTCTTTTCGAACTGATTTTGCTGTTGCTATTTCGGTTTCCGGTCGTGTGAATGACTCAGTGAGTTAGAAGCTGCGCTGTATGGACAATCCCCTGTTTCGAGAACTGTTTCCGTTCTTTGTTCCAGGCTTTTCTGGAGCATCTTTCTTCTCTTGCGCTTCTTTCTCTGCTTTACCAAATCTGAGCTTCAGGATCTTTTGTAAACACGCTGCTTTTGTGCGCCTTTGACTCTGAGTCTTGGACAGTCTATTTTCAGCAGTGCCTGTTGGGCGATACTCTAGAATCCGCGGTTCTGCTGCATGCGGCATCCAATTGCGGAGGCATCTTCTCTCTGTTGTCTTATTGGCGCTCTTCCCTTCTCCTTAGGTGTTTCCTGCATATAGATTTATATAAGTTGCATGTCTTGCAGTTTATGCAAAGAAGAAGGGAAATGACGAAAAGATTGACATGAAAGCATTAAATTCTAATGAATGCGAAATTAATGACATTCATCATAACTTGACTCTTCGATAAATGCGATGCAATCAGTTCTGGATATTCGAGCATGCGGTCATTAATTTCACTTAAGGCGCGCTTTCATTTTTGGATCTACCGTGTATGTCGGAGAATTCTTGCGATGAGTTTTTTCTGCGATTGGTATCACAGTATCGATGGCTGCGACGTTATTAAGTGTTATCGTAGATCGCAGATATCGCAAATCGTAGATCGCTGATATCGCAGATCGCATATCGCTAATATCGCAGATCGCAGCTTTGCATGGTCGCAGATCGTAGATTGCAACGCAAGGTTTTCAATTTGTCATTTTGTGCTGCTCGTGTGGCATTGCGACGTGCGTCGTCGCATATCGGCCGTCGGCGTTTCTTCAGGTTCTCCTTTCTCAAACGCTCTTAATGCGCGCGATGCGATGGGTTCTCGCGTCGCTCCTTTTTAGTGTATTTATGCACTTTGGGCAAGCGCTCCTTTTTCCGTTGCGACGTGATATAGTTTTTAGGGAGCTGATACAAAAGAATTTTCAAACAAAAATATTTTTTGGATTTTTGGCTAAGGGTCCCCCTTTGCTTGATGTTATTACTAATATCAAACGAAGAGGGGGGTTGTTGGTGACCACAACAGGTTGTAAGATGGTTAAGCTTAGTTTTTATGACACCTCTTTCTTCCTTCTGGCAAGACCTTCGATATTTTGTGCAAGATATTCAAGTTCTTATATTTTATTTTGCACATCATTGTATGTCGGTTTTAATTGGTTGTATCTTTGTATATGGAGGTCAGGATAAGTAATGATGGTTACATTAGAAATATCGTTAAACTTGACCCTGATCTTCTATCTAGTTAGGTTAGGAGTAGATCTAGTTGTATTCTAGTTTCCCTTTTTGCACTCGCCATGCGTATGCTGTCAATCTAGTCTTTGTCTTCTTGTTTTTTTCTTACTTCTGTCTACAGGTTGCTTTATGTTCAACCTCCTTTTTCTTGTCCTTTTTGTCTTATTGCTTTGTTTTTTCTTTTCTTTTGTGTTTTTCTTAATAAGACTTTGCATGAAATATCACTCTTGTTGGTTCAAAATACAATGTGGAAAAGTTTGAAAAAAGGAAATTGTGACAACGAACAATGCTTGGCTTATCTGTTATCCTCTTCTCTATCTTGGGTTTAGATATATTTAAATTCAATGATGTCTCAATGGAAAATAATATGCATTCTAACATAAATCCTTTGGTTGAATTATAGAACCTATATCTATTCTAGGATCTTCATTACTTGACTCGTGTTGTAATTAAAAGGTGTTGTCCCTGCCAATCCAATCAAGTAGAGAAGGGAAAGAGGAAAATAAATAGAGAGAAAAAATATATTAGAGGTATATATATATCCTTCTCTGAAAGAACAACCTCTTCTACTCTCAATAAGTTGGGATCCCTCTTCCCTTGCGGTAAAATAAATAATTTCCTAAGCATAACTCTATAATAAAATAAATAAAGGGTGAAAGAAGAAAAATGCTTCCTATGCAAAGAGGTGAAACAAGTAACTTCCTCAGGGTATTGTTTAGGCTCGCTAGCAATGAAGAAATTCTTGTGTTCTTGTAGTGAATTTGTTGGGGTAATTTCCAGGCTTGTTGGTAGTGGAGAAAAACTAGATATGAAAACTCATACTCTAATCATATTAAACTTGTAATTATATACTACCCTCTCCTATATCGAAACAATTGTGATTTGGAAAGATTTGTAAATTTATTTTTCTGAGAAAAGGAATAGAGGAGACTATATCCATAACCAGGTCAAATGGGGAAGCCAAGGTAATTCATATGGTGAATCAATACTTCTTGAAATACTGAGACCTTTCACTTAAATATAGGACCTAAAAAGAGAAGTTGGAGTTCTACTAGTGTGTCTCCAAGTGTTGTTGTTGCATTAAATACCCTCCAAAGTTTTTCTTACACTTGAATTTTGGAGCCTACTGAGGATCTTTCGATCTATCATTCCATGTTAACTTCATGGTCATCTAATTTTTTGAAAAGTATTAAGTGTTCTTCTAAGTTTCAAAGTCACTTTCTCACACATGTTCTGTCTTCGATGAATTCACAAACACACTTCTTTCAATGAAAGCTTAGATAGGCACTTGAAGGTAAGACTTTTGCAATCACTTGTGATAGTGACTGCACAATTCATAGGCATAGTGTACTGCACAATACATGAAAACAGTCAGTGCACACTCTTCATTGTTAGTCTTCCTTACAGTCATTGAATATAAGGGTGTATTGTCATGAGTGAATTTCACTTTCAGGTACTATATATTGACATTACAAGATGGTTTTCAAGAAAGATGACAAGGAGACTATGCAAGGTGACACTCATGAATAATGTAAAAAAAAATGATCACCAAGCAAGAAGATGAAGGGACACTAATGTATGACAGAAGACCAAAGATCAGGACCATATGAAGACTCCATATCATTCAACCCCTTGGAGGGTAAATATGAAGAACAAAGTAGATCTTTCATGAAGAGGAAGTAATGAATAGAACTCTCACGAATATCGAAGACAAAGAAGAAGGAGGAACATCTTCGCATTGCCACCTCATCATGGAGTCCACATCATCATTGTCAAGTTGTGACTTGTATTGGTTCCATAACAACGTCATGTGTGTCCATGTGTCTTGCCACATTATTTGTGGATGTAATGATGTGATTATCAAAAGGAAAGGACAAAATGTAATGTATGGAAGTCCAAGAGTGATATGCGAAATATGAAAAGTCGCATATTCATATATGGACAAAAGAGTCTTTAGAAAAAGTCGCAAAGTCATATAGAAATCCAAAGGTCACATTAGAAGTCCAAAAGTCATGAGGGGAGCTCAAGGGTCATGTGGATATGAAAGGTCATTCCTTTTGTTATAAATACACCCTCATAACTCAAGCAAATGGATTTTGGAGGATTATCCTTTTGAGAGCTAGCCTTGGCTTCTCTAGCTTGGTATCAGAGAGAAGAGCATATCTTGGAGAAGTAAGAAGTGACCTAATGTTCCACTATTGAAGCTAGTGTCTCACCATTGTAACTATGTACTTGGATATTTTTCTCAATAATCAAAAGCTCGTTGAGTCAACACATTTTCATGCATGTATCATGACTATTGTAAGAGTATTTTTTAGATGTTTTCGGTATATTTTTTGTTCACATGTACTAATGAAATTGAACTACTTCATTGGACTTGGTACTTATCTTATTGAATGTGTATTGTCTTTGCTTAAATGTTCATTGTGTCTATGTGAACTATTTTACTATATAACTTATGAATCTTTCCTTTCTCTCATGTGCCTCTCTTAGGATAGTACTATTACTTTCCTTCTGGAGACTCACTCTTTACCTCCCTCTCTTAAAAGTATCCTTTTACACATTACAATTGGTGTTTCACAATGTCAACTTACTTGTTGATTTCAAAGGCTATGTGCATACTCTCTTATGTGATTCATTGTAGCCAAGGAAAATCTTAGACTTATGGTGGTTATGTTGATACTCCGGATGGATCTCCTACTCCAAAGGTCGTGAGGTCTAATTGGGACTTCACATCAGGGAGACCCCCTTGTTTGACTAATTTCCAACACTATCAAAAATCCTATATAATTAAATTGTATTATTTGAGGCAAGCCTCAATCCTCAGGTGTAGGATAATTCTAGTTTTCAACCAAGGAAAAATACCCCCCAGCCCCACACACACACACACACACCCGCCACCCGAAAATTTATTTTTGAGGCTCCATCAAAACTGAGAATATGATGATCATGTGACTTGAACCATTCTTTAAATTCCTAGGAGGAGAGATGCAATTGCTAAGATTGATGCTTTTGATTCACTGTTGGAGAAGAAAGGGGTTAAGTGAAGAAATAATCATATAATTTTTGTTCTTTCATATCCAAGTGCATAGGTTAGATCTGTTTAAATGTTTTTTATTATAGATGTGGTGTAGGAAAATCACTTTTCCCACAAATTCATTCTCACATATCTATAGTTCAATTATGACCAAAATATTATGCCAAATTCACCTTAATGAATCTGTTATTCCTTCAGTCAATTTTGAATCCTCAATGATTCTTTAACACTGACTCCCAATGCTCCTCAGATATTCAATTGAGTATCATGATTCATTCTTCAAGGATTTAATCATGCATAAATCCTTCTAAACTACATATAGTGAATTCTACAACATGTACATACTTCTTCTCTCTATCCACTTAACTGTAAATTTATTTTAGTCCTTACACATGATTACTTCTTCACATGAAAAATTTATAAGTTAATATATCATCAATTTCAGGCTTCACACAGATCCTAAAACTCTGCTAATCCTAGATTTAACAAAGACTATAACTCTTCTCAATCAAATAGATACCCAGACCATTCATGAACACCATAAATGTATGAAACTCTATTTCATTGATTAAAATTTGTACTTGAATGTATACCCAAAAACTCTCTTGCTCTCTTTTTATTACCCATAGGCTTATAATAGATAGAATTTAGAAACATCACAAATTTTATAGATGCTAAAATCACTCCATAACATAGATTTGATAACATGAACTAGCCAGAAGCAGTTTGTATATAGAAATTGTTGTGCTTGTGGACAGTTGCTTAAATTTTTCCCATTCTTTCATTCTTCATTGTTTCCATGGTGAAGGAGAACAAACACCCTTAGAACTCAAGCTACAATGAGGTGAAGAAGGTTAAGTTGAGTATAATGAAATTGCTTGCAAGGAAGATGATGAGAAGCTTGCTGAAAATCTTAAAGAGAAGGTTGAATGCCTTGATGAAAAGAGGAAAACTCGGAGGAGATGAGTTTAAAAAGAGGCCATTAAAGGAAGAATAAGTTCACTTATGTGAACTAGAAAAAGGACCTATCATTGGTGAAGATGAGGATGAAGGAGCTAATGAGATCCAAGGATCTCATGATTCTAAAACTAATGAAATGTTGGTGAATGTAGGTCATGCAAGTGTAGATGATGGAAAGTTACCTCATGAAGGCAATACTAAGGAAATTCCAATTAATGGAATTTTGAATGAAATTCTTATACCAGAGCAAGGAGATATCCTTTAAGAGGAGGATGAAGAGAAGGAGAGACATATTGCAAGTCTCATGAACTATTGTGGAATTTCATATCAACATGAAGATTTGATGTCTAAAACATCAAATGAGGCCACACAACTTTATTATTTTAAATATGACAAATTGTGTATGGTTGTAGTTGTTTTTTTCAAATGGTGATGGATAGTCATCTTGAATTGTCATGAAGGTGGAGGAAGAAAAATAAATGTCTTCTCAAGGCATTGAAGGAACACAAAATCAAAATTTTATTCTAGTGGTGATTGGGATGATATTGTCTCATAAAGATAACCAAAAGGAATACCATAAACATTTAATCAAATATATTGCTAAAGAACAGTTGCATAATCATGTTTTTTCAAAAGATTTGGAAGAATTGGATCATGGTGGAAGGCAAAAGAAGCATAAAAGGAGGAGTAACATTCAAATATAATGTTGATGAAGTATGAGGAAGAAATCAAGTTGCTGGAAAAGATGTTGAGATATATTGAGAATGAAATTGTATTTCGTTCAATGCAAAAGGGTGAGGTGGATTTCTATCCAAGTCAAGATTGGTTTGCTGATTTGGATGAAGAGATGGCTTATTCAGAAGAAAGGTTATTGGATCCTAAGGTGCATACTCAACATGAACAACTGAAACCAGTAGAAGAATTTGTTGTAAATGATATCAAGATGGGTGATGTTGCAAGGTATGATCAAGAGGAAGTATTTGAAGAGGATGTTAATAAGAATTTTGATATTCCTATGCACAGGAGAATGCATTAAACAAAAGATGAAAACGAAAAATTTCAGTTTCCAATAACAAGGTTATATGATGAGATTGATAGGTTATGGATGTTGATAAAGAGGATATCTAGAAGAAGGTATAGCAAGAGATGAAGGGAAACCAACAACAAAGTACAACTGACTAGGAGGATTTGCATCAACAAATAAAGTGGAGGAGAATAACATATAATTTGGAAGTTAGGAGAATTGAAGGAAGAATCAATAGTAGGACAAAGGAATACTAGAATGGATTCACAACTATAACACAAGGTTTAGGATCCTATAGAATTCAAGAATTAATGACACATGATTAGGAGGTCATGGAAATTTTCTACTTTGGGAGTATGTTGCAAGAGAATTAGAGCTTCTAAGCCACTAAGTCCTTGATGTAACAAGTTTCAATAATGGGTCTTGAATTTTCAGAAGAATTTATATTCTTCTATGTAAATAAATTGTATTTTCCAAGTTGAGATATTTTATGAGTTTTAGAGCTAGATGAGTCATAGTTAGAAAAGCTATGGACATGTGATATTTTATCCATAAATAAAAAGATAATTTATCTTGAAAATCATGAGAGGTTTATGGAATAAATCATGAGAGATTTAAGAAATAAATCAGTGAATAATTTATGGATGTAGGAAAAATTACTTTACTTCTAACTTTGATTTAATCATTGTAAGCCTATGAGCAAGGTTAATGGCCAAATGAATGTGAAATGTGGCCATAGAGAAGAATTAGAGATTTGAGTACATATGTATAGTTATTGAATGAAATAAATTGTCTTGTGTATATGTGTGATTGAGAATAATTATAGTGTGTGGGAAATCAAGAATTTGTAGAATTCTAGCATCTGAGTGAAGCCTGAGACCATCAAAATATTTGTTGATTAATATTTCATGTTGAAAATAAATTTTTGTTATGGTATTTAAGGAAATTGACAAAGGGAGGATTATGTATGTAGAAAAGTTAGAACTTGTAGAAAAAAGTGAATTTTCCTAAATCAAGATGCTCAACCAATAACGCTTTTGCTTGAGATACCACTATTTTTAAAAGAGTGATTTTCTCTTAGAGAAAAGCTTCGTTTCTTACAATCCAAATCTTCCAACATATGTATTTTGGGATTTCCATCCATACTCTTCTAAAAATCAATTCTCCTTTAAAATTTACGATATATTTCTTGTTCCAATCTCCAAAAATCGAGTGGAATAAGTTTAACATTATAACTTTTCATTTGATTTCCTATAGAGACAACAACGAGATCTATTTGGAAAAATCACAGAAAATTGAAACATGGTCAATAGATTCATCCTTTTTTATATAAAGAGATATAATTGAAGGGCCTTGGATTCCCCTTTTTTTTTCATATTTTCAAAAGAATGGATTTTCCTGTACATAAGTTTCCAACAAAAAATATTGAATTTTGGGACACCATCAATATTCCAATTATTAGACCATATTTTTGGATTAAAGGGATGTTGGTGGGGAAAAGGAGACCCTAATATTCATATTTGATTGAATAAAAGGACAAACCTTTGCTCCTGGAATTAGGCTTTGAGATGGATTTCATGGCATAACTCACCAAAGTAGCCACTAAGGCCTATTTTAAATGGTCTGGATGGGGAGAAATGAAGTCCAAGTTCCAACCAATCTATATGAAATTGTTAGCTCAATGAGAATTATCAAACAATGAAAATTTCCACGATTTAGAGGCCCAAAAATGTAACCATGAGAGAGAAGAAGAGTTCGCCAAAGGGGGATAGTTGTTAATTTGTCTAGCCAATAATTTGTGTTCTTTCCATTGTCTGGGATCCATGATATCCTTGAGTTGATTAGGGTAGTGGATGTAATGAGTAATTTCTGGAAAGGGGAATTCCCTCTTCCCCAAGAGAGTCGAGTAAGCTTAAGGTTTCTCAATCCATTTTTATATTTTATTTATAATACTTGCTTCCACAAGTCATTTTCTATTGTGATGAATCTCCACAAGAACTTCTTGCCAAGGGCTAGTTTCACAATTGAAAGATTTTTAATGCCCAAAAATCCATGCTTAAGTGGGGACTTCATCGTAGCCCAATTTACTAAATGAAATATTTTTCTATTTTCCCCCTTCCCCCTTCTAGAGGAATTTACATAGCTCCATGGAAATTTCATTTCGAACTCCAATAGGCACAAGAGAAGTAGATAACCTACAAATTGGAAGAAAAAAAAGATCAATTTTTAACAACACTAATCTCCTAGTGAGTGACACAGGCTGCAAATTTTTATTTGAACTTTTCAATTATTGAGAGCCAAGTAGAGGATTAGAGAGGGGCTAGACTAAGGGGGATTCTAAGATATGTGAAGGTTACCCTCTCTTCAAGAAGAGGAATTTTGAGGATTATTTAAATAGCTACTCTCTTGGGCCCCTTAACATTCCATGTAATGATAAAGTTTTATGCTTATTTATCATACCACTAAAAGTGTGCATGAAGAGATCTAATGATTTTATAAACATGGAAGCTATTGTGGATGGGATTTCTCTAATCAATAAGATCTCATATGTTAATTCTATGTGATTGAATACTTCAATACTGTGGGTAAAAGAGATGTTAAGAATATTCTCAATCCTTGTTTCAAATTTTAGTTTCTTGGTTCATGAGTCTGCAACTATAATATAAATCAGGGGCGAGAGAGGAAAACCTTATCCTATACCTCTATAGGCCTTGGAAATCCCAATTGATCTGCCATTAATGAGAGGGGAGATCTAGGGAAAGCCAATACATGTTGAGATCCATGAGATAAAATTTTGATTGAAGCCAAATATTTTCATTATCTCAAAAAATAATTTATAATGGACCCTGTCAAAGGCATTGGCCATGCCCAACTTTATTATCATGCCCTTCTCTCCCTTTCTTTTTTTTAATTGAATCAAATCCTATACGAAAACAATGTATTCCATGATGTGATTCCTTTGGACAAATCCTATTTGTTTTTCTGACATTATTTTTGGCATTATGATTTTTAATCTCTTAGACAAAGTCTTGGAGATGATCTTGTAGAAACATTACAAAGAGAAATCATCCTCAACCTTCCAAAAGTGGAAGGGTTTATCTCTTTTGGGATGAGAACCAAGAAGGTAGAGTTTACTCCTCCCACCAACTTTTTCAAATTTGCGAGAAAATGACACCATGTGAATTAGATAAACCTTTATGATGTCCCAACAAGTCTTATAAAAGTGGGATGAGAAGCCATACGAGCCTAGGGATTTGTCAAAATCCATTGAAGAAAGCATCTCCTAGACCTCTGACTCTGAAATAGGGATTGTGAGAAGCTCATTCTCTTGACCAGAGACTATGGTTGGGATGTGCTCGATTAAGGAAGGATTTATTTCTTCATCCAAATCCCTTGATTCATGATAGAGGGTATCAAAGTATTTGATGAAAACATCTTTAATTAAATGGAATGAATCCAACATTTCCTCATCTTCATAATTATCTTTTTTATGTTATTTTTCCATCTTCTTTGCTTTTCCTACCTATGGAAAAAAAGTATATTATGATCCCCTACCTTTAGCCAAATTATTCAAGACCTCAACCTCTAGATATCCTCCTCCTTCCCTAGATCCTACTAGATATTTTAAAAAGTTTGTTTTTCTTCCATAAGCAAGTCCACATCCAACTGTCATATTTCAATTTTATCCTAAATTTCCTCCAACTACATCTTTAATAGAGCTGTGTTTGAAACTACATTTTCTTTCTTTGATTTGGCTTAGTATTTTAAAGCTTGTTTCAACCCCTTTATTTTTTATTCCCAAATATTGGATGGGGAACCATTTATCCAAGTTTTCCAAGCCTTAGACACAACATCGAGGAAGTCTAGTTCCAACACCCATAAAGGATTATACATGTATGGGAGAGGGCTGAAATTTTCAATAGGAAGGAGAGACAAGGCAATGGGCTTGTGATCCAAGCTCGCCCATGGAAGGAACTAAGAAAGAGAGGTTATTTCTTCCTCCAACATATTTCACTTGATAAAGAAATTGTCTAATCGAGCCATTATATGACCTGGTCCTAGCCTCTTATTAGACTTGTATTTCCCTTTGATTGGTTTAATATCAATTAGATCTAATGTTGATATTAACTCTTCCATTTCTTCCTGAAATGGCTCTTTCACCACAGATCCTCCTTTCTTTTCTAAGTTTTGTAAAGTAGTGTTGAAGTATCCTACTAGAATAAAGTTTGAATTCCAACTCCTTGTAAACCACTAAACGAGGACCAACATGTAATTTTATGATGCTAAGAGTTAGGCACATATACATTAATGAAATTTAGAACGTTGCCTGACTGATCGTGTAAAAGGCCCACAACAAGCTAGTGAGCAATGTTATGGGATTGTAAAAATTGGAAATGGGCAGAAGAGAAGATGGTGCATTATCCCCCAATGCCTCATGTGATCTTAATTTTTTAGCCATGCAATTTTTCCAAATGATTCGAGATTTATGTAGAGAGGCAGACTCCTCTAACTTCATCTCCTGTAGCATACATGTTTGAACTTTTAATATATTTTTTATCATAATTATTATAAATTTCCATTTTTCTTCGCTCCCAAGCCCTTTGTAGTTCTAGGAGATGGATTTCATCATTATTTAGAGAGAAAGAACCTCCTCTAGTGGATGGAGTTGGGCCTCCTTGTCCTTTTTTTCTCCTTGTATTTTTTTAATAACATCCTTCAATAGTTTATTGAATACCTATGTCTTCATCCTTGCCTTATTGTTCTTCTCCCTTTTCCTTTTCTTTTTTCCTTCCTTCTATCCTTGTTGCCTTACTAACAGTTCAATATTTTGCATTTTCATTCACAAATTGTTTCATGGGTTCTGATTCAAATAGTGCTATTTTGATTCCAGACTTTGGAGTACTTGAAATTTTAATGTCCAAAGGGCTAGACTCCTAGGTCAGAACAAGGGTAGGGCTAGCATGGACCTAGGGAGTGTCTTCAAGCAAGGGCATAGAGTTGGAAGGATCAAAACCGATGATGTCTAGAGGAAACTTGGATAAGAGATTAAATTTGTTTGGGCTGGGAGGGGGGGTCATTGGGGAGAAGAGGAAGGGAATTTGAATAGTGCTTGGGAGGAGGAGGGGATCAACGCGGACGAAGTAGATGGAATAGAGAGGGGCTTAGTACAAGGATCTTTCATAGTTCTTCTCCTTCTTGGTTGTTGCAATTAAGCTCATTGTTCTAGTTTAGTTTCTTTTAGGGCATGTTTAGGGAACTTTTTTGCAAAATATCCATATTCATGGCAATATTTGCGCTTGAAAGGGATTTGATTGTAGTCAACTTCTTTAATGAAACTCTAATTGTCCAAATTTAGTTGCACGACTTTTGGAAGGGACTTTTCCATATTAATTTCCATGCAGATCCTTGCATATGCAAACATTCCTCCTTTAGTTTTTTCTTTATCAATATACTTCCGAAGAACATTACCTATGCTTCTCAAAGTTTCATGATCCCAACAGTAAAAGACAAGATGAGGAAGTTTAACCTAGATAAAAACTGCCAAAATAATGTCATTCTACTTTTCAATAAAAAATTTAAGTGTAACAACATTAATAAAATCAAATAATTATAAAAATAAACGTGATAAATAATCAAATCATTTTCCAAACAAATTTGATATTATCATTATCAAAACCATGAAAAAATAATTTTAACCACATTTTAAAGAAAGAAAAAAATATAAATAAAATTATATACTTGTAAATCCAATTAGATAATTATCATAGATATTAAAAATCATGATAATTTCAAATTTCTATCATATTGGTACATATTAATTTTCAAAAAAAATATTATCAATTCAAAACGATAAATAATTAATATTAATTAACTAAATAAAATTAGAAAAAACAAAAAAATACATTAATCCTTCTAATTATTTAGGAAGGAAACAAAATGATGAATATAAGAAAAAGTATACATTATTATTCTGATCAAAGGTCAACGTTATATTTGCATGGGACATGGTATCCATTGGTGTGGGGAGTAATGTTTGGTCTTACCCAGAAGAAAAACCTCATAATTAGAGAAAAAGGGAGTGTTCCATCCCATTATAGTGCCAGCTATTGTTGTGTTACAATTAGTAATAATAATTCATATACTATAGAACGCATTATAGAGTTTCTAATATGATTGATAGAAAGGCAACATTATCATGCTGCCGTACCGTAAAGGAAATTGATAAGATAAATGATAATAATTATGATCTTAGTAAATTATTATTATTATTATATTTATATTTATAATTGTAATTATTATTTTAAATTTATAAAATAAATATATAAATATTAGTGATAATGTTATAAATAAAATTGATAAATAAATATTATCATTATTTTTATATTAAATTGCAAAACATGTTTTTCAATAAATATATAGCTATATATAAAATTATATTTTCTTTTTTTCTTTTACTATTTACAATATTTATGATTAAAATATATAACTTTCATGGTTAATAAAAAATTTCAAACATGAGTTTATTTTAAAAATAATAAATAATAATATTATATAAGCTAATTAAATAAAAATATTTAAGATAATATATT
Source organism: Pinus tabuliformis (assembly GCA_031772625.1). Lineage (NCBI taxonomy): Eukaryota > Viridiplantae > Streptophyta > Pinopsida > Pinales > Pinaceae > Pinus > Pinus tabuliformis. The sequence continues at coordinate 862,379,088 of CM062808.1, forward strand.
AAATATAATAATTTTATTAATTCAAAATGACAATTTAAAAAAAATATATTTAAATTTATGAAATATTTAAAAACTATGTTACATTATACACATTAACTTAGAAATTATAGAAAGTTGTTATTTTTTAATCCATTCGCACTCCTTTTTGTATTCAATTCATTTACATGAACAAAAAGTAATAACAACAAAATAATGGATTGGAAATTTCTGTGCTGTGGTTTTTGAGATTGTAAATTTGAATATTTCACAATTTATATTTTTATGTGTACATTTGGAATGTAGAACTAAATTATCCGAAGATAAATCTTTTATTCTAAACTCGAAACATAGAAATAAAAATATAAACGATGAAATATCCAAACTCACAATCTCAAAAACAACAAAATAATATATACAAAACATTAAAGTTTACTCATAAAGTATCCAGATCCAGATGACCACGATGACTAATAAAGGTATTTGTATTGCGAAGTTGGATGACCGCTATTAAAAACCGTGGTATTTTAAGAAGTGCACGACAGTCAAGTCAATGCCGATAAGTGAATGCCATTTAGGAATAGCAAACATTGTATAAATGAATTGGAACAAGAATAGAAAAACAAAATAATTACAATGAAGTAGTAGGACAATAGATAAACCAATAATTACAATGAGGTACTATGGAGGAGGTTGTTAATAATTAGTCCTTAAAATAAACTAACTATTACCGTTCTTAAAATAAACCAAACAATTACAATGAAGTCTATGTAGGCCGACCAAGTATTTTATATATATATTGAGTACAAAGTCTAGATTAGGAGGTTGACATTAACTAATAGACATAAAGTAGTTTTTAGCTTCTTTTTTTTTTAGTTTCTTACATTCATGACCTTTTTATCGCACTTTCCATTTTGGATATGAATTTAAATAGTATCATTATCTTGATGATTATATTTACTATTATTATTTATATTTTTTTTAATTTAAATTATGTTTTATGTATATAGTTAATGGTGTGTGTATATATATATATATAATTAAATGAAATGTGTAGAGGATTTTTTTTATTAATTTAGTTGGTTTAAAGGTTAGAATTTTTTATATCTGTTTTAGAAACATCATTCTTTGTACACATAGAAGATCCAAAAAAGTTGACACATTTAGTCCTTTATCAACATACTACTACATTAGTTTGATATAGTTTATAATGCCACAAAAAAACTCCTAATACAAAAACAAACTGAAAAACCATGAAATAAAACTAAAGAAATTTATCCTACAATGTTCAACCCAAAAAGGGTACCATCCTTAAAATCTACACTTTGAGGCTACGAGGAAAGAGACGCTGAGACCATAGTGTCTTAAGGAGATGCCACCACTAGAGTAATTGGAAAATTTGCTTGCAATTCACGAACCTCAACGTCTAAATCCTTATCTACCCTATTGTTTCTTCATTCAAGTAGAGAAACCACTTTATCCATCTTCAAACCCATAGTATTGTAAGCCACTTGAAGTCTCTCAACCTTAGTATGCAATAAATAAATTTTTTGGAGCAGGAGAATAGATTGTGCTTTGGAATCAACCTTACTCATCCCCCCTTGTTGGGATACAAAGTCATTATATACTTCGTCGTAGCTATCAAATAACCCAACTTCTAATTAAATTCCTCCTTTTTTGCAATGTCCATATGCTCCATAATGTCTACAACTTTAAAAACAGTCCTCAATGTTGAGATTTGGAGCTAGCAATCTCTATATTCTATTGGAACCAAAACACACCACTAACCTTTATATACCCACATGCTTGCATTAATCAACTACCAACCTCTTATTAGTGAATTGAAACATTCCTCTTCCTTATTCATTCTCAGGCCCCGAAGCACTACCAAGAAATTAATACCTTTGCAACTGATATCCTACCTCATTAAACTTGAGATCCTTGAACGTCTTTGTTGAACTGCGAAGATGGAAATGTGAATTCCTTGCCTCCACCTAGACTTAATATCATAAGAATGGACTATCCATTTGTCAATTATTTTATCTGGTAACCTGAGCGCAATCCATCTATGAACCCAAGTGAAACACTCGATTATGGAATGGAGCCACCAAATCCGCACGGAGAGAGAAGAACAGGTTATAAGATTGCTTGGGAAGTGGTGTGAGGATGTTGAAGATCCCACTTGGTCTTTTCTTCTTTAATGATAATTAGCATGATCAGGACACAAATTAATGGATTAATAATTAATGATTTCATGGAATAGGTTGAACAGTAGCAATGTTATCATACTGAACCATTAGTCCCTGGTCTAGACTTACTCCTTTGTTAGCAAGGGAGTCTTCCATTACATTTAGATGGTATAAGTTGATAATCTTAAACTTCAATAGTTGCATACGTATTCTATGCAAAATGGGAGATAAATTTTACACTTGGGTCTTTGATCTTGCACACTTTTTGAATAACTAGCATGGCATCTCCAAAAACCATTAATTGTGGGATGTTGTGAGAGATTTCCAATCCAAACCCTTACCATAATGCTAGAAATTTGACCAGGATAAATAACCCCTCCCACTCCTACCTCCCTGATTATTGGTATATACAATTAGTAATATTATAAATGAAAAATTTATTAATCATTATTAAAATAAAAGTTGTTTCTTTAGTCTTTGAGAAAGCCTTGGAAAGCTCATGAAAATGTAACATAAATGTGAGTACAAGGTCACATGTTCAAATCTCCAGTTATTTATCCATGTTTGTGTATTAGGGATGTGGCAGTGCACCTAAGAGTTATAGTGGTAGGGGTTGGAATCGACCCTATATTAGCCAAGTATGAGACCAATTCAATTACTAGTTCCTATAAACATAAAAAAATAAAAATAAAAATCATTTTTTTATTATAGAAAAATACATTTAATTTTTATATTATATTTTTATTATAAAATATATCATCTTTTTAAAAAACAATTTATTATTATTATATTTTAAATTGAAAATGATATTTTGAGTGAACAATGGAAAAGATATGATAAGGGAGCTACATAATCTATTTATATATTATACTTCTCCTATCCATTGACACATGACGAAATACTTCTAGCCATGTGTTATGTTTCATATAGTCATAGTTGTATATATTAGATTTATTTAACGATTGATGATGGACCTAAAAGATAGGTTGATTTCAAATTTTTCCCACCTAGTCAGTGATGCAAGACCGACCAATGGTTAGTCTTGAGTAGCTAGTGTCATGCCTTCCATAAAACGAGGGTTTGGGTTATATAGGGTGTAGTCTAATGGTTTTAAATTGGTTTTTTCATTAGAATTTGGTGATACAATTGTTTGTGAGATTGTGACTTTTTATTATTTAATTTGTATTTTTGAATGTATAAATAGAATCAATACCTTATAAAAAATTTAGACACTCTGATTAGCAAGATTACATAGGTCAAACCTCCAATTTAAATAAATACCTATTAATTTTTGGGAAAATTTGATCATAAAATATATTCAAACAAAAGATAAAATATAAAACAGTTAGATTGGGCTGCTTTGAAAGTTGACTCATTCCATTTTTCAATTAATCAAAAAAGTCATTGATAAAATATAAATATTTGAGAGTATAATTCTATTTTTAAAATTAAAAATAATAAAAATATTTAATATGGATTTTATTTTTTTTTAAATGCCTTGTAGCATGTGTCATTGTTGAGTTTTAGACTTTTGTTTACTAAAACATTGATAAAAATGGGTTTGGTCACTTTCCAATTAATGTTTTAATTTTTAGGTGAATAATTTTGTATATTTTTATTTTATTGTTTTATGAGAAGTGCCAATATTATAAATTTTATATTCAAACTTATTATTTATTTATTTTCTCAATTTTTACATTTGATGATGACTAGTCACTTTATAGCATATTCACTTCTTTTAGTAAGATGTTCACAAGTAAGATGGGGGTGGAGTATGCACAATTTTGTCATCCTTGTTATTCAAATCGTTAGACAAAGGTGGATCGCTTGTCTCACAAATAAAGAGATCTCCCACACCAATTTGGTGGTTGGCTTAGTCGTGAATTTAAAAATATATTATTATTATTATTAACAACAACAATTTAGGAAAATATATCAGCATTTTTATATTTTTAATTTTTAAATTAATTAAAGATTGTTTTTCTCAATTTTATTTGGATTTGACATAAAATTTTGTTTTACTTATCTTTAAAATAAAATTTCATTTAATTTATATAAGTACTTTCTAAGAGTGTTGATATTTAATTAGTTATCTTAAATTTAAAATTCACAAAGGTGACAAAACTCATGTAAATTTTTAATTAGTGTTAGGTCCTCTCTCTCTCTCTCTCTCTCTCTCTCTCTCTCTCTCTCTCTATATATATATATATATATATATATATTCTAATTTTAAGGTCGTGTCCAAGCTATACACAAAACTTGTGTATGAGACCTCTCTCTCTCTCTCTCTCTCTCTCTCTCTCTCTCTCTCTCTCTCTCTCTCTCTCTCTATATATATATATATATATATATATATATATATATATATATATATATATATATATATATATATATTCTAATTTTAAGGTCGTGTCCAAGCTATACACAAAATTTGTGTATGAGACCTCCTTCTTTGTGGGACAAGTGACCCACATCCATGTAGCGATTTGACTACTTAAGTTGATGGAGGTGTACATACTCTAACACCTTCTAGATTTAAACCTATCACATCTTAGGAGGAAACACATATATGTATGTATTTATGTATGTATGTCCAAGGAAAAAATGTATATATGTATGTTTGAATGAGCCTAGCAAGTTAGCTCAATAGATTCAATGCACTGCTTTAAGGAAGATCCCATTGTGAAATCTCTAGTTCTACTTTAGTTTATGTTCATGTTTAATCGAATTATGATGAGTTATCAACTATTATTGTGGCTAGTAATTGAGATTCCATCCATTTAAATATTTTGGGGAAGAGAAGGATGTCTCATAAGATTTTCCTTGGAATACATACATATTAGGCCTACTTTGAGATAAACGAAAGGAAGGGAGAAGATAAGAGTATTTTAGTGTTTTCAAAGAGAAGATTTAGGTATAAATTCCTAACTCGAGGTGAAGTTAAAGTAGTGGCAAGAAAAGGGAGGAAGAAATAGGCTATAGTGGTCAAGGAGAAGGAAGGGGAAATATGTTTTTGTAGGAAAAGTTGGGGAAATAGGTTTTCGTAGGAAAATTTTGGGACCAAGTGTAGAGGTAATAGATCCTCTCCCAATGATTTGGTTAGAGGAGATGTTTCCTTTTGGATGGAAACTTAGTCTCAAAGACAAATTAGTCAATAATAACAAGAAGAGGATCTCTCTAACCATGAATGGATTCTAGAAGGTGCAACAAAAATTCATCATAGAGCACTTACAAGTTATTTTTGTTAAAGAAAACCCTACAATTATTGATCCAAATTTAGGGGCTAAGATATAGAAGGCATGGTTGTTGAGAGAGGAGGAGAGAAAACATATAGGTATTTCATGAAACTGATCACAAGTAAATTCATAAAAATAAAAGAATTGAACACATCACAAAAATATGAAGAGAGAGAGAGAGAGAGAGAGATAGGTATTTCATGAAACTGATCACAAGTAAATTCATAAAAATAAAAGAATTGAACACATCAGAAAAATATGAAGAGAGAGAGAGAGAGAGAGAGAGAGAGAGAGAGAGAAGAAGAAGAAGAAGAAGAAGAAGAAGGATTTAGTTAAGAATAACCTTTATGTAATGCTCCCTTCCACCCCCTTAAACTTTTTTGTCTACATGAGGTGTGTTAGTGTCAGTCTTTCCAGCCTTCCTCCAGTGATCAAATACGCTCTTACAAAGTGGTCTCAGAGTGTCAAGGTCAAATTTTGTCATTTCAAAGAGTTTTCAAGCAAAATTTGGTCATTAGGCATTAGGTCTAGGGTTTGCCCAAATGTCAGTCCATGTCATCATTCAGCTGAGCCTATCATCATTCATAGGGTTTTCATTATCATGTCAGTGTCTAATGAGTCATTTTACATCTTGTTCATGCTTCAGTTGCGCCTAGGCAAGGTCATTTCCCTCTCCTAGGGTTTTGACGGCAATATCTCTTAGACGGTCAAGTCAACGGCAAAACTTGTATCCAGATGTTCATACACCTTCCCCTATCCTTAAAGTACCCTATCAAATGCTTCCCATCCCTTAGATCCCCAAAATTCCTCATTTTTGCACAAACCCTAGTTTCTAGCTACAACCTGGCAATTTTCTAGGTTGGGCCTGTGTTTTGCCCTTTTGGACCCCTTCCCCTCACTCAATCTCTAATATTCCACTTTCCCCTACTTTCTAACATCCCTCCCCACTCCCAAAAATTTCCCCAAGAATTTAGAAGCCCCCTATCCCCTTCATTTCGCTCCATTTCGACAAAATTCCTTGTTTCACACATCGGGACAAGTCGCACTCAAATGATGTTCCAGAGCAATAAAAGATGAATTTTTGAAAACTGAGAGAGGTTTTTGTCCACACAATGCCAAAGAAGAAAAACCTCCTTCACTTTTTGCACAGGTGTCATGGTTTTTGAGAAATGTCAAAATTACAATCGCTGGATCCAAGGCGGTTGGACAAGGCACAAAAAAGGAGAAATAGGCCAAATCCCCTCCGTATCTTGGCCGAGGCTTCACTCAAAGATCATGGCACTCATTAGCCTAGCCACAGCTCAAATCCCAAAAAAAATCTGAAATTTTGGGTAATTTTGGCAATTTTTGGAAATTTACAGGTTTTGGCTCCTCAACGGGTCTCACCCCCGGTGAGACCCTTTGTCATGGCAACTCCTTTTCACAAAAACTCAGCATTTCCTGATTTTTTATGCAAAGTTACATATTCCCATGGATGGACTTGAGTTTTTATGGAGTTTTGGGCCTCCAGAAGGTCAAAATACATGAAAAATTTGACTTTCTGCCACTTTTTTGAACTACAGAAAGCTGTCTTGGGAGATTTGATTTTTGACCGGGCAAATGAACTCCAAATTGAAAAATTCTAGTTGGGTTGGAACGTAGACTCAAAGAACTTTCCAACGAGCTATCCTGCACCTGATTCTGACACCGGCAAGTGCCTCAAACAGAGCTCCAAAAGGGCGCGACCCGTTGAGCAGGGGGGCGCGACCCGTTGAGCAGGGGGGCGCGACCCGTTGAGCAGATTTTGCCAGAATTGACTTGTTCAGCCCAGAAAACGCAGATTTGACTCTTTTTGACTTTTTGAGGTTAATGATGGTCCTCTTGGATGTAATTGTGACACTTTTTAGATACTTTTACTCTTGTTTAACACTTCTAGAAGATTCATTTATGTAAAGGGTAAAAATTGAATGTATGAACTGGTTTCCAAGTTTATAGAGGCAAGTTGTTTTGACTGCCTATTTTCTAGTGTCTAGTTTAGAAGTTGTTGAAACAGCTCCTAGGATAGTGAGCTCGACCCATGGAGGCAGGGAAAGAGGTTAGATCATCTATATTATGTACTTTCTTGCTCATTTTCATGGTTGGACTCTTGAGGGAGAAGCTATCATTGTATTATTTCACTGTATCTCTGCAATTTTTGGCTAAGGAAGACCAGGGTTTTGCAGTCCTCTTTGGGATTCTTGTGGACTCATGTGTTGATGGTGTGTTTCTCAATGTTCTTGTAAGCTTTGTTATGTGATTCATTTCCTTTCTTTACTTCTGCACATTAAACAAATGAAGTGTTAAAGTAAGAATTCATGCTTGCCATGCTCTGCTTTTAAGTTTGTTTAATTTCAATGTTTTCTACTGTCTAAAGAGAATTCAAAGTTATTGTTTGCTCTCTTTAGCTCTTCATCTTTCTTTCCTGACCATCCACCTCAGTTAAAGGCATCAATACTGTCTCCTACCTTGCCCCAAAGAACCCCCTGCAGAAACTGTGTCCAATCCCCGCACCTAAAATTGCCCTCTCCTCAATTTGCCACCAAAAACCCAAAAACCCCAAATCAACCTTTTTAATCAGTTTACTAGCCTAATATCAGTGTTACCTTGTTGGTCATCTCATCCCATTGAAAATCTGTCGCGATTGACCGGAGAGAGCCTTCTCCTGCCCCGTAGGGCTAGCTACGAGGCTAAATGGTTTGATGTAGCCTTGAGGTTTACCTTTCTCAGCCTGAGGTGAAATTTCAAGCGCTAACAAGGTGTTAATTTTTCATTAACCTAACCTTCATGGTCTAGTTATGAAGATGGGGTTACAAAAATATTCTATTTCCATCTTTGCCAAAAACCCAAAATAAACGTCACCATCACATTCAACTAATCAAGAGAATTTTGGTGATATAAATATTATCTCAATATGAATATTGGATAGAAAGATATAATAATTCAAATTTAGCTAATCACAAGGTGCCACATTAGTATCACACTTCCATGTCGAGTACAAATAGACTCAAGGCCATTCGTCCCACTAGGATCAACCCTGTAGTGCTTGTGTTACTACTCTTTATATCTACTTTCGAAGGAAAATCTAGGGTGCACAACTTTTTTCATAGTGAAATATTTCCTGAATCCTAAGATCACCCAGATCTCCATATCCTCTCTTCCCATGAGTCATAGTGTGGAGCCCATGGAACTTCAATGTTGCTATACTAGCTACCATGGCATCCACCACCTCACTCCCAATCACGGGTCCCAAGTAAATTCACTTAAATCTACTTTTCATATTGCTAATGACAACTTAGTGTTTTAGAATTGTGGTCAGTGGTGATCAATATGACAAGAGTTGACATAACATAGCCAATCGATACCTTTGTTTGGGCCAATGGAAATTTAGTGCATCTAGACTAGCGATGATCAAGATGACAAGAGTTCACATAACACAACCACTCAAGCCTTCTTTCTGGAGCAACAACGATTGAGTGCATCTTGACCCATGGTGGATAAAGTTAACTCATATAATCAATCAATGCCCTCATAGCCTCAATATGGGTCAACAATGATGGATATGTACAAAGCCCACACACTTTAGAAACCCCTTTCCTATGTCGATGGGGTTATATACATATATGATGAATATTCCACAACACAGTCAGTTGATACCCCCGGTTTGGGTCAATTATGGTTTAATACTAATGGGGGTAAATATATATTTACAACTATATATCCATAAATCAGCTAGTTAACAGTTTTTCGATGGTTTAATACACACACACACACACACATAACCATAACTCAGCCATTCACTGAACTCTATCTGGCTGCTTGAAGCAAAGAACTACTCCAAACACTAATTCTACAGGGATAAAACCCTTATTTAAACATTTACCATTTCAAACGTTATAACTAGTCATATTACAATTAATATACCTATCAACATGTCTACTACCAAACACTAAGACATGTTAAGTTATAACTAATGCATTTCTACAAAGATAGACACAATGAAACCATACAAAACTATAGAATGGATTCCAACAAACACTATCAATTCTAATGATTCATCGTAGATTGAACCAAATCATAGTCCTTTTCCAAGAAAGACAATTAATAGTCTTAAGCAATTAGAGGTCCATCATATTTATAGCATAATAGACAATGGAAATCACACATTGTAACAATCTAGCTAAGCACATCAAATGATCATACATTCCAAGTTATAACTTTGCAATATTATGAAAATATCAACAAACATAGACACCTCCAATCCCCACATAACCATGAGAACATATGTATAAATCATCTAATCATAGACAAACATGAATATCATATTCCTCCATTAGTAGTGTTGGTACATACATTACCATAACACATATCAAACATTACTCATCATTCATAGTGCGACATATACACAAGTAAATACACTTTTATATTTATCTTAAATGATTGGAAACTGAGGGAGGGAATTCAAGTATCCACCCAACCATAGGCTAGCTACATTGCAATCTTCCTTGCAGTTGACTACCCCTGATCTAGATTCAGATTCTGAGGAGTTAAGTGTTCATGGGTGTTACAGGTCTATTTGGGCACATCACTCCCGATGATCAAATAAGTACAAATAAGGCTCATCAAACCCTAATTTAGTTGCTACATACCCTAGACAAGTCATCATATTGAATGCTTTCATCCATGAAATTTTCTTACTTTGAAACCCTACTGAAATGCGTCCTTGGGACACCAATGCACCCTTGGTCAGGGGCAACTGCTCTGCATAGTAGGTAGGCCCATTCAGACCTGCGTTGCAGAGCACTTAGGCCCACTTAAGCCTATGCTAGGTGAGGATGAGCAAAATTGGCATAGGATTCTAGGAATATTCCTTGATTCTAGAGCATTCTAGAAGGATGCCCATCTCTTATCTTATCCCATGAGCTTGATTTTGGATAGGTTATGGATCATTCAACCCTATATCCTCTCATCCATTTCTCCATGGAAACTAACTATCCAATTATGGAAAACCATTCACTGCCCTATTTATGACAAAACCACTTGCATTTCCTTATAAATTGACCACTCATCATAGTGATCAGGGGGCTATAACTTGGATATTATAGAGAAATATTGTTAGTTCGAGACTTGAAATCATTTTCAAGTAATTTTATGCTGCTTGATTGATGTTTTATTGGTGTGATGATGGTTTGGACTAAGCTGGATGAGTGACACGAGATTGAACCACATTGGGTGTAACTTCTCCTTCTATCAAGCAATAAAGTTGTTTGTTCCTTTTCCAATAATTTTGTCTATATTTATGATGAATGCATGTTCAAATGTTTTCGATTCCATTTGTTTACAATAAATAGATCATATGCTTTGATTGTTGTCGTCTTCTATTTCTATTGGCAAGTACGAATTGAGCAAATTCAGTTTGAGCGGGAGCGACAGGAGAAAAAGGAAGTGAAGGATCACAAGTAGGTTACTTTATCTTATTTGTTTATTGTAGGAAAAGGTTAAACATATTTACTACAATTGTTCTAAGTGTAACTACCCACTTAGGGAAGATATACTTATCCGTAGGTATAAATTCTGTATAAAAAATTGGTGACTCCGTTGGGGATCGACCATCATTCCTAGTAGTTTACCTGTCACATGGAATGAGTCGTTCTTGCAGACAAGACCGACCTCCCTGGTATCTAATGATATCTAGTGACAAGCAAGCCAATCAAATTCTATCTTTCTATAAATATGCAATTTATAAACAAAGGCAAATAAGTGTTTTAGGCCTACCTTGGGTCCAATGCAAGTTTGTGGAAGCCTTGCTCCTTTGATCCAAATGAGCTCCCTTGTAGAGAATCTGCAAACACAAACAAGCACACAAATTAAATAGCACCTGAAAAGCCAATATAATAAAGCATACTTATCATGATGATCAAGGAATTCATGAAACAAATCACATAAGACAATTTGTTGAGAAAAATGAATCTGATTGTATTAATTTAGATCAAAGAAGAACTTTACAACCTGTGCCTTGATGCTGTACAAGCTCCTCCCAGGGTCCATCAAGAAGTCTCCTCTACTTTGACAAGTTTCACTCTCTTCCCAATGAAGCCAAAAGGTATGTGATCTCTCCTCTCAAGCTTAACTAGGAAGTCTCAATTCCACCAGCATTTACCCTAAAAAATGTTTAGCTTCTAACCTCCCTAGCAACCAGCCCAATGCCTTAATTTATAGTGCAATGGAGGGAAGTTACTAGGTCCACCTTAAAAGGGATAAAGCCCTCCTTCAAAGGGATTAGCTCCTTCTGTTTTGGGATGCATGAACCACCTAAGAGCGAACCATCCACGTCAAAATTCCTTTTAGAATCATCTAGAATTAACCCAAAGTGAGTTTTTTTAGAATAAATTTGCGCCTTTTTGACTTTCACAGGGGTCCGCACCCACTCCTTTAGAGACAGAGTGGGCAGGTCCACAAGTAATATGAACAAGGGATGCGGGACTGCAGGCAACAATGAGAGAAAGTGCGAAACAAGAGCTTTGTTGATTTTTAAGGTCTTTCTCTCATTTTCAAAGCTTTACATGAAGAGTTGAGGTCTGAGACTTGCTTAGGAGGACAGTATAAGTGATGATAGACCCATACTGACTGCAAATAGTCATGGTGACAATATTTTGTGTAACAGATTTCCCCCTAAAGTGCGAAGTCTGTAGTAGATGAGGATTTCATTTATCATCTAGGAAGAGTGAAGTACTTTATCATTTCGAGGATCATCTTGTGGAGAGCCCGATTGGAACCTGTAAAAACATTCAATGCAAAATATATATATGAGATCATATCATCGCTGAGGTAGGCATTCCCATACTCAGATCAAAACTGACTAGAAAACTAACTACTGCTCTGATATAGGAATGATCTTGTAATACATCACAAGTATAGACACATGTAGACACAGTATGGACCCAGCCATCTGTTTATAAATAGTCCATTATATAATGAATACAAAATTCCTCACAGCCTGGATGGTGGAAACTAGATCCAGGGTCTTCATTTCTACTTCCCGAAACAGTACAATTCTATCCATGCGAATGAATGTGTTGAAGTCGAACATGGTAGAAACCACTTGATTACTAGTCAATGATGTAAACTGTTAACAAGTGTGAGAGAAACCACTAGTAATGTCAATGGCTCTCAAAGTACTTAGTACATTCCATGAGATGTGAATAGATGTGTTGATGTCGAACATGTCACGAAATCCTTTGATCGAAGGTCAAAGATGCAACCTATCGTCGAAGGCGAGAAACCTGCCATGAGGCATGTAGATCCCAAGGTACTAACAATTTTAGATCATCTTTATAGATAATGAGCTGAAGTCGATAGAAAGTGATTCGTCGTAGGCAAGCCCACAACACGAAATCATAGATCAAGTTTGAAGAAATTTAGTTGCAAGGACTGACTTAGGGATGGTCAAAATGGATGATAGATATTTTGCAGATGAATGGCTTATTTGCACTGACCTCTTGAACACATAACGACACAACAGATGGTTTGGTGACAATTGACCCAAAGTTAATACCCAGAAACTGGCTGAAGACATTCAATATGGTTTGATCAACTGTTAGGCAAAGGATTTTCCAACCTAGGTGAATAAAAGTGTCGTGTTCAAGAGTGGTTACAAAGTATGACAAACAGGCTCATTTTTCTCTCTTTTCCCCCACCATTTCTGGCAAGTACCTCTTTATTTTTGAAAAGCTTGAGGAGGATAACATTTGCTTGATTATAAGCTCATCCTTCAGATGAGTCCAACTTAGTTTAAATTCGAACCCTAAGAAGGACTGGTCCGTTCCTGTTTGTATTTGAATAGGTCCTTTACTGTTAAATTTTAACGAGTCCAGTATAGGAGAAACTTGGCGTTTTTCAATTTTAGAGAGTCTGAAAAAACTTAAGAAAACTCCATGGTTGTCCTTTTTCGTAAATTTGTGTCTCCCAAGCCCAAAAAAGTACAAAATAATACTTGAGAGAACCGCTTGATCATTACGACCAAGGAGTACTTTTCATAATTAATGCCTCTGATCTGAAAAAGTAAAAAAGCGACCAATGACACGTCGTTTTATAACCAATATCGAATTTGAAATGACAAAAATCCGGCAATCTTTTCATGTTTTTACGGTCAGAAAAGGGCTATAAGTGGACCGTCTTTTTAGTTCAGTTTTAACGAGCTTAAAAAAAAACTCGGAAATCTTTTCATATTTTAGGAGTCAGAAAAGAGCTTAAAGGTGACTCTAAGGTTTCACTTTTTCATAAGTTTTAACGAGTTTGAAAAAATGATAAAAATGTACTCATGGTTTTCATTTTTTAGAGGTCTAGGCTAGAGACGTGTTCCGACGTCGTTAAACATAGAAACTGTCACTAATGGTCTACGTTAGATTCCGAGTCTGATACCTCATTCCATGTATGTAAGTATATCGTAGCTCGTCCACGTACTTTCGGGTATATCGGGTGGTATTATAGTACGAAAAGTATAAGGGAATGCTCTCATTGCGCGGTTTCACATTAGACAACGCTGACATAGATTAGGACTCCACGTACTTTTGTGTATATTTGGGAGAACTACATTAGGTTGCTATCCATCCATAGGTAACTGAGTCGGCCGCCTTTTATACTGTGATACATCGAAAACAACATTCAGGGAGATTGCCTGCACGTATGTTAAGTCCTTGGTTTACTGAGGTAGTATATTGCAGTTCATAGTTACTTGGTAATCCTTTTGCCTAGATTATCCCTCTTTTGTTTTGTTATGTTATTTTGATTAAAATAAAATTAATTGACCATGGATAACATCCTCCACGTCACTCCTTAGTTGATCTTAGGTTGAGACATATGGCAACAACTCCAGAGTCCACCGATCAAGGAATTCCTTTTGATGGGAATCCTAGTCCTTTTCCTCCTTTTGGAAATATTAGTGCTCCTTATATGGCTACATTGTCCCTTCCAGGACTTACCATTGGCTTGCCAGTATGGTTGTTCTCAACCTCCTTGGCCCCACAACTGAATATTCCTACAACTAGACAAAATCAACCTCTAGTTGATCCTAAAGTTGACCCTTTACCTTCTTCGTTGGTTGTTTATTCCTCCCCTTCTTCCTCTTCGCCTAGTGAAAGTATTGACATTAGTAACCAGGTGGATAAGAATAAGAAGAAAGGGAAGAAGAAGAAGAAGAAAAAAAATTAGCAGGGGGGCAACCAAGCAACCATTTCTTCGAATGCAACTTCTGTTGAGAAATCGTCTAATAAGCCTCACAAACTTTGATATCTTTGAAAACTTTGTACGAGAGACCATCTTCTTCAAAATTGTTCTGGTATTCCTCAGATCTTAGAAAAATAGTCTTCTCGTTCACATCATCCTGTGTCATCAACTTCTAGAGATCATGCTGGTGACACACCATCAACTAGTGGTAGTAAAGTTCATGGAAATAAGGGTAAAGTTAAGTTTCCCTATAGGTTATGTGAAGGGAATCACCCCATTCACCTTTGTCCCTATCTAGATGAAGCCCAAAAAGTGTTGGATAACTGTCCTGCTTCTCCACAACGAATTCCATCTGGTTACAGGAGACTCTCCCTTAATCCTTCACTAGTTGATGAAGTGACTGACCCAAATCAACTGTCGGTCAAACCCACTCTATTTGAATGTAAATCCCATGAGTCTATAACTGACCAATCACAGGTCAAGGAAACAGTTGACCCAATTTCAACTTCAGTTAATCGTACCTTCTTGTAGAAAGTGAGTATGATACCACTCAGGTTCTTTTCGTTTCTTCATATTCCAAGGAGCTTGGAGGCAACCCTCTTGTTCCATCAACACAGGAGGAAAATCCTCTCATTCTCATAACTCAAGAGGGTAATTCACCGGTTCTTACAGTACCCCCTCCAAGTAGTCTGGTCACTTCCTTTAATTGGAATTGACCAGCAGGATGTTGTCTTCCTTCATGCCTTTCCATATCACAGTACAAGTTTATAATATGATTTTATCTGGCACTATTATAGATGAAGGTGCCTCTATGAGTATCCTTTCCTCCACTTCTTGGCAGGTGCTCGGTTCATGCCACTTGTTCCTGTTACCCATAATCTTTTAGCTTTTAACAGAGGAACCAATCAACCATTAGGGATACTTCCTCAGTTGCCTATTACTTTGGGAGGAATTTTTTTTTTTATCTCAATGTGATGGTAGTCCCATGCCCTTTAGATTACAATTTACTTCTTGGGCGTGACTATGTTTATGACATGGGAGCTATTGTGTCAACACTCTTTTGAGTGATGTGTTTCCCGCATGAAGGTAGAATTATGACCATTGACGAGCTTTCATTTCCCGGCCCAAATAAGGCTTCTAGTCAATCATCTTCCCTAAATAGTAATTTTCTCCCAATGGTATCTTCCTTGCCATGGGTCGATTATGTGGCAACCCATTCCATCCCTACATTAACTGATGATCAATTCCGTGATGTTGTGCATTATGTACTAGGGTCATTGGAAC
Source organism: Pinus tabuliformis (assembly GCA_031772625.1). NCBI lineage: Eukaryota > Viridiplantae > Streptophyta > Pinopsida > Pinales > Pinaceae > Pinus > Pinus tabuliformis. Next base: position 862,395,013 of record CM062808.1, read on the forward strand.
CAGATATCTCCAATGGATTCCTTGCTACGTATCCCTTCCAGAGAATTTTTCTCCCATCTAATGAGAACCTCTTGGAAGTCATGACCTCTTATGGGTCATGATCTAGGAATCATGAGCATAGTTCCTTGTCTTGTGTTAAGCTCATTAAAAAATGAAACAAGGAATATGAGGATAGTTCTTTTACTGTGTCAACCTCATTAAAAAAAAAATGAAACAGGTCCCAGAGCATAGTTCTTTGTCTTGTGTCAATCTCATTAAAAAATGAAAGAAGGTCCCCTGGAGCAAAGTTCCAATTCGAGTCTTTGAGTAGATCTCATAAAATCCTAGTCGAGTCTTTCACTTGATCTCACAAATAAACCTTCATTCCATCCACCTGATAGCCACAAGTAGTCTACTTAGGTGAATGTAATGAAGCTTGGGAGGCATGCACCTATAATTGAGTCATCAAGCTGGGGGCATGTAAACCAATCTCAAGCATAATTTTTTCATGGTTCAAGCTTGTATAAAAATGAACCATTGTGTAAAAATGAAACTGGATCCAAGCATAGTTTTTCATTTCAAGCTTGTGTAAACATGAAACTGAATCAAAGCATAGTTCCCTATGGTTCAAGCTTGTGTAAAAATGAACACATATCCATCTTGACCCTCGTGATTACCATTCTATCAACCTATTTTGTTAGATGAGCCTTGGTTTTTCTCCTTCCATCATCACTATCTGCTTGGCCGATCATACACTTTCACCTGGTTTTTTTACCCTTCCTGAGGGACCGCAACAATGAGTGGTTTTATTAGCTAGCCTCTTGACCATTACATGTTTTGAGCAATTCCACCATTGCCGAAACTAGTTGCAATCCTTTATAGCACTCGTTCCTCCATGTGATCCAGGTCTGGGTGTGAAGAAGGACCCTTCCAAGACCTTTTACTTTTGTGATGTGTTAAAATCGCTTCTTAACAGAACATTAATGAATACATCTACATGTTGTAAAGAAGAGGAACATATCAATCATCAACACATGAAATAAAAAAACGTTGATAACGGAGTTCGTCCAGGAGGGACTACGTCTCCGAGCCCCAGTGTCAAGATGGTGTAGGCCGCTGCATTAAGTGTTGTCAATAATGGTGATGTACACAGAGATGATGTCTCGATCATACAAGGAAAAATGCCCTCATGCAAGAGTGCCTCTAAGAGATGTTCCACAACTAGAATTCTCAATCAAAAGACTCCTATTAGTATGATGCAAAAATCTACATGGTGCACATCCTGCCAACAAGGCACAAAAGGGATGTCAAAGAAAAACACATGCATGACAACAAAAAGAGTATCCTAGCAACATACAACAAGGGATATCAAAGCATAACATAAAGAGTTATGACAGCAAGTACATCATATAGAAGATTCCGCATAACATGAAGCAAGGAATCATGACAACATGAAATAAACAAAATCCTGCATCAATATGAATCAAGGATCCATGCAGCATAATGTAAAATAAGAAGTACATGGACAATAACCATATACCTCATACCACGAGCCATCTGAAGAAGTGCATGTCTCATTGCTGAAGCTGCTCAGACCATCGATCCCAAGGCATCGATGAAAGAAGATGGCTGCTCACACAAGAATGTGGACATCTGACACATAGCTATTCAATAAAATGTTGAAGCTTTCTGGACATCGATTTCTTTGCCTCGATTGCAAGAAGAATCAAACAAAGAAGAATCATCCATCAAAAGAAGTAGAATTGATCATAAAAGAATAACTGCTTTGGACTTATCACTCTACAGCTTGCTGGCTATTTGGCTCTATAGAGCTCTGGCTTATGTCATTGCAGCTCTGCGATCTGTCAGAACATCAAGCGCCCTCTGGCTTCCATGCTTCTTTGTAGCTCTGCGGCTCTGTGGATTTAAAGCGCTACTCTGGTTTCATGCTTCTCTGCGTATTCAGGCTCTCAGGCCTCTCTCCATGCAGCTTCTCCACGCAGTCTCTCGGGCTCTCTGTTGCACCACTCTCACCCTCTGTTTCACAACCTTTCGCCTCCTTCCTTGGCTCTCTTTGTCACCATCATGTGTTATAATACGTTTGGGGACAAGGCCACTTAGAAATCGGAGTTGTTTTGTTCAGAAAAAGAATGTTGTTTGAATGGAAAGATCGATCGGTGTAACAAAATCACAGGAATGCCTTTTTCTTCTATTTAAAACAAATATACACTAAAAACTAATAAATCTGACCAAAATCCTTTAAATCCAGTCATCAAAATAGTTTAAATTGTCCCTATAGACCCTATCAGGTCTTCCTTTAGATGCTGATTGCAATCAGCAGTCAGCAGGGATCAGTGCCAATTAAATCAGCGCGATATCAGGGGTCTCGTTGATATCATTATCAGTGATGTATCAAAATCGGTGATCAGCGCTTTTACCGGCGCATGTCGGCGATCGACATTCCAAATTGGCTCTTAAACGGATGTTGCAGCATAGACATCAACGCAATTTTTATGGGTTGGGGCAATATAAATATGACTTCGGGTTGTGGGCCGGGTCCACCACCGATGGCCTGTGCCTGCCCCTTAATACAGAGTAATATGGTTATAACATATATATATATATATATATATATCTATATATATATATATATATATATATATATATATATATATATATATATATATATATATATATATATATATATATATATATATATAGATATAGATATAGATATAGATATAGATATAGATATAGATATAGATATGGTCGAACATATATGCTGGACATGTGGAGAAGGGTTCGGCAGGGGTTATTGTCGCCGATCCCAATCCCATATATATATGTGTGTGTGTGTGTTTATTACAGCGATGAGGTGGCTTTAAAGGGTTCGGCAGGATTTGTTTCTGATGATCTCGAAACCATGTTTGATTGGTTTTATATAGTTATTTATAGCTATATATTAAACAACATTTGCTATATGGTTATTTAATAACCATTCTCTATGATTTTGTCTCTTATCCAAGTTTAGGAGACAAATGAGAAAGTGCCAAGTGTCAATGGCTGATGGGCTGCCATGTGGGTCTCCCTCTGCTTACTGAGATGCCATGTGGCATGCTATGGGCCCCATTTTTCCCCTGTCATGTCAAACTTTGAAGAGATCTATCTTTTGCATACGAGCTCAATTTGTTGAGCCATTTGTACCTCCACGATCATGATGACGAGGTCTTCGATCTAGTCCTAGTTCGAGCGCAATCCAAACATTTTGATTTTTGAGCCCTCCTTGTCCTGTGTGTCTCTCTAGAGCCACTTGGATCAATCCTCCCCACTGAGGAGCTTTTGGTCCTCCAAAAGCATTAAAAATAATCTGCATCTCTTTCTGTACCTTGTCCACATCACAAGCGTCCTGAAAAGGTCTTGCTTCCATCTCGTTCACCTTTGTTCTTTGGAGCCTTAAGCGACGAACCGATACCTGCTACCTCTGTAATCTATAGTACATTGTTTTTCAAATTACATGCTTTGAATGACTTGATCAACTAAAGACCCAAACCTCCAACAATTGCCATGAGTTTATAACACATACTTGGTGGTCAAGATTACATCAAGATGGACGTAATACTCCAGCTATGACAACAATGGCAACATATCATTGTTGCTTCAAAAAGTGATGGAAAACACCTCATCACTGCAACACATGATTTACATACATAAGGCCAAACATTATTGTTTTGACAAGTGATGGAAACATAACATCACTTTCAGAATTTTAACATGCGACTCAAAATACAACTCACAACATGACTAGACATCATTGTTGCTGACCAAGTGATGGAAACACATCATCACTTTTACACTTTAAAAATGCAACAAATGATTTACAAAGAATGACCATGAAATGACATCATGTCAAAAAAACCACTTTTCACTTATCAATCTGAATGGGTCACCTCCTTGAGGTGGTTTTTCTTGTCAAAAAACTGCTCTTCCTAGTTCATGCACCGACGCTTTGTCTTTAAGGTGTTGTTCTGGATGGAGCCTCCAACAAGTGTCTTTTTGATGGCCATTTCTATCGCAAAAACTACAGTAGGCTTTCTTCCTCCATGTATGCTTAACATGTTTCTTTTCATGCTATTGAGAGGGTATTTCATGCCTCATCCTTTTGAGTGCTTCCATTCTCTTCCAACACTTAGAGAATGTATGGTTATGGAATCCACAAAAGGTGCATGTTTTTTTATGCCTTAATCTTCGTTCATAATTAACAACATGATCAAAAGGAACATTCGAAGATTGAAAATGGATATACCTTCCTTTGCTGTCTTTGATGTCAGTATGGTGATGAAAGCTTACCTCCATTCTCTCCCTACAATGGAAACTGCCATGTGATGACGAGGATGTCTTCCCATCATTATCTTTCCTCTATGATGTCTCGGACAACTCTGACACCTTTGAGCACTCTCCTTTAGTGTATCTCAAGCCTACAAATCGATGTTCATTCACATCCTCCAATGGTTGAGTGATGCCTTGGTTATTAGCAACAAGTTCTTTCTCCTCGTGCCTTGTCTTTGTAAGGAGCCTCATGTTTGTCCCTGTAATTGGGATCTCCAAGTCTCCAATAGACATCATACTATGAGAAGATGAAACCAAAAGGAAATCAGCATCTTTTACCTTCTCTTTCGATTTGGAAAGAATTGATGACAGCTGCTCATCATCCGTCATTGGTGGTTCGCTCACTGTCTCCGCGTATTCCCCAACTTCTTTCCTAACATACCCAAATCCTTCCTGACAGGGTAATTCCTCTAATTTGATGGGGTTGACAATGCCTTAGCCATTAGCACCCAAGCCTTTTCCTTCATATTCCATTCTCTTCAGTAGTTTGGAGCCAATTCTTGTGGTATGATTTTCAAACACAGCAAAATCATCATCAAGAAACATACATGAAGATGGAGAACTATTTTTACCTCACATGGGTCTCGCTGCAGCTTTTCCAAGGCCTCGTCCTTTGCTTGTAACTATAGTAGCAAACTTTTTTTTTCCTCTTTCTCTTCATGTTAGCGCATCTTCAATTCATCATTATCTATTTGAAGATTACGTTTGTTTTGCTTCATTTCCTCCATGGTCTCTTCTGTGGCTTTCAACTGAAGTTGTAACTGCTCCTTTTCCTCTATTTCTTTCTGTATAGTTTCATACAAAATTTCCACTTTCTTGGAAATGTTAAGCATGGTCTCGTACATTGCTCTTTCATCCTCTGTCATTGTTCATGTTGCAATTCACATCAACGTAAAGACCGCTCTGATACCACTTGATCTAGGTCCAGGTGTGAAGAAGGACCCTTCCAAGACCTTTTATTTTTGTGATGTGTTAAAATTGCTTCTTAACAGAACATTAACGAATACATCTACATGCTATAAAGAAGAGGAACATATCAATCATCAACACATGAAATAACAAGACATTGATAAGAGAGTTTGTCCAGGAGGGACTACGTCTCCGGGCCCCAGTGTCAAGATGGTGTAGGCCACTGCATTAAGTGTTGTCAATAATGGTGATGTACATAGAGATGATGTCTAAATTATACAAGGAAAAATTTCCTCATGTAGGAGTGGCTCTAAGAGATGTTCCAAACCTAGAACTCTCATCAAAAGACTCCTATCAGTATGATACAAAAACCTGCATGGTGCGCATCTCGCCAACATGGAACAAAAGGGATGTCAAAGTAAAACACATGCATGACAACAACAAGAGTACCCCAGCAACATACAACAAGGGATCTCAAAGCATAACATAAAGAGTTATGACAGCAAGTGCATCATATAGAAGATTCTACATAACATGAAGTAAGGAATCATGACAACATGAAATAAACAAAATCATGCATCAATATCAATCAAGGATCAATGTAGCATAATGTAAAAGAAGAAATACATGGACAATAACCATATACCTCACACCACGGGCCATCTGAAGAAGTGGATATCTCACTGCTGAAGCTGCTCAAACCATCAATCCCGAGGCATCGATGAAAGAAGATGGCTACTCACACAAGAATGTGGATATCTGACACATAGCTGTTCAATAAAAAGCTGAAGCTTTCTAGACATCGATTTCTCAGCCTCAATTGCAAGAAGAATCGAACAAAAAAGAATCATCAATCAAAAGAAGCAGAATCGATCATAAAAGAATAACTGCTCTAGACTTCTCGCTCTACAGCTCGCTCGCTATTTGGCTCTGTAGTGATTTGGCTTATGTCACTGCAACTTTACAATCTGTCAGATTTTCAAGCACCCTCTGGCTTCCATGCTTCTTTATAGCTCTGCATCTCTGTGGATTTGAAGCGCTGCTCTGGCTTCATGCTTCTTTGTGTATTCAGGCTCTCGGGCCTCTATCCACGCAACCTCTCCACGCAGTCTTTCGGGCTCTCTGTTGCGCTACTATCACCCTCTGTTTCGCAGCCTTTTTCCTCCTTCCTTAGATCTCTCTGTCACCATCATATGTTATAACACGTTTGGGGACAAGCCTGCTTAGAAATCATAGTTGTTTTGTTCATAAAAAGAATGTTGTTTGAATGGAAAGATCGGCCGATGTAACAAAATCACAGGAATGCCTTTTTTCTGTTTAAAACAGATATACAATAAAAAATGATAAATCCGACCAAAATCCTTTAAAGCCGGTCTTCAAAATAGTTTAAATCAGCCCTATAGACCCTATTGGGTCCACCTTTAGATGCTTATCGCAATCGGCGGTCGACAGGGATCATCGCCAATTAAATCGGTGCGATATGTTGGAAATAATACTGAGAGGGGGGGTGAATCAGTATTATCACATCAATAAAACTTTTTCATTTCTATATTCAGATTCATATATGCTACTTCCACAACTTCTTATGATTCAGTTAGTTGATCCTTAATGAGTGCATTAGAACATTATCAACAGTAAACAGGTGCAGTAAAATAGAATAGATCATCACACATAAGTCACACACATGAACACCATGATATAAGGTGGAAACCCAATGTGGGAGAAAACCACCTGCTGCAATTCGTCTCTATCTTTCTTTAATTAGAAACTTCCTTTTACAATGTACTGGTGCAGTCCTTTACCAGTACGCAGGCTACAACCTGCAGAGAGCTACAACCCTCTCTCGTTTTCCAGCTTCTCCTGGAAGGGAGCTACAACCCCCTTAGCTCTTGTACTAGCCAAGATACTAGTACGTAGGTGCTGGCCTACTGAAGGCTACAACCTTCTCTTTCTTCCAGGGACCACGTTTCATAAATTTTCAGACTGGATACTCCTGAAGCACAACACATAATCTGAAAGGCCACGTTTCATCCAATTTTCATACTGGACCCATTAATATCATTGAAGCACATAATAAATCAATCTTCTGAATCACCCAAACACTAGATCAATACATATACAAGGATAATATATGTGTTAGCACCCAGATCTAGTCCATCAGATCACATAAATATGAGTCATTATGATCCTGATCCAATATTAGTTCTCATCCATCAATACTGAAGCTAAACACAATCAACCAAACAGGATATGCAGAATACTGACACCTTTAAACTGTCATCAGAACCCATCAACAACCAGAACCACCTGTGACTTCAAATATCATAGCTCAAATTGTATACGCTACTACAATGAACCAAACCTGCATATATACGCGATTACACCAAAGCCAACCCACGTACAGATCTATAAATATTCAAACATGACTTGCAGCGATTTCAAACTTAAGTTATACCCAGTTCAGATCATTTTTCAATATATAGATCTAGAATAAGCATAATAAAATATATAGAGATAGTTCATTTCAAACCATTTGATCTCGATCTATCCTTAGATATTGTTCTCCATCAACCGGTGAGATCCCTCTAGCTCAGATCCAGATCTGCACCATAACCCAATCACAGTATTCCAGATCTAGCACTTTATCATATATTCAGATGATGCTTTTCCAAATGATCTCCTTCCTCTTTTATAGTCTTAGTCCTTTCATAATACCACGGTCAAAAACCATAATAACACAATACCACGGACCCAATACTTGGGATCAACACTTTTGAATGCAATACCATGGGCCAAAACCATAGGATCAAAAACTGTCGGACTAATAACATGAACCAATAATGAAAGTGCGTGAGATCAACACTTTTGGATGCAATACCACGTACCAAAACCATAGGATCAAAAACTGTCGGACTAATACCATGAGCCAACCATGAAAGTGCGTGAAATTTTCTCTTCATGAAAGGAACTTTTCTCTGCATGAAAGTGCGTGAACTTTTTCTCTACATGAAATAGACTTTTCTCTGCATAAAAGTGCGTGAACATTTCTCTACATGAAATAAACTCTTCTCTGCATAAAAGTGCGTGAACTTTTCTCTACATGAAATAAACTTTTCTCTGCATAAAAGTGCGTGAACTTTTCTCTACATGGAATAAACTTTTTTCTGCATAAAAGTGCGTGAACGTTTCTCTACATGGAATAAACTTTTCTCTGCATAAAAGTGCATGAACTTTTCTCTACATGGAATAAACTTTTCTCTGCATAAAAGTGCGTGAACTTTTCTCTACATGAAGGAAAATTTGTTGCACTATAATTTATCAAATAAATTTGTTGCACTATAATTTATCATTTGTGTGATTTGCCATCAAGGACAACACTTGTCTCATAATGCCAACAATCTCCCCCTTTGGACTTGTCATACTGAGAATTGTCATCTGATATCTCTTCCGTAGATTCATCTAGATATATATAAGTGAGTTGATCTTCTATGAGTTGTTTGCCATCAAGTAAAACACATGCATCATAATGCCAACAATCTCCCCCTTTGGACTTGATGGCAACAATACCAAATCACTCTCCCCCTTTGACATCAAGGGCAAAGGGCGAACCAAGATATTCTCTTTCCTAGAAAGGCATTCCGATGTTCGTACTCCCCTTGAGTACCTGTTGAAATCTCTGAATGAGCTCCCCCTTTGTATATGCCAAGGTGTACTAATCTATTCATGCTACATGCTGAAAGCTCTGCTCTTTCTGAATTGTGTTGTTCATGCTCCCCTTGACTGTAGGAAAGATCTGCAAAAGATGTTCTTCAAGAAGAACCAAGACTTATACATCATGAAAGACCTTCCTATCACCAAAAGACTCAATACATACATCCATCACCCAACCAAGTGAGGATACATCAGAAATATGACAACCAAATACATTACATCTTCATCCCAGGCATAGTGGGGAAACCAAACATAGGCCGTTACATGACCTTGATATGACTTAAATATTTCATCAAATGACTACAATAGATAGAGACACACTATTACATCATGAGTCTTGATATGAAATTTACATCGAATGATATACATGACATTTATAACAGAGACCAAACACCTAAATAAGATCATGATAAACATCAGCAACGACATTGAATGATCTGCTCCATAGCATCTGTCACCAGCAACTTGCATGAATCGTCAAGGTATGTTCGTATCAACTCATCCTTTTGAACAAAATTCTGTATATACAACATCATTCTATCATATGTGAGAAACACCATATCCATCCAGATCTGCATGGACCAAGAATCATCAATTGGGAATATCAATCAACATATGTACGAAACAACCTATCATCATATAGGTAAGAACTCATCATCAAGTCTCCAACAATGCAACTTTGAATAATCATCCATGTATCCAGCCAACAATCCTCATCCATATATGTGCCAAGAACAATAGGAATCCTGCATCATAACTGTAATATATGATCTTTATGCATATGACAACAACAGCATATGAGTGACTCATCATCAAGTAAAGAAGATGTGAATTCAAGCTATGTACTTCTCCTTATCCTTATGAAGATCACCATGTAAGCACCATTAGAGGATCAACCACAAATCTGTTCAACTATGTAACCCCAAGAATCATCTGAACAACTCATAACCATATCATAGCAAGATGAATCATTTATCCATATAAGCATCATCACCAAGGACTATTAACCATAATGCCAACAATGCATTAAAAGCATATGCTCCCCCTAAACCTGTGCCATCTTGTTTACTGTCAGATCTAATCATTCATATCAGCAAGAAGTATCAATACATCAGCAATATCAAGTTAGAACCAAAATACTTCTAACCATCATATCCACACATCATTAGCAAAATGCAACCATTATCAATTAGAGCAAAACTGATCCTTTTCTTGAATTTGTCCCTACTGCCTTTCTTCAAACAATCATATACGCGACTGTGCAGTAACAAATTCGTGTATATATGCAACTTCCCTTTATCAAGCTTGCGTAGGAGATTGAAGTTTTACACTTCCGGCTCCCTCTGTTATGTCTATATAATGTGTTGTGCCGCCACTTTTTGACTGAACTTCCTTTTTCTTCCATATCTTCAAGTGTGATGATGTTTTCTCCTTTTGGTGTGATGTCCGTGCTTTGTTCCTGCATTCCTTTGCTATATGTCCAAGCTTGTTACATGCATAACATCTTACATGTTTCATATTCCTTTTGTAGCAATCAGCAACTTTGTGACCAAACATATTGCAAGCAAAGCAATATCCATTAAAGTACCTTGACTGAGATGATCTGTTTGTTTGATGATCTTGAACCCTTCTTCTTCTACATATGGCTGCAACATGTCCAAGGTTATGACATACATAACATTCAACATTATTCATAGGATGAGTAAAATATTTTCTTTGAAGAATTTCTTTCCTTGGTTGATGATGAGATTGACCTTTCATCTCTCTTATCTCCTTGTTGATCATTTTAGATTTCTCTTTAGAGTTCCTTGCCTCACCTTGTGAACTAGATTCACCTTCAACAGATTCATGAAAGCCAAGACCAGTTTTGATAGCAGGAGATCTTTGACTATTAAGAATATCATCCAAGACTTTAGTACTATCTTAAAAATGTAAGAGCTTATCCTTTTCTTCTAATTTACTTTTCAAGATATTTACCTCAACCTGAAGTTGTTCTTCTTTTTCTAGATATTGCTTCTTCATGTCTTCTTCAGCTTTCCTTTCTTCTTCCAACTGATGCTTTAGCTTGATAATCTCCTTTTCTTGTTCTTCATTCAGATCCTGTTGCATTTGACGAATTCTGAAGGCACATTCTAGCTGAGATTTTAAGCTGATAACTTCATTTCCCTGTTTTTCAATATCTTGGACTAGATCTTTATTCTGCTTCTTTGATTCTTCAAGATCTTCCTTTAGAGAGCAGATCGTGGCTTCAAGACTTTCATAGTAACTGGATCTATCTCTGAGTTTCTTGATGGTTGTGTTCTTTTCATTGACTTCATTTCTTAGAGATGTTGCTTCAACCTGCAACTTTTGATATTTCTCCTTGAATAACTCTCGTTGAGCCTTTTGTCTAGTAACAACTTCTTTGAGGGCACCACTCTTTATGTTCAGAAGTCTTTCTTGTTCACTAATTTTGTTTGTCAGCCTGTTAAATTCTGCTTCTATTTGATATCCTTCTTCCTCACCCATAAGAGCACATTCAGTTGTTTCGTTATCACTTCCATCTTTTCCAAATGGATAGATAGCTGGAACATCAGAGGATAGCAAATTCATACCTGATAGTTCATCTTCATTCTGAAATGATTCCGAATCTGAATCTGAATCTGAAGAGCTTCTTATACCTAATCCCCAATCGATTCTCCCACTGTCATAGTTCTTCTGAGATGTCTTCTTCTTCTTATGAGCTTTCTTCTTAAGCTTCTTTCCCATTGTTCCACGGATCTCCTTCAAGCGATCAAGCTTCTACCAAAGGACCTGCTCTGATACCAATTGTTGGAAATAATACTGAGAGGGGGGGGTGAATCAGTATTATCACATCAATAAAACTTTTTCATTTCCATATTCAGATTCATATATGCTACTTCCACAACTTCTTATGATTCAGTTAGTTGATCCTTAATGAGTGCATTAGAACATTATCAACAGTAAACAGGTGCAGTAAAATAGAATAGATCATCACACATAAGCCACACACATGAACACCATGATATAAGGTGGAAACCCAATGTGGGAGAAAACCACCTGCTGCAATTCGTCTCTATCTTTCTTTAATTAGAAACTTCCTTTTACAATGTACTGGTGCAGTCCTTTACCAGTACGCAGGCTACAACCTGCAGAGAGCTACAACTCTCTCTCATTTTCCAGATTCTCCTGGAAGGGAGCTACAACCCCCTTAGCTCTTGTACTAGCCAAGATACTAGTACGTAGGTGCTGGCCTACTGAAGGCTACAACCTTCTCTTTCTTCCAGGGACCACGTTTCATAAATTTTCAGACTGGATACTCCTGAAGCACAACACATAATCTGAAAGGCCACGTTTCATCCAATTTTCATACTGGACCCATTAATATCATTGAAGCACATAATCAATCAATCTTCTGAATCACCCAAACACCAGATCAATACATATACAAGGATAATATATGTGTTAGCACCCAGATCTAGTCCATCAGATCACATAAATATGAGTCATTATGATCCTGATCCAATATTAGTTCTCATCCATCAATACTGAAGCTAAACACAATCAACCAAACAGGATATGCAGAATACTGACACCTTTAAACTGTCATCAGAACCCATCAACAACCAGAACCACCTGTGACTTAAAATTAATGGATTAATAATAATAATATTATATAATCTAATTAAATAAAAATATTTAAAATAATATATTAAATATAATAATTTTATTAATTCAAAATGATAATTTAAAAAAAATATATTTAAATTTATGAAATATTTAAAAACTATGTTACATTATACACATTAACTTATAAATGATAGAAATTTGTTATTTTTTAATCCATTCACACTCTTTATATTCAATTCATTTACATGAACAAAAAGTAATAACAACAAAATAATGGATTGGAAATTTCTGTGGTGTGGTTTTTGAGATTGTGAATTTAGATATTTCACAATCTATATTTTTATGTGTATATTTCAAATCTAAAACTAAATCACCACAAAATGAATCCTTTGTTCTAAACTCGAAACGTAAACATAAAAATATATAGACTGTGAAATATCCAAACTCACAATCTCAAAAACAACACACTAATACATACAAAACATTAAAGTTTACTCATAAAGTATCCAGATCCAGATGACCACGATGACTAATAAAGGTATTTGTATTGCGAAGTGGGATGACCGCTAGTAAAAACCGTGGTATTTTAAGAAGTGCACGAGAGTCAAGTCAATGCCGATAAGTGAATGCCATTTAGGAATAGCAAACATTGTATAAATGAATTGGAACCAGAATAGAAAAACAAAATAATTACAATGAAGTAGTAGGACAATAGATAAACCAATAATTACAATGAGGTACTATGGAGGAGGTTGTTAATAATTAGTCCTTAAAATAAACTAACTATTACCATTCTTAAAATAAACCAAACAATTACAATGAAGTCTATGTAGGCCGACCAAGTATTATATATATATTGAGTACAAAGTCTAGATTAGGAGGTTGACATTAACTAATTAGACATAAAGTAGTTTTTAGCTTTTTTTTAGTTTCTTACATTCATGAACTTTTTATCGCACTTTCCATTTTGGATATGAATTTAAATAGTATCATTATCTTGATGATTATATTTACTATTATTATTTATATTATTATTTATATTTTTTTAATTTAAATTATATATATATATATATATATATATATATATATATATATATATATAAAATAATGTGTGGAGGATTTTTTTTATTAATTTAGTTGGTTTAAAGGTTAGAATCTTTTATATCTGTTTTAGAAACATCATTCTTTGTATACATAGAAGATCCAAAAAAGTTGACACATTTAGTCCTTTGTCAATATACTACTACATTAGTTTGATATAGTTTATAATGCCACAAAAAAAATCCTAATACAAAAACAAACTGAAAAAGCATGAAATAAAACTAAAGAAATCTATCCTACAATGTTCAATCCAAAAAGGGTACCATCTTTAAAATCTACACTTTGAGGAAAAGAGGAAAGAGACGCTGAGACCATATTTTCTTAAGGAGATGCCACCACTAGAGTAGTTGGAAAATGTGCTTGCAATTCACGAACCTCAACGTCTAAATCCTTATTCACCCTGTTGTTTCTTCATTCAAGTAGAGAAACCACTTTATCCATCTTCAAACCCATAGTACTGTAAGCCACTTGAAGTCTCTCAACCTTAGTCTGCAATAAATAAATTTTCTGGAGCAAGAGAATAGATTGTGCTTTGGAATCAACCTTATTCATCCCCCCTTGTTGGGATACAAAGTCATTATATACTTCGTCATAGCTGTCAAATAACCCAACTTCTAATTAAATTCCTCCTTTTTGGCAATGTCCATATGCTCCATAATGTCTGCAACTTTAAAAACAGTCCTCAATGCTGAGATTTGGAGCTAGAAATCTCTATATTCTATTGGAACCAAAACACACCACTAACCTTTATATACCCACATGCTTGCATTAATCAACTAACAACCTCTTATTAGTGAATTGAAACATTCCTCTTCCTTATTCATTCTCAGGCCCCGAAGCACTACCAAGAAATTAATACCTTTGCAACTGATATCCTACCTCATTAAACTTGAGATCCTTGAACGTCTTTGTTGAACTGCAAAGATGGAAATGTGAATTCCTTGCCTCCACCTAGACTTAATATCATAAGAATGGACTATCCAGTTTTCGATTATTTTATCTGTTAACCTGAGCGCAATCCATCTATGAAGCCAAGTGCAACACTCGGTTATGGAATGGAGCCACCAAATCCACAGGGAGAGAGAAGAACGGGTTATAAGATTGCTTGGGAAATGGTGTGAGGATGTTGAAGATCCCACTTGGTATTTTCTTCTTTAATGATAATTAGCATGATCGGGACACAAATTAATGGATTAATAATTAATCATTTCATGGAATAGGTTGAATAGTAGCAATGTTATCATATTGAACCATTAGTCCCTGGTCTAGACTTACTCCTTTGTTAGCAAGGGAGTCTGCCATTACATTTAGATGGTACTTGACATGGTATAAGCTGATAATCTTAAACTTCAATATTTGCATACGTATTCTATGCAAAATGGGAGATAAATTTTACACTTGGGTCTTTGATCTTGCACACTTTTTGAATAACTAGCATGGCATCTCCAAAAACCATTAATTGTGGGATGTTGTGAGAGATTTCCAATCCAAACCCTTACCATAATGCTAGAAATTTGACCAGGATAAATAACCCCTCCCACTCCTACCTCCCTGATTATTGGTATATAAATTAGTAATATTATAAATGAAAAATTTATTAATCATTATTAAAATAAAAGTTGTTTCTTTAGTCTTTGAGAAAGCTTTGGAAAGCTCATGAAAATGTAACATAAATGTGAGTACAAGGTCACATGTTCAAATCTCCAGTTATTTATCCATGTTTGTGTATTAGGGATGTGGCAGTGCACCTAAGAGTTATAGTGGTAGGGGTTGGAATCGACCCTATATTAGCCAAGTATGAGACCAATTCAATTACTAGTTCCTATAAACATAAAAAATAGAAATAAAAATCATTTTTTTATTATAGAAAAATACATTTAATTTTTATATTATATTTTTATTATAAAATATATCATCTTTTTAAAAAATAATTTATTATTATTATATTTTAAATTGAAAATAATATTTTGAGTGAGCAATTGAAAAGATATGATAAGGGAGCTACATAATCTATTTATATATTATACTTCTCCTAGCCATTGACACATGACCAAATACTTCTAGCCATGTGTTATGTTTCATCTAGTCATAGTTGTATATATTAGATTTATTTAACGATTGATGATGGACCTAAGAGATAGGTTGATTTCAAAGTTTTCCCACCTAGTCAGTGATGCAAGACCGACCAATGGTTAGTCTTGAGTAGCTAGTGTCATGCCTTCCATAAAACGAGGGTTTGGGTTATATAGGGTGTAGTCCAATGGTTTTAAATTGGCTTTTTCATTAGAATTTGGTGATACAATTGTTTGTGAAAATTGTGACTTTTTATTATTTAATTTGCATTTTTGAATGTATAAATAGAATCAATACCTTATAAAAAATTTAGACACTTTGATTAGCAAAATTACATAGGTCAAACCTCCAATTTAAATAAATACCTATTAATTTTTGGGAAAATTTGATCATAAAATATATTCAAACAAAAGATAAGATATAAAACAGTTAGATTGGGCTGCCTTGAAAGTTGACTCATTCCATTTTTGAATTAATCAAAAAAGTCATTGATAAAATATAAATATTTGAGAGTATAATTCTATTTTTAAAATTAAAAATAATAAAAATATTTAATATGGATTTTATTTTATTTTAAATGCCTTGTAGCATGTGTTATTGTTGAGTTTTTAACTTTTGTTTACTAAAACATTGATAAAAATGGGTTTGGTCACTTTCCAATTAATGTTTTAATTTTGAGGTGAATAATTTTGCATATTTTTATTTTATTGGTTTATGAGAAGTGCCAATATTATAAATTTTATATTCAACTTATTATTTATTTATTTTCTCAATTTTTACATTTGATGATGACTAGTCACTTTATAGCATATTCATTTCCTTTAGTAAGATGTTCACAAGTAAGATGGGGTTGAGTATGTACAATTTTGTCATCCTTGTTATTCAAATCGTTAGACAAAGGTGGATCCTTTGTCTCAAAAATAAAGAGATCTCCCACACCAATTTGGTGTTTGGCTTAGTCGTGAATTTAAAAATATATTATTATTATTATTATTATTATTATTATTAACAACAACAATTTAGGAAAATATATCAGCATTTTTATATTTTTAATTTTTAAATTAATTAACGATTGTTTTTCTCAATTTTATTTGGATTTGACATAAAATTTGTTTTACTTATCTTTTAAATAAAATTTCATTTAATTTATATAAGAACTTTCTAAGAGTGTTGATATTTAATTAGTTATCTTAATTTTTAAAATTCACAAAGGTGACAAAACTCATGTAAATTTTTAATTAGTGTTAGGTCCTCTCTCTCTCTTTCTCTCTCTCTCTATCTCTCTCTCTCTCTCTCTCTCTCTCTATATATATATATATATATATATATATATATATTCAAATTTTAAGGTCGTGGCCAAGCTATACACAAAACTTGTGTATGAGACCTCCTTCTTTGTGGGACAAGTGACCCACATCCATGTAGCGATTTGACTACTTAAGTTGATAGAGGTGTACATACTCTAACACCTTCTAGATTTAAACCTATCACATCTTAGGAGGAAACACATATATGTATGTATTTATGTATGTATGTCCAAGGAAAAAATGTATGTATGTATGTTTGAATGAGCCTAGCAAGTTAGATCAATAGATTCAATGCACTGCTTTAAGGAAGATCCCATTGTGAAATCTCTAGTTCTACTTTAGTTTATGTTCATGTTTAATCGAATTATGATGAGTTATCAACTGTTATTGTGGCTAGTAATTGAGATTCCATCCATTTAAATATTTTGGGGAAGAGAAGGATGTCTCATAATATTTTCCTTGGAATACATACATATTAGGCCTACTTTGAGATAAATGAAAGGAAGGGAGAAGATAAGAGTATTTTAGTGTTTTCAAAGAGAAAATTTAGGTATAAATTCCTAACTCGAGGTGAAGTTAAAGTAGTGGCAAGAAAAGGGAGGAAGAAATAGGCTATAGTGGTCAAGGAGAAGGAAGGGGAAATATGTTTTTGTAGGAAAAGTTGGGGAAATAGGTTTTTGTAGGAAAATTTTGGGACCAAGTGTAGAGGTACTAGATCCTCTCCCAATGATTTGGTTAGAGGAGATGTTTACTTTTGGATGGAAACTTAGTCTCAAAAATAAATTAGTCAATAATAACAAGAAGAGGATCTCTCTAACCATGAATGGATTCTAGAAGGTGCAACAAAAATTCATGATAGAGCACTTACAAGTTATTTTTGCTAAAGAAAACCCTACAATTATTGATCCAAATTTAGGGGCTAAGATATAGAAGGCATGGTTGTTGAGAGAGGAGGAGAGAAAACATATAGGTATTTCATGAAACTGATCACAAGTAAATTCATAAAAATAAAAGAATTGAACACATCACAAAAATATGAAGAGAGAGAGAGAGAGAGAGAAGAAGAAGAAGAAGAAGGATTTAGTTAAGAATAACCTTTATGTAATGCTCCCTTCCACCCCCTTAAACTTTTTTGTCTACATGAGGTGTTAATTTTTCATTAACCTAACCTTCATGGTCTAGTTATGAAGATGGGGTTACAAAAATATTCTATTTCCAACTTTGCCAAAAACCCAAAATAAACGTCACCATCACATTCAACTAATCAAGAGAATTTTGGTGATATAAATATTATCTCAATATGAATATTGGATAGAAAGATATAATAATTCAAATTTAGCTAATCACAAGGTGCCACATTAGTATCACACTTCCATGTGGAGTACACATAGACTCAAGGCCATTCGTCCCACTAGGATCAACCCTGTAGTGCTTGTGTTACTACTCTTTATATCTACTTTCGAAGGAAAATTTAGGGTGCACAACTTTTTTCATAGTGAAATATCTCCTGAATCCTAAGATCACCCATATCTCCATATCCTTTCTTCCCATGAGTCATAGTGTGGAGCCCATGGAACTTCAATGTTGCTATACTAGCTACCATGGCATCCACCACCTCACTCCCAATCACGGGTCCCAAGTAAATTCACTTAAATCTACTTTTCATATTGCTAATGACAACTTAGTGTTTTAGAATTGTGGTCAGTGGTGATCAATATGACAAGAGTTGACATAACATAGCCAATCAATACCTTTGTTTGGGCCAATGGAAATTTAGTGCATCTAGACTAGCGATGATCAAGATGACAAGAGTTCACATAACACAACCACTCAAGCCTTCTTTCTGGACCAACAACGATTGAGTGCATCTTGACCCATGGTGGATAAAGTTAACTCATATAATCAAGCAATGCCCTCATAGCCTCAATATGGGTCAACAATGATGGATATGTACAAAGCCCACACACTTTAGAAACCCCTTTCCTATGTCGATGGGGTTATATACATATATGATGAATATTCCACAACACAGTTAGTTGATACCCCCGGTTTGGGTCAATTATGGTTTAATACTAATGGGGGTAAATATATATTTACAAATATATATCCATAAATCAGCTAGTTAACAATTTTTCGATGATTTAATACACACACACACACATAACCATAACTCAGCCATTCACTGAACTCTATCTGGCTGATTGAAGCCAAGAACTACTCCAAACACTAATTCTACAGGGATAAAACCCTTATTTAAACATTTACCATTTCAAACGTTATAACTAGTCATATTACAATTAATATACCTATCAACATGTCTACTACCAAACACTAAGACATGTTAAGTTATAACTAATGCATTTCTACAAAGATAGACACAACGAAACCATACAAAACTATAGAATGGATTCCAACAAACACTATCAATTCTAATGATTCATCGTAGATTGAACCAAATCATAGTCCTTTTCCAAGAAAGACAATTAATAGTCTTAAGCAATTAGAGGTCCATCATATTTATAGCATAATAGACAATGGAAATCACACATTGTAACAATCTAGCTAAGCACATCAAATGATCATACATTCCAAGTTATAACTTTGCAATATTATGAAAATATCAACAAACATAGACACCTCCAATCCCCACATAACCATGAGAACATATGTATAAATCATCTAATCATAGACAAACATGAATATCATATTCCTCCATTAGTAGTGTTGGTACATACATTACCATAACACATATCAAACATTACTCATCATTCATAGTGCGACATATACACAAGTAAATACACTTTTATATTTATCTTAAATGATTGGAAACTGAGGGAGGGAATTCAAATATCCACCCAACCATAGGCTAGCTACATTGCAATCTTCCTTGCAGTTGACTACCCCTGATCTAGATTCATATTCTGAGGAGTTAAGTGTTCATGGGTGTTACAGGTCTATTTGGGCACATCACTCCCGATGATCAAATAAGTACAAATAAGGCTCATCAAATGCTAATTTAGTTGCTACATACCCTAGACAAGTCATCATACTGAATGCTTTCATCCATGAAATTTTCTTAGTTTGAAACCCTACTGAAATGCCTCCTTGGGACACCAACGCACCCTTGGTCAGGGGCAACTGCTCTGCATAGTAGGTAGGCCCATTCAGACCTACATTGCAGGGCACTTAGGCTCACTTAAGCCTATGCTAGGTGAGGATGAGAAAAATTGGCATAGGATTCTAGGAATATTCCTTGATTCTAGAGCATTCTAGAAGGATGCCCATCTCTTATCTCATCCCATGAGCTCGATTTTGGTTAGGTTATGGATCATTCAACCCTATATCCTCTCATCCATTTCTCCATGGAAACTAACTATCCAATTATGGAAAACCATTCAATGCCCTATTTATGACAAAACCACTTGCATTTCCCTATAAATTGACCACTCATCATAGTGATCAGGGGGCTATAACTTGGATATTATAGAGAAATATTGTTAATTCGAGACTTGAAATCATTGTCAAGTAATGTTATGCTGCTTGATTGATGTGTTTTGGTGTGATGATGGTTTGGAATAAGCTGGATGAGTGACACGAGATCGAACCACATTGGGTGTAACTTCTCCTTCTATCAATCAATAAAGTTGTTTGTTCCTTTTCCAATAATTTTGTCTATATTTATGATGAATGCATGTTAAAATGTTGTCGATTCCATTTGTTTACAATAAATAGATCATATGCTTTGATTGTTGTCGTCTTCTGTTTCTATTGGCAAGTACGAATTGAGTGAATTCAGTTTGAGCGAGAGCGACAGGAGAAAAAGGAAGTGAAGGATCACAAGTAGGTTACTTTATCTTATTTGTTTATTGTAGGAAAAGGTTAAACATATTTACTACAATTGTTCTAAGTGTAACTACCCACTTAGGGAAGATATACTTATCCGTAGGTATAAATTCTGTATAAAAAATTGGTGACTCTGCTGGGGATCGACCATCATTCCTGGTAGTTTACCTGTCACATGGAATGAGTCGTTCTTGTAGACAAGACCGACCTCCCTAGTATCTAATGATATCTAGTGACAAGCAAGCCAATCAAATTCTATCTTTCTCTAAATATGCAATTTATAAACAAAGGAAAATAAGTGTCTTAGGCCTACCTTGGGTCCAATGTAAGTTTGTGGAAGCCTCGCTCCTTTGATCCAAATGAGCTCCCTTGTAGAGAATCTGCAAACACAAGCAAGCACACAAATTAAATAGCACCTGAAAAGCCAATATAATAAAGAATACTTATCATGATGATCAAGGAATTCATGAAACAAATCACATAAGACAATTTGTTGAGAAAAATGAATCTGATTGTATTAATTTAGATCAAAGAAGAACTTTACAACTTGTGCCTTGATGTTGTACAAGCTCCTCCTAGGGTCCATCAAGAATTCTCCTCTACTTTGACAAGTTTCACTCTCTTCCCAATGAAGCCAAAAGGTATGTGATCTCTCCTCTCAAGCTTAACTAGGAAGTCTCAATTCCACCAGCATTTACCCTAAAAAATGTTTAGCTTCTAACCTCCCTAGCAACCAGACCAATGCCTTAATTTATAGTACAATGGAGGGAAGTTACTAGGTCCACCTTCAAAGGGATAAAGCCCTCCTTCAAAGGGATAGCTCCTCTCATCAAGGGATTAGCTCCTTCTCTTTTGGGATGCATGAACCACCTAAGAGCGAACCATCCACGTCAAAATTCCTTCTAGAATCATTTAGAATTAACCCAAAGTGAGTTTTTTTAGAATAAACTTGCGCCTTTTTGACTTTCACAGGGGTCCGCACCCACTCCTTTAGAGACATACGGGCAGGTCCATAGGTAATATGAACAGGGGGTGCGGGACCGCAGGAAACAGCGAAAGAAAGTGCGGAACTAGAGCTTTATTGATTTTTAAGGTCTTTCTCTCATTTTCAAAGCTTTACATGAAGAGTTGAGGTCTGAGACTTGCTTAGGAGGATAGTATAAGTGATGATAGACCCATACTGACTGCAAATAGTCATGGTGACAATATTTTGTGTAACAGATTGCCCCCTAAAGTGCGAAGTTTATAGTAGATGAGGATTTCATTTATCATCTAGGAAGAGTGAAGTAATTTATCATTTCGAGGATCATCTTGTGGAGAGCCCGGTTGGAACCTGTAAAAACATTCAATGCAAAATATATATATGAGATCATATCATCGTTGAGGTAGGCATTCCAATACTCAAATCAAAACTGACTAGAAAACTAACTACTGCTCTGATATGGGAATGATCTTGTAATACATCACAAGTATAGACACATGTAGACACAGTATGGATGCAGCCATCTATTTATAAATAGTCCACTATATAATGAATACAAAATTCCTCGCAGCCTGGATGGTGGAAACTATATCTAGGGTCTTCATTTCTACTTCTCGAAACAGTACAATTCTATCCATGCGAATGAATGTGTTGAAGTCGAACATGGTAGAAACCACTTGATTACTAGTCAATGATGTAAAATGTTAACAAGTGTGAGAGAAACCACTAGTAATGTCAATGGCTCTCAAAGTACTTAGTACAATCCATGAGATGTGAATAGATGTGTTGATGTCGAACATGTCACGGAATCCTTTGATCGAAGGTCAATGATGCAACCTATCGTCGAAGGCGAGAAACCTGCCATTGAGGCATGCAGATCCCAAGGTACTGACGATTTCTAGATCATATTTATAGATAATGAGCTGAAGTCGATAGAAAGCGATCTGTCGTAGGCAAGCCCACAACACGAAATCATAGATCAAGTTTGAAGAAATTTAGTTGCAAGGACTAACTTAGGGATGGTCAAAATGGATGATAGATATTTTGCAGATGAATGGCTCATTTGCACTGAACTCTTGAACACATAACGACACAGCAGATGGTTTGGTGACAATTGACCGAAAGTTAATACCCAGAAACTGGCTGAAGACTTTCAATATGGTTTGATCAATTGTTAGGCAAAGGATTTTCCAACCCAAGTGAATAAAAGTGTCGTGTTCAAGAGTGGTTACAAAGTATGACAAACAGGCTCATTTTTCTCTCTTTTCCCCCACCATTTCTGGCAAGTACCTCTTTATTTTTGAAAAGCTTGAGGAGGATAACATTTGCTTGATTACAAGCTCATCCTTCGGATGAGTCCAACTTAGTTTAAATTCGAACCCTAAGAAGGAGTGGTCCATTCCTGTTTGTAATTAAATAGGTCCTTTACTGTTAAATTTTAATGAGTCCAGTATAGGAGGAACTTGGTTTTTTTCAATTTTAGAGAATCTGGAAAAACTTAAGAAAACTCCATGGTTGTCCTTTTTCATAAATTTTTGTCTCCCAAGCCCAAAAAAGTACAAAATAATACTTGAGAGAACCACTTGATCATTACGACCAAGGAGTACTTTTCATAATTAGTGCGTCTGATCTGAAAAAGTAAAAAAGCGACCAATGACACGTCTTTTTATAACCAATATCGAATTTGAAATGACAAAAATCCGGCAATCTTTTCATGTTTTTACGGTCATAAAAGGGTTGTAAGTGGACTGTCTCTTTAGTTCTGTTTTAACGAGCTTAAAAACAAAAACTCGGCAATCTTTTCATATTTTAGGAGTCAGAAAAGAGCTTAAAGGTGACTCTAAGGTTTCACTTTTTCGTAAGTTTTAACGAGTTTGAAAAAATGATAAAAATGTACTCATGGTTTTCATTTTTTAGAGGTCTAGGCTAGAGACGTGTTCCGACGTCGTTAAACATAGCAACTGTCACTAATGGTCTGCGATAGATTCCGAGTCTGATACCTCATTCCATGTACGTAAGTATATCATAGCTCGTCCACGTACTTTCGGGTATATCGGGTGGTATTATAGTATGAAAAGTATAAGGTAATGCTCTCATTGTGCGGTTTCACATTAGACAACGCTGACATAGATTAGGCCTCCACGTACTTTTGTGTATATTTGGGAGGACTACATTAGGTTGTTATCCATCTATAGGTAATCGAGTCGGCCGCCTTGTATACTGTGATACATCGAAAACAACATTCAGGAAGATTGCCTGCACGTATGTTAAGTCCTTGGTTTACTAAGGTAGTATATTGCAGTTCATAGTTACTTGGTAATCCTTTTGCCTAGATTATCCCTATTTTGTTTTGTTATGTTATTTTGATTAAAATAAAATTAATTTACCATGGATAACATCCTCCACATCACTCCTTAGTTGATCTTAGGTTGAGACATATGGCAACAACTCCAGAGTCCACCGATCAAGGAATTCCTTTCGATGGGAATCCTAGTCCTTTTCCTCCTTTTGGAAATATTAGTGCTCCTTATATGGCTACATTATCCCTTCTAGGAATTACCATTGGCTTGCCAGTATGGTTGTTCTCAACCTCCTTGGCCCCACAACTGAATGTTCCTACAACTGGACAAAATCAACCTCTAGTTGATCCTAAAGTTGACCCTTTACCTTCTTCGTTGGTTCTTTATTCCTCCCCTTCTTCCTCCTCGCCTGGTGAAAGTATTGACAATAGTAACCAGATGGATAAGAAGAAGAAGAAAGGGAAGAAGAAGAAGAAAAAAAAAATTTAGCAGGGGGGCAACCAAGCAACCATTTCTTCGAATGCAACTTCTGTTGAGAAATCATCTGATAAGCCTCACAAACTTTGATATCTTTGAAAACTTTGTACGAGAGACCATCTTCTTCAAAATTGTTCTGGTATTCCTCAGATCTTAGAAAAATGGTCTTCTCGTTCACATCATCCTGTGTCATCAACTTCTAGAGATCATGCTAGTGACACACCATCAACTAGTGGTAGTAAAGTTCATGGAAATAAGGGTAAAGTTAAGTTTCCCTATAGGTTATGTGAAGGGAATCACCCCATTCACCTTTGTCCCTATCTAGATGAAGCCCAAAAAGTGTTGGATAACCGTCCTGCTTCTCTACAACGACTTCCATCTGGTTACAAGAGACTCTCCCTTAATCCTTCACTAGTTGATGAAGTGACTGACCCAAATCAATTGTCGGTCAAACCCACTCTATTTGAATGTGAATCCCATGAGTCTATACCTGACCAATCACAGGTCAAGGAAATAGTTGACCCAATTTCAACTTCAGTTAATCGTACCTTCTTGTAGAAAGTGAGTATGATACCACTCAGGTTCTTTTCGTTTCTTCATATTCCAAGGAGCTTGGAGGCAACCCTCTTGTTCCATCAATACAGGAGGAAAATCCTCTCATTCTCGTAACTCAAGAGGGTAATTCACCCGTTCTTACAGTACCCCCTCCAAGTAGTCTGGTCACTTCCTTTAATTGGAATTGACTAGCAGGATGTTTTCTTCCTTCATGCCTTTCCATATCACAGTACAAGTTTATAATATGATTTTATCTGGCACTATTATAGATGAAGGTGCCTTTGTGAGTATCCTTTCCTCCACTTCTTGGAAGGTGCTCGGTTCACGCCACTTGTTCCTGTTACCCATAATCTTTTAGCTTTTAACAGAGGAACCAATCAACCATTAGGGATACTTCCTCAGTTTCCTATTACTTTGGGAGGAATTCTTTTTTTATCTCAATGTGATGGTAGTCCCAGGCCCTTTAGATTACAATTTACTTCTTGGGCATGACTATGTTTATGACATGGGAGCTATTGTGTCAACACTCTTTCGAGTGATGTGTTTCCTGCATGAAGGTAGAATTGTGACCATTGATGAGCTTTCATTTCCCAGCCCAAATAAGGCTTCTAGTCAATCATCTTCCCTAAATAGTACTTTTCTCCCAATGGTATCTTCCTTGCCATGGGTCGATTATGTGGCAACTGATTCCATCCCTACATCAACTGATGATCAATTCCGCGATGTTGTGCATTATGTACTAGGGTCATTGGAACCAGATATCTCCAATGGATTCCTTGCTACGTATCCCTTCCAGAGAATTTTTCTCCCATCTAATGAGAACCTCTTGGAAGTCATGACCTCTTATGGGTCATGATCTAGGAATCATGAGCATAGTTCCTTGTCTTGTGTTAAGCTCATTAAAAAATGAAACAAGGAATATGAGGATAGTTCTTTTACTGTGTCAACCTCATTAAAAAGAAATTGAAATAGGTCCCAGAGCATAGTTCTTTATCTTGTGTCAATCTCATTAAAAAATGAAATAAGGTCCCCTGGAGCAAAGTTCCAATTCGAGTCTTTGAGTAGATCTCATAAAATCCTAGTCGAGTCTTTCACTTGATCTCACAAATAAACCTTCATTCCATCCACTTGATAGCCACAAGTAGTCTACTTAGGTGAATGTAATGAAGCTTGGGAGGCATGCACCTATAATTGAGTCATCATGCTGGGGGCATGTAAACCAATCTCAAGCATAGTTTTTTCATGGTTCAAGCTTATGTAAGAATGAACCCTTGTGTAAAAATGAAACTGGATCCAAGCATAGTTTTTCATTTCAAGTTTGTGTAAACATGAAACTGAATCAAAGCATAGTTCCCTATGGTTCAATCTTGTGTAAAAATGAACACATATCCATCTTGACCCTTGTGATTACCATTCTATCAACCTCTTTTGTTAGATGAGCCTTGGTTTTTCTCCTTCCATCGTCACTATCTGCTTGGCCGATCATACACTTTCACCTGGTTGTTTTACCCTTCCTGAGGGACCGCAACAATGAGTGGTTTTATTAGCTAGCCTCTTGACCATTACATGTTTTGAGCAATTCCACCATTGCCGAAACTAGTTGCAATCCTTTATAGCACTCATTCCTCCATGTGATCCAGGTCTGGGTGTGAAGAAGGACCCTTCCAAGACCTTTTACTTTTGTGATGTGTTAAAATCGCTTCTTAACAGAACATTAATGAATACATCTACATGTTGTAAAGAAGAGGAACATATCAATCATCAACACATGAAATAAAAAGACGTTGATAATGGAGTTCATCCAGGAGGGACTACGTCTCTGGGCCCTAGTGTCAAGATGGTGTAGGCCGCTGCATTAAGTGCTGTCAATAATGGTGATGTACACAGAGATGATGTCTTGATCATACAAGGAAAAATTCCCTCATGCAAGAGTGCCTCTAAGAGATGTTCCACAACTAGAACTCTCAATCAGAAGACTCCTATTAGTATGAT
This sequence comes from Pinus tabuliformis, assembly GCA_031772625.1. Classification (NCBI taxonomy): domain Eukaryota; kingdom Viridiplantae; phylum Streptophyta; class Pinopsida; order Pinales; family Pinaceae; genus Pinus; species Pinus tabuliformis. The sequence continues at coordinate 862,422,258 of CM062808.1, forward strand.
ACAAAAATCTGCATGGTGCGCATCCTGCCAACAAGGCACAAAAGGGATGTCAAAGAAAAACACATGCATGACGACAAAAAGAGTATCCTAGCAACATACAACAAGGGATATCAAAGCATAACATAAAGAGTTATGACAGCAAGTACATCATATAGAAGATTCTGCATAACATGAAGCAAGGAATCATGACAACATGAAATAAACAAAATCCTGCATCAATATCAATAAAGGATCCATGCAGCATAATGTAAAATAAGAAGTACATGGACAATAACCATATACCTCATACCACGGGCCATCTGAAGAAGTGCATGTCTCACTACTGAAGCTGCTCAGACCATCGATCCCGAGGCATCGATGAAAGAAGATGGCTTCTCACACAAGAATGTGGACATCTGACACATAGCTATTCAATAAAATGTTGAAACTTTCTAGACATCGATTTCTTTGCCTCGATTGCAAGAAGAATCAAACAAAGAAGAATCATCGATCAAAAGAAGTAGAATTGATCATAAAAGAATAACTGCTCTGGACTTATCACTCTACAGCTTGCTGGCTATTTGGCTCTATAGCGCTCTGGCTTATGTCACTGCAGCTCTGCGATCTGTCAGAACATCAAGTGCCCTCTGGCTTCCATGCTTCTCTGTAGCTCTGCGGCTCTGTGGATTTAAATCGTTGCTCTGGTTTCATGCTTCTCTGCGTATTCAGGCTCTCAGGCCTCTCTCCATGCAGCCTCTCCACACAATCTCTTGGGCTCTCTGTTGCGCCACTCTCACCCTCTGTTTCACAACCTTTCGCCTCCTTCCTCGGCTCTATTTATCACCATCGTGTGTTATAATACATTTGGGGACAAGGCCGCTTAGAAATCGGAGTTGTTTTGTTCAGAAAAAGAATGTTGTTTGAATGGAAAGATCGACCGGTGTAACAAAATCACAAGAATGTCTTTTTCTTCTATTTAAAACAAATATACACTAAAAACTAATAAATCTGACCAAAATCCTTTAAATCCAGTCATCAAAATAGTTTAAATTGGCCCTATAGACCCTATCAAGTCTTCCTTTAGATGCTTATTGCAATCAGTAGTCGGCAGGGATCAGTGCCAATTAAATCAGCGTGATATCAGGGGTCTCGTTGATATCACTATGTATCAAAATCAGCAATCAGCGCTTTTACCGACGCATGTCGGCGTTCGACATTCCAAATTGGCTCTTAAACGGATGTTGCAGCATAGACATTAATGCAATTTTTATGGGTTGGGGCGATATAAATATGACTTCGGTTTGTGGGCTAGGTCCACCACCGATGGCCTGTGCCTGCCCCTTAATATAGAGTAATATGGTTATAACATATATATATATATATAGATATATAGATATAGATATAGATATGGTCAAACATATATGCTGGACATGTGGAGAAGGGTTCGGCAGGGGTTATTGTCGCCGATCCCAATCCCATATATATATGTGTGTGTGTGTGTGTGTGTGTGTGTGGGTGTGTGTTTATTGAAGTTATGAGGTGGTTTTAAAGGGTTTGACAGAGTTTGTTGCCGCCGATCTCGAAACCATGTTTGATTGGTTTTATATAGTTATTTATAACTATATATTAAACAACATTTGCTATATGGTTATTTAATAACCATTCTGTTAAACACACATGGACAGCACAAGAGATGTGAAAGATAAATCATGTGAGTTCATTTTTTATTAACATCAGATATACATTTATAGTACAACATATGACTCTTGGGTTTCAGATCCCAAGGTCTCTTGGACTGCTTTTGTCCATTCGAATTCCACACTAACCCATTAGGATTAGGTGTCCAACATTCCCCCCCTTAATCCGAAGGGTTATGTATGAGTCCAAGAAGAGAGCTATAATACAAAATGTCCAAAAAATGCATGGCAGCACTAGGCTGAATGTGCTCTATGAAATGTTGGTATAAAGGGCAGTGGTTTAAGGGTGACCACCAACACTGGAACGCTTAGTGCAGTTCCCGGAACTCTTCCAAAACTGGCAAGAAGCTGGAGTCTTCTGCTAGAGGAAGTGTTCTTAATCTGTGATGGTTTAAGGATGACCAACAACTCTGGAATACTTTAATGCAATTCCTGGAACTCTTCCAAAACTGGCAAGAAGCTGGAGTCTTCTGCTAGAGGAAGTGTTCTTAATCTGTGATGGTTTAAGGATGACCAACAACTCTGCGATTCCTGGAGCTCTTCCAAAACTGGCAAGAAGCTGGAGTCTTCTGCTAGAGGAAGTGTCCCAGATTGCCAACTGAAGGCATGTTCAGGCATCTTTGTCTCTGGCTACAACTCTGAAACTGGTGTGGCAGGTTGTGGCTCAGGCTCGCTTGATGTGACTTTGAAGCTTGTAGATGACCATCATTTCCCCCCCTGTCATATACAAGGTGAGAAGATGGAGAAAACTCAACTGCAAGACTGTTCAATATTCTGGAACAAGTTTTGATATGTGTTTGGAATATCTTCTTGGCTGTTGATGCCCATTGCCAAGAAGCGATCCATCCAAGATGAATCTTTGTTCTTGCAGGACGTTTGTTTTTGAAGCATCTGTGTGAAGAATGGCTGGTTTTATGACAGTGCTTACATGGATGAAGATCAAAACAGTGATCTTCCAAATGGCCAACTCGGTCACAGTGTTGGCATTTCACGATCTGTTGTTGTTGTTGTTGTTGTGGAAGAAGAGGAGTAGAATCTGGAATAGCTGAAGCTGAACTGTCATGAGGAGTAGGTGCACTGTCATGAGGAGTAGGTGCACTGTCATGAGGAGCAGGTGAACTGTCATGAATGAGTCCAGCACTCTGAAACTGAATGGGCTTTGAGTAGTCTGGAATATGAAAGGACAAGTCCTTGTCATATCCAAGACCAGTTCTGTGCTTGTTGTGGACAAGCTATTCCCAAGGTCTGATGATGGGCTTGGGAAGTGCAGACTGAGTTTCTGCATATGCATATACAACTGCTGCTTTATTTGAATGAACTGTACCATTATTAACATGCTGATGATGGGTGGTTGTCTCAATGTTCTGAACAAAAACAGGTTCAGAATGGTGTCTATTTTGATGTAGCTCTTCTTGCTGTAGTTGTGATTCAAGCTGCAAAAAATGGATCTTTTCCTGTGCATTTTGTAAACATGTCTGAATTTCTGAGAGAGATCCTTTGCTGATTTGGAATGTTTCATGATTCGAGGAATATATCAGAGTTTTTAATAACTCTAATATTTCAGTAATTCGAGGCATATTCTTCATTGTCAAAATTACACCCCTTTAAAAGACTGATTACAACTATGACTCAATGAGTAAAAGTAACACCCACTCACAGTACAGTACAAAGACACAGAAAAATCCTTTGTAAATGTGCAGCAAATGAATCAAGGAACAGAAACTATAATGAGTTTTAAATACAGTTCCACAACTGGGGCAGCAGCAACTGCAAACTTGCTTGGATCCTTCAAATACTCCTTCGCTTTTGAATCAGAAATGATGGCTAACAAAACTCCAATAATTATAACACTGTCATGGACAGGACTTGAATACTCATATGCTTTGACAGGGGTACAAATTAATATTCTCTGATCTTGCCTCTTTCTTCAAAGAAAACACTGGTTTACTTCAGCATTGGAGATACCAGATTTCTGCTTCTCGCCGGTCCGATCTATTCGCTGGAATGGCTGGAAATTTAGTGAGCTCAACCTGTAGTAGAGTCGGTTTACAAAGGAAAAGTCATTCAGTCTTCAGCCCATCAATGGTCCTGCGATTCCAAAGCTTCCAACGATGACCCTTGAAAGCTTCCAATACTTCTACTTGCTCCTTACTCGAAGGAAGAAGGCATCTATGCAAACGGAGACCTCTTAACTCCCTCCCTTGATAATCGCATACAACGTTCAACGAGTTATCTTTTCACTCTAATGCTATGCTAGAAAGCCCCCAGTTTAATATCACGGTATTGTTCTGCTCCAAAAACCTGTCACTGTAATGTTCTGGACCAAAAAACTGTCAATTTTTAATGCTACTGTAATGTTCTAGATAAAAACCCAGAACGTGTCTTGTCTGAACTCTTAAAAAGCACTTTCCAGAGCTGCAAGGCTCCTGGATAGAAAAATTCATCCCGACAAAACACAAGGTGATGCTCCGATGTTTGCACATGGAAATGGACTCATACAAAGCACATTATCAAAGTGAAATTCAAGATTCCTCAGGATTAATTACAGTGATACACCACATGCACTTGCAGGTATGAAATGTATAGATCACCCTGACGAACGGATGTAGAGAGGATTTTAGTGATGTGCGGTGACGATAGCCTGACAGGATTATCGCATATCGTTTGTGGAAGCATTTTAGTTGACTACGTGAATTATTAAGAAAGAGAAAGTAATGGTTGCGGACTCTGCTTCCATTCCTATTATTCCTCAACACTGTGACTGATATAAACACTGCTTACCATACAATACTCAAACTGCCATCACAAATACATATCGACAGCACAACATTATACCGCATCGAGTATTTATAAACGGCAAGGGGAGGTCCACGTTGAGATGAATCAGCTACCAGCTACCATACCATACATAAATCCGTATAGCATGCGCTGCCTCAGAGCAATGCCTTCAATTCGGTCTCAGACGTTTCAGCAATTTTCGTCATAGATGTGGTGACCTTCGTTATTGTTTCGTAGACGAGCCTGTCTTCCGGGTTGTTGTGATGTATTCGCCTCGACGACCATGAAAAACACTAACAATCCAAAGATAGCACTCAGGATGCCGACTATCAGAAATTGGAACTGGTTGTTATCTCTTTCCAGATGGCATTGCAGAGGAATTACAACAATGAAACGACAGGATTGCAGTTATGCCCAAAATAGAGAAATCGTAATAATGTGCAAAATGGCCACTGTCAATCTGACTATAAAGGTCGATTCAGTTTATGACAGCGAGGGATTCTTTAACTAAATGTGTCCATTGGAATAAACAAACTTGAATGAAATCAGGCAAAAGAAAGATACAGATGAAACTTCCCGGTTGCTTCAAACAGATTAAACTTCCTCGTAGTCTAAATCATCTGATTATCTTGGTTCGTCTGTGGGCATCTCATATGCGCAGCAGCAGCGAGAGGCGTTGGGACACAACTGGATTGTGTATGCGGGCAATATCTGCGTCTCCAGCGAGGGAAACGGAAGCGAGCGTAGAGAAAAGAACGCCGGTGGCAGGAATGTACCTGAATGTTTCTGAGAGTAACGTGCTGCAGGTCAGCATCAATTCTCCTGCAGCGAATTCAGGTATGCGTAGAGAGGGGCAAACGTTTATAAAAGACAATGCGCAGTCTCTGGCAGTTAGAGAGCGCAGGGCATTCAATAAAAATCAGAAACGTATTGCAGTCAGGGAATCGCTCAGGATGATGCAGCGCTCAGCAGGAGTTACACTATTTTGGGACCTGTGCTCCGATACCATGTTAAACACACATGGACAGCACAAGAGATGTGAAAGATAAATCATGTGAGTTCATTTTTTATTAACATCAGATATACATTTATAGTACAACATATGACTCTTGGGTTTCAGATCCCAAGGTCTCTTGGACTGCTTTTGTCCATTCGACTTCCACACTAACCCATTAGGATTAGGTGTCCAACACATTCTCTATGATTTTGTCTCTTATCCAAGTTTAGGAGACAAATGAGAAAGTGCCAAGTGTCAATGGCTGATGGGTTGCCATGTGGGTCTCCCTCTGCTTACTGAGATGCCATGTGGCATGCTATGGGCCCCATTTTTCCCCTGTCATGTCAAACTTTGAAGAGATCTATCTTTTGCATACGAGCTCAGTTTGTTGATCCATTTGTACCTCCACGATCATGACAACGAGGTCTTCGATCTGGTCCTAGCTCAAGCACAATCCAAACATTTTGATTTTTGAGCCCTCTTTGTCCTGTGTGTCTCTCTAGAGCTACCTGGATCAATCCTCCCCACTGAGGAGCTTTTGGTCCTCCAAAAGCATTAAAAATAATCTGCATCTCTTTTTGTACCTTGTCCACATCACAAGCATCCTGAAAAGGTCTCGCTTCCATCTCGTTCACCTTTTTTCTTCGAAGCCTTAAGCGATGAACCGATACCTGCTACCTCTGTAATCTGTAGTACATTGTTTTGCAAATTACATGCTTTGAATGACATTATCAACTAAATACCCAAACCTCCAACAATTGCCATGAGCTTATAAAACATACTCAGTGGTCAAGATTACATCAAGATGGACGTAATACTCCAGCTACAACAATGGCAACATATCATTGTTGCTTCAAAAAGTGATGGAAAACACCTCATCACTACAACACATAATTTACATACATAAGGCCAAACATTATTGTTTTGACAAGTGATGGAAACATAACATCACTTTCAGAATTTTAACATGCGACTCAAAATATGACTCACAACATGACCAAACATCATTGTTGCTGACCAAGTGATGGAAACACATCATCACTTTTACACTTTAAAAATGAAACAAATGATTTACAAAGAATGACCATGAAGTGACATCATGTCGAAAAAACCACTTTTCACTTATCAATGTGAATGGGTCACCTCCTTGAGGTGGTTTTGCTCGTCAAACAACTGCTCTTCCTAGTTCATGCACCGACGCTTTGTCTTTAAGGTGTTGTTCTGGATGAAGCCTCCAGCAAGTGGCTTTTTGATCGCCATTTCTATCGCAATGACTACAGTAGGCTTTCTTCCTCCATGTATGCTTAACCTGTTTCTTTTCATGCTATTGAGAGGGTATTTCATGCCTCATCCTCTTGAATGCTTCCATTCTCTTCCAACACTTAGAGAATGTATGGTTATGGAATCCACAAAAGGTGCATGTTTTTTTATGCCTTAATCTTTGTTCATAATTAAAAACATGATCAAAAGGAACATTTGAAGATTGAAAATGGATATACCTTCCTTTGGTGTCTTTGATGTCAGTATGGTGATGAAAGCTTACTTCCGTTCTCTCCCTATAATGGAAACTGCCATGTGATGATGGGGATGTTTTCCCATCGTTCTCTTTCCTCTACGATGTCTCGGACAACTCTGACACCTTTGAGCACTCTCCTTTAGTGTATCTCAAGCCTACAAATCGATGTTCATTCAAATCCTCCAAAGGTTGAGTGATGCCTTGGTTATTAGCACCAAGTTCTTTCTCCTCGTGCCTTGTCTTTGTAAGGAGCCTCATGTTTGTCCTTGTAATTGGGATCTCCAAGTCTCCAATAGACATCATACTATGAGAAGATGAAACCAAAAGGAAATCAACATCTTTTACCTTCTCTTTTGATTTGGAAAGAATTGATGACAACTGCTCATCATCCGTCATTGGTGGTTCGCTAACTGTCTCCACGTATTCCCCAACTTCTTTCCTAACATACCCAAGTCCTTCCTGACAGGGTAATTCCTCTAATTTGATGGGGTTGACAATGCCTTGGCCATTAACACCCAATCCTTTTCCTTCATATTCCATTCTCTTCAGCAGTTTGGAGCCAATTCTTGTGGTATGATTTTCAAACACAGCAAAATCATCATCAAGAAACATACATGAAGATGGAGAACTACTTTTTACCTCACATGGGTCTCGCTGCAGCTTTTCTAAGGCCTCGTCCTTTTCTTGCAACTGTAGTAGCAAACTTTTTTTCCTTTTTCTCTTCATGTTAGCGCATCTTCAGTTCATCATTATCTGTTTGAAGATTATGTTTGTTTTGCTTCAGTTCCTCCATGGTCTCTTTTGTGGCTTTCAATTGAAGTTGTAACTACTCCTTTTCCTCTATTTCTTTCTGTATAGTTTCATACAAAATTTCCACTTTCTTGGAAATGTTAAGCATGGTCTCGTACATTGCTCTTTCATCCTCTGTCATTGTTCATGCTGCAATTCACATCAATGTAAAGACCGCTCTGATACCACTTGATCTAGGTCCAGGTGGGAAGAAGGACCCTTCCAAGACCTTTTATTTTCGTGATGTGTTAAAATTTCTTCTTAACAGAACATTAACAAATACATCTACATGCTATAAAGAAGAGGAACATATCAATCATCAACACATGAAATAACAAGACATTGATAAGAGAGTTTGTCCAGGAGGGACTACGTCTCCAGGCCCCAGTGTCAAGATGGTGTAGGCCACTGCATTAAGTGATGTCAATAATGGTGATGTACACAGAGATGATGTCTAAATTATACAAGGAAAAATTCCCTCATGTAGGAGTGGCTCTAAGAGATGTTCCACACCTAGAACTCTCATCAAAAGACTCCTATCAGTATGATACAAAAACCTGTATGGTGCGCATCTCGCCAACACGGAACAAAAGGGATGTCAAAGTAAAACACATGCATGACAACAACAAGAGTACCCCAGCAACATACAACAAGGGATCTCAAAGCATAACATAAAGAGTTATGGCAGCAAGTGCATCATATAGAAGATTCTACATAACTTGAAGTAAGGAATCATGACAACATGAAATAAACAAAATCATGCATCAATATCAATCAAGGATCAATGTAGCATAATGTAAAAGAAGAAATACATGGAAAATAACCATATACCTCACACCACAAGCCATCTAAAGAAGTGGATATCTCACTGCTGAAGCTTCTCAAACCATCGATCCCGAGGCATCAATGAAAGAAGATGGCTACTCACACAAGAATGTGGATATCTGACACATAGTTGTTCAATAAAAAGCTGAAGCTTGCTGGACATCGATTTCTCAGCCTCAATTGCAAGAAGAATCGAACAAAAAAGAATCATCAATCAAAAGAAGCAGAATCGATCATAAAAGAATAACTGCTCTAGACTTCTCGCTCTACAGCTCGCTGGCTATTTGGCTCTGTAGTGCTTTGGCTTATGTCACTGCAACTTTACGATCTGTCAGAACTTCAAGCGCCCTCTGGCTTCCATGCTTCTTTATAGCTCTGCAGCTCTGTGGATTTGAAGCGTTGCTCTGGCTTCATGCTTCTCTGTGTATTCAGGCTCTCGGGCCTCTATCCACGCAGCCTCTCCACGTAGTCTTTCAGGCTCTCTGTTGCGCCAATCTCACCCTCTGTTTCGCAGCCTTTTGCCTCCTTCCTTAGATCTCTCTGTCACCATCGTGTTTTATAACACGTTTGGGGACAAGCCTACTTAGAAATCATAGTTGTTTTGTTCGGAAAAAGAATGTTGTTTGAATGGAAAGATCGGTCAGTGTAACAAAATCACAGGAATGCCTTTTCTTCTGTTTAAAATAGATATACACTAAAAAATGATAAATCCGACGAAATTCCTTTAAAGCCGGTCTTCAAAATAGTTTAAATCAGCCCTATAGACCCTATCGGGTCCACCTTTAGATGCTTATCGCAATCGGCAGTCGGCAGGGATCATCACCAATTAAATCGGTGCGATATCAGGGGTCCCGCTGATATCATTATCGGTGATGTCTCAAAATCGGCTATCGGTTCTTTTACCGATGCATGTCAGCAATCGGCATTCCAAATCGTCGCTTAAACGGATTGTTATGGGTTGGGGCGATATAAATATGACTTCGGGGTGTGGGCCGGGTCCACCACCGATGGCCCACGCCCGCCCCTTAATACAAAGTAATATGGTTACAACATATATATATATATATATATATATATATATATATATATAGAGAGAGAGAGAGAGAGAGAGAGAGAGAGAGATATGGATATGGTCGAACATATATGTTGGACATGTGGAGAAGGGTTCGGCGGGGGTTATTGCCATCGATCCCAATCCCATATAGATATACATATATATAAATGCATTTATTGCAGCGATGAGGCGGTTTTAAAGGGTTCGGTGGGGTTTGTTGCTGCCAATCCCGAAACCATGTTTGATTGGTTTTATGTAGTTATTTATAACTATATATTAAACAACATTTGTTATATGGTTATATAATAACCATTCTCTATGATTTTGTCTCTTATGCAAGTTTAGGAGACAAATGAGAAAGGCCCAAGTGTCAATGCCTAATGGGCTGCCATGTGGGTCCCCCTCTGCTTATTGGGATGCCATGTGGCATGCTGTGGGCCCCATTTTTCCCCTGTCATGTCAAACTTTTAAGAGCTCTATCTTTCGCATATGAGCTCGATTTGACAAGCCGTTCACACCTCCACGATCAGGACGACGAGGTCTTCGATCTGGTCCTAGTTCAAGCACAATCCAAACATTTTTATTTTTGAGCCCTCTTTATCCTATGTTTCTCTCTGGAGCCACCTAGATCACCAGGATGAGTCACCTTTAAGCTCTTTTCTGACCCGTAAAAAATGAAAAGATCGCCGAGTATTTTCCTTTCTTGACTTGTTAAAAGATAATAAAAATAGGGGGTCTGATTTCAAGCTCTTTTCTGACTCTTTAAATGTGAAAATATTGTTGCACGCTTGTCCTTTTCAACTTGTAAACTGATTGGAAATGACATCTACTCAGTATCAGTTTAACCCTTTTCTAGACTGAGATAGGTTACTTACGAAAAAGGAATATGTTGATTGGACATGGTCAATAGGTTCTCTCTTGTATTATTTTATGCTTTTTTGGACTTGAGAGACAAATTTATGAAAAAAAACTTGTGGAGTTTTCTTTTTGTCCCTTTTCAAACTCTCTAAACATGAAAAGGACCAAGTTCTCATTGTCATTAAACTCGTTAAAGCATCAAGTAGCGAAAAACTTGTTCATCATGACAAGAATGAGTTTCACCTTCACTAGACTCGTTAAAACATCACATAGCAATGGATTCACCCAAAGGGTGGAATTATACTTCAAGCATATGTTATCCTCCTCAAGCTTGTTAAAAAAACAAAGAGGTACTGGGCAACAATGACTGGGGAAAATGGGAAAAGGGATAAATCAGTTTATGGTAGCAAGTCGCTCTTAAACATGACACTTTCACTTCATCTCTGTGGCTATTTGGGTTGGGTTATTTACTTGATGGTTATCATACCTATGGTCTATTACACCATCCATCACTTTGGTTTTGGGTCAATGCTGTCAATTCATTCAGTGTTGCCGACATGTTCAAGAGAAGTCACTCAGTAAACTTCATCCTTTGCAATACTCATAAACCTTCATTTTCATGGCCGCCATTCCTGAACATTGTGTCATCGGTCATATTCTGTCTTCAAAATCATTACACTCATTTCATGTCGTTGATGGGGGATACATCAAGGCCCTCCTGCAATGAGTCGCTTCTTGTCGACATTAGCAGATTATCCAGGAAGTTGACTTAGAAACACCCTTCCAGTACTTTGAGGCTTGCATACATCAATGGCAAGTTTCTTGCTTCTAGTGATAGGTTGACATCATATTCCTTCAACCAAAATACTTTGTATGGTGTTCGACATTAAAACATCTATTCACACCATGTAGAATGTACTGTAGTACCTTGAGAATCATTATCATTATGAGTGATTTCTTGCGCGTCTATTAATAGCTTACATCATTGGCTAGTAATCAGACGGTGTCTTCCCATGTTTGATTTCAGATCACATTTTCACATGGTTAGACTCGTACGTGAGTAAACGATTGGAGGAGATAAAAGACCTTGGATCTAGTTTCATTCATCTGGGCTGCGATTTCAGGATATTACTAAATCATCTGTACGATGGCTTTATACAGATGGTCATCCTATCATGGGTTTATATCTGTAGACGACTATCTGATTTATGTACATGTAATGAAAAGTTTATATGGTGAGTATAGGTATGCCTTCCCTCAACAATTCATGAAAATTTCAAATACATCATGATTTTATGTATTGTAATTGATGAAGGTCACCATCTGCTTCAGATCCTCCTCATCACGCCATAAAGTATATCACTAAAAATTATCATTTTTGACTTCATGATTTAGGGGGAAACTATTACAGGTCTATTTGGGCACATCACTCCCGACGATTAGATCAGTACAAATAGTGCTCATCAAACCCTAATTCGGTTGCTACATGCCCTAGACAAGTCATCATATTGAATTATTTCATCCATGAAAGTGTTCTAGTTTGAAACCCTGCTGAAATGCCTCCTTAGGACACCAACACACCCTTGGTCAGGGGCAACTAATATGCATAGCAAGTAGGCTCATTCAGACCTGCACTGTAGAGCACTTAGGCCCACTTAAGCCTACACTGGGCAGTGAAATTGGCATAGGATTCTGTGAATATTCCTTGATTCCAGAGCATTCTAGAAGGATGCCCAACTCTTTTCTCATCCTATGAGCTCGATTTTGGATAGGCTATGGACCATTCAACCCTCTATCCTCTCACCCCTTTCTCCACGGAAACTAACTATCCAATTATGGAAAACCATTCAATGCCCTATTTATGACAAAACCACTTGCATTTCCCTATAAATTGACCACTCATCATAGTGATTAGGGGGCTAGAACTTGGATATTATAGAGAAATACAGTTGGTTTGAGACTTGAAATCATTTTCAAGTAATGTTATGTTGCTGGATTGATGTGCTATTGGTGTGATGAGGGTTTGGACTAAGTTGGATGAGTGACACGAGATCGAACCACATTGGGTGTAATTTCTCATTCTATCAATCAATAAAGTTATTTGCTCCTTTTCCAATACTTTTGTCTATATCTATGATGAATGTATGTACAAATTTTGTCGATTCCATTTTTTTACAATAAATAGATCATATGATTTGATTGTTGTCATCTTCTATTTCTGTTGGAAGGTACCAATTGAGTGAATTCAGTTTGAGCGGGAGCAATGGGAGTAGCTCAAAGGAGATCAAAGGAAGCAAAGGATCACACGTAGGTTCCTTTATCTTATTTGTTTATTGTAGGAAAAGGTGAAACATCTTTACTACAGTTGTTTTAAGTGTAACTACCCACTTAGGGAAGATATACTTATCCATAGGTATAAATGCCGTATAACAATGGGAATTTCACACTGATAACAAGTCAATGAGACCATAAAGGGAGTACAGTATCCAAGTGGTTTATCAAATTCCTCACACAATAAGGACCACATTCACTAATGCCACTCTATAAAGGATTACAGGGATTTATCCAAGGCTAAGTGAAGTTTTGCTTAGTGCAGGAGTATGATCTCACTCTAAGGGGGTGTTTTAGCCCAAAGGAAAGCACTAAGTGACTCAATATCTCCACTGAGTCTTCTCATCCAAATCCAGCATAAATGCATGCATTAGGTCACAACATTATTCAAGGAACAATTTCTCAATCACACCAAAAAATATTTCTGCAACATTGTTTCTCCTAATCACTCCAACTTCCTTTGTATATGCTTCACTTTTATTCTCCTACACCTCTCCTTTCATCCCTCATATCCTGTATTTTTCTTCACATCCCTTCTCTTGTCCCTATCCTACATGTTGACTTCCTCAACATGTCCCACGAGAATAGGGATATGGGCTCATCATTTACTAAGGTAGACCATACAGAACTTCAATGCTTACACCAATAGACCATTTAATCTATCATGGAGATGGGTACAGGAATAAATGGAGTTTCTTGGGTTTGGGTTTAAAATTGTACAAGAACCTTCTCCTCCTTGAGCCTTTTAATTTGTGTCCACTCCTCCAACCCGTTCATTATTTTTATTTCCACATTATTTACGTGAATTAATATACATAGTGAAATTTACAAAAGGGATAGAAAAAAGGGTTGTTACAAAATCCAACCCATTAAAGGAACATTATCCTTGGTGTTCTATAAATTGAACCCAAAATTTCAATAGTGGTATTTATATTTATATCTCTTACATCAATGACATCTCCCACATCGTTAATTGACATGTCTATCCATGTCATTCATTGTGCTCATGGATCCTTTAGGGAAAAAATTTAGCTCATTTCTTCCTTGGACACACCCAATGCATCTATAATCCCTATGAGTAGGTCATGATTCTTTGAATACCAATTCACTCAAGTTTTCTCTTTCATGCAATCACACACCTTCCAAGTTTAGGCATCCCCTTCTCTGCTTCAAAAATCCCTTGGGTCATCCATTCCTTGGTAAGGCATCCTCGCACCGAAAGTCCTTGATGGAGACTCATAGCCAAGGCATCCCTTTGGATTTATCTAATAACATAGCACATATATCATAGCATGAATCATTGCAATAAATGCATATGGGAGGGTTCCAGTGTCACTGAAATGTCCTACTGCCGAAGGTCCTAAGCTCCATTGTGTTGTTATTCTGCACTTTGATAATAGTAACCTAATATTGTTTTCTTTGTAGTCAACCTCATATATTTATGCAGAACATTTCAATAGTTAAGCTACATTATAAGCACATGAATCTTATGAGATTAATCATAAAAAAATTAAAATACGTTAAACCACAACTTAAACATAAATTTATTTAAACTGATAATTGATACTTATCTATATAGTTACTCTTTTCTTCCTTGTCTTTGCAATCACTTAGTGGTTTATTAGACTAAGCAAGCATATAGTGGTGTGTATGATCCATATCTCCATGCAATATTTAGCTATATCTTTATCGAAGAATCTCCCTCACGCTCACATCCCAGTGAGTGTGGGGCATCTGTCACCAAGACAGAATCATCATCTTCCTCCAAGGCATATATCATCACTACTACATGACATTTTCCACTAAGACAGACATCATCAACACTCCAATAACATTTTCCACCAAGGAAAATATCATCAAAACTCTAACATCTTCCACCTAAGAAGAAATCATCACAACTCCAATAACATCTACCACCAAATTAGACATCATCACAAATCCAATAGGATCTGCCACCAAGGCAAACATGCCAACAAGAACTAGTCCATGCATTCTTTTCGTATAGATCCATCCTCAAGTCTAACTCACTGAGTATTTTCACCACCAAGTGTAGCACGAAGTGGAAAATATATTTCTCTACGTAGTTTTTTTCGTACAACTCCAAATAATTTCCCTATAGCTCACATCCGAGTGAGTGCAATAATATTTCTTCTCCCACCAGCTACTCACCCCTCCAGGCCTAGGAAACTCCCATTATGGGAAATGTATTATTCGTTGTATGGTGTCGACATTGATGTCAACCATGGATTTAGCTAGCTTGCCTTTGATGTTAATAGGATAGATGAGCTTATGCATGATGGTTTATTCTATGTTTACAAAGGTGCTTGAAGTTGTCGAAGAGTAGTGGTTGTAGGTTTGGCTAAAGGATTTTTGGTTTTCCCAAAATAGAGGACAATTGTTGTTAATGGTAGAGATATGTGCATTTTCAATATTAATCACCCATATTTGCAAAGGAAAATGAGAATTTGTAGCTCAGATTAAGGATGGAAAACCGATGTCCCTGCCTATAGGTGAATAAAATGAAAACCACGATCTTCTACAGTCGAATTTGCACATGGTTTTGAAGCAATGAGTTGTGGAACATTCTAGTTATACCTCTAGAGAATTGATTTGGTCGTAATTTGAAGTGGGTCGTGGTTAATGCAACATGGATGGAGTCCAAATTAGTGTGTTTGGAAAATATAAGTGTGCTATGTTATGGATTATGATCATTGCAAATGATCATGGTTAATCGAATTGACATTGTCATCAAGAGAGTGGAATGAAATAATTGTGCATTGATCTGGCACTCAATTTTCTAATCTAGTCTGAATTGATCATAGGGGATTTAATTTTTAATTTCCATGTCAAGATCGATGTGAGATTACATATAATTTGGGTCAATATTGTGTGAATATTGACCAATGTGATTGTTGAGGGTTATAATTGGATATGTATTCAAAGTGTTAGTGCCTAAAGTGTGAGACAAATGTGTAGTTGTTAATGAATGGAAACTTGATTTTGGTTGATAGATAGGGGTGTGATGGAAGAATATTGGAGTTTGATTGCTGAGTGTTGGATGGAATTGCATTTAGAAGAGTGATTTCTAGTTTGGTTTAGAGGTAGAGCATTGTGTTTCAGGTTATGACTGATGGTAGTCTGAAGAAGCATGTTATGTATTCAAACATGTATACTTGTAGCATATTAGTCAGGCATTGAGATTTTTTAGAGCACTGGATGAACCAGATATTAAATCATGAGAGGTATGAAAGAAAATCATATACACCTTAGCAATAAACAAGTAATGTTGTTGCTAGTGAGATCAAAGTTAAGTGACAATGCATATAGTTGTTGGAACTAGAGTATGGTGTAGTGTGTTTTATTATGTAATTTATCCTTGTTGACCTCAAATTGGTGACACAACATTATTGAAGATAAACTTATACATATATGTATGCTTCTGCACACACTTGTAGTGGAGTATTCTTACCGTCAATGTATATTTTGGGAATACTTGTTGTCACTATTGATGTTAGTTGTAGAAATGGCTTGTATTGATCTTGAGTATAATAATGTTGCTAGGATTTAGCAGCATTAATGTATTGGGTAGATCTATTTGAAGAGTCATAGTTTGTTATTAAGGTTAGAGTATGTGTGAGTATGTTGATGATAGAAGTGGATGGCTTGTTATATGTTGCTTTCTATAATATATAGAGAGTGTGAGTATAATTGAGTGTGAGTCAAAGAGACATTAGGGTTTGAATATTGTTTAGTGAGCATACTTTGTGTGAGATGATGTATTGATTTAGGTTGAGAGTATATTTGTATGTTGTTGGTTAGAATTTTGTTGTGTGTCAGAAAGTATTTCTACTAGGGTTTTTTGAGATGTTGCTAGGGTTTAATGAGATGTGTTGAAGAGATGGTTAATTGTGCTTTAAAGAGATGTATTCATTTGAGTAGAAAGTCTATGTGGGTCGAGTGTGAAAGTTGATGATATGAGGAAGGCAATTATTTGAGAAGAGATTGGTGGGACTAGTCCAAAAATGTATGAAATGTGTTCCAAAAGGGTTTGAAGATTGGGTCCTTCAGTGTGGCAAATGGTTTCTTACTCAGGGGAGTGGTGGATTCCTTAAGGGTGGTGGCCTAAGAAACTATTGGAGGTAGGGGCCTCCATTAGGTTGGATCTTGCATAAGGTTGGGGCATGCATAGTTGTGGAAGTAGTGGCTTCCATCAAGTAGGTTTTTCTGGAGCAAGTGGTTGCTTGCGAGCATTGCAAGTTGAGGCTTGCACATTGGTGGTGGCCAATGTATGATGTAAAGAAGAATTTTGAATAATAATAAGAATATGAAAAGTAGTTGGAGGTTTTTCTCTTGAAAGGGTTTCATCCTAAATTTTGGTGTCTCTATATGTTTGATGATGATTCATGTACTTTGATTTCTTATGTTCTACTGATGAGTATTGTTGTTTTTTTTGTTTATGCATGTGGTACTTGGCGAATCATATATGTTTTGTTGATTAATCAATGTTTCAGTAACTTTAAGAAAAGGAAAAAATTGGTGATTATGATCCACACTACAAAATATTGATTCACCCACCCCCTATCAGTATTGTTGAGCTACCGACAATTGGTATCAGAGCAAGTGTCTTCAGGTGTAACTTGACTAGTGGAAGGAAAATCTCGTAAGGGTTTTTTTTTTGTTTTTTGTTTTTTTTTCCTTTTTTTTCTTTTGTTTTTGCTTTTGTTTTGTTTATTTATTTATTTTTTTACTGGATCATCAAGGTGTTCCTCTTCTCAATGCTTCAAAATATTGGATATGGAGAGGAAATTTTAAATCTAAGTTATTAGCTTATGGATCTGATGTTTTTAATATGATGCGATGGTAAATATCCCCTCTCAATGAAGGTGCAACAACTAAATGTTCAAGCCAAATTTAGGATATATGTCGATCTAAATAATGCAGATATTGAGAAGATAATGGATCTTAAATATGCATATGACTTATGGGATAGATTGGCAGTTCTATATGGAGGAGACAATAGTAGTAGAAATGAAGAGAAGAAGTTAGAACAAAAGAA
This sequence comes from Pinus tabuliformis, assembly GCA_031772625.1. Lineage (NCBI taxonomy): Eukaryota > Viridiplantae > Streptophyta > Pinopsida > Pinales > Pinaceae > Pinus > Pinus tabuliformis. Next base: position 862,440,138 of record CM062808.1, read on the forward strand.
AAAAGAAGAAGGCCTCTGAGAAGGAAGAATCTCATCCTAATGAAGTCATATGATACAAGTAGATATTTGTGGCCACCCACATATTCCATTTGTACCCCCAACACTATTTCCTTTCAGTTTCCTATTTTCTAGCACACTTTCTATTTTTAGCAGTTTTTTGGGTGGTCCTGAACTTCTAGAGCCATTTTGAGGCCCTAAACGATTTTTTTTGGGGAAACAGAAAAAGGGAGCCAATTGTTTCCATTTGCAGTAAAAAAATGTTGTCCTCAAATAGATCTCTCTAACAAGGCATCATGCATGCCAAATGAAGATCAGATGCCAAAGTTATGACCCCAGGAAGTTGATGTTCCAACTAACCCCATCGAGGCCCACAAAAATTTGGTGCTTCATCTACTAGGGTTAGATTTTTGGATTTTGAGGGTTTCTCATTATTCATTCATGATAAAAAGGCCTTAGAGCCTAATTGTAACTCAGTTTAGAAGGCATATAGTTGTCTCATCTCTTCTCAGAGATAAGTTATCATCGCCCAAGATAGTTTGTTTATTTTTTTCATGTAAATTGTTTTTAGTAGTTGCTATTTATTAATTAAGTTCTGTTTCACTGTGTATATATGTTTTTATTTAAATATATATTTCATTTTGTTCCTTCATAGATCCAGATCAGTGGTATCAAAGGAGTTTTCGGTTTCTCTATTTTTTTGTGCATGTCCCCATTGAAGTTGAGGTATGAGGAGTTAGGACTTGAACTGGTTGAACCCTTACAAGACCGGCCTTATCAACCCCAATGGCCTCCCATGGTGGAAGAAAATAAATACAAGGGAGCAAGAGATCCTTTAAAAATCTTGTTTAAAGAGGTCCTTGAGTGATAAAGGAACAAGATGATGGAAAATGTTTTCCAAATCCTTGGATGGGTATCAGCAGGTGAAGCATCATCCAACAGTCACTTTAGAAGTGCCACCCGCTTTAAGGTACAAGTTAAATTTGACATTCCTATATTTGAATATAAGATAGATGCAAATCCCCTATATAGATGGTTAAATTTGTTAGAAGGATATTTTTTGATCCACAATTTTTCTAGAGGGAAAATATTACTTTTGCACTCCTCAAAGCCGCCCCCCATGTCAAGGACTAGTGGGAAACTTATTGTGAGAAGAGGGACAAGGAGGAACCCTCACTATTGCTATTTTCACCCTTTTGGAATTCCTTCCAAGATGTCATCAAGGAACAATATTACCCTGCTGGGAGCTATGAAGATAAGTACATAAAGTGGACAACACTATGACAAAAAAGGGACCAAGACATGTCTGAGTTCACGAACATTTTCCATACCCTATGCACAAATTTGGGAATCAAGGATTCTGAGTGGCATCTGATATTCAAGTAACATGGTTTTCTGCACAAATAAATCCAGGAATAAATGGAGTTCCTATATATCTCCTCACTTGGAACACTATACTAATATGTTATGAGGGTTGAGCAAAATTTTAAATAGAAGAAGTGATAATTTGGATGTACGAATCCAAAGAAGGGAAAAGGCACCTCCAAACCACAAAACAAAGGATAGAGCCAACGTGGAACAAACCAGGATGACCCATTGAAGCCACAAGAAAATAATAGCACCACGAAGACAAATAAGGACACCAGAAAGTGGTGTGAGTTCCATAAGAGCCCTACCCACAACACAAATGAGTCTTGCGCCAAGTAGTCACTGGTGGCCGAGCTAAAAGCTTCAAAGTTAGATGCATGTTATGAATCTGAGTTAGAACCCAATAAGGGGAATGCAAATGAAAAGAATATTATTGATGTAGAACCTAGTTCCACCATTTTCACCATAGAGTTCCAAAAGATTGAGCCTGAGGATTTAGAGGAGGGGGAGTGTCTCTTCCACTCACAAATGTGGGTGAAGGGTTATCCACTACAGTTCATTATCGACAATGGGAGCCAAAAGAAACTCATCTTAGTTGAGGTCATTAAGAATTTTGGCCCATCGACCACACCACACCCACAACCATACACCATCGAGTGACTCCACCAAGGACGAGATCTTTGTGTCAACCAAAAATGTCACCTTTCCTACAACATGAAGCCCTTCACAAATGAGGTATTGTGTGATGTTTCTCCCCTTGAATTCTGTGATGTCTTATTAGGCCAACCATACTTGTGGAGGTGTCATGTTGTGTATGACTCTAGACCTCACACAATTATTATTACTTTGGGCACAAAACTATATAGGATACCGAAGGTAGCCCTGCTTATTTCCATTTCTTTGATCTTTGCTAAGAAATGCAATAAGATAATCTCCTAGAATGGGAAATTTGTTTTATTTTTTATTTAAAATCAAAGTAAGGGGAAGATCATGGCCACATCCATGGCACCCAAAAAGGGTTCCTCTACACAACAGAAGCAATTTGATAAGGTCATGGAGGAGTAGAAGAACATCTTCTCCTCAACCACAAGGGTACCCTTGCATTGTCAGGTCAAGAATTCGATTGACCAGACTCATTGAACACCTCTACCCAATGGGAAAATATACCGCTTCTCACATCTGGAAAATGAGGAAATCAAGTGGAATATCCAAGAGTTGCTACAAAAAGGGAACATCCAACCAATTTCCTTACCTTATATGAACCCAATTGTACTCAAACAAATAAAGGATGGAACATGAAGACTTTGAATTGTGTTGGGTTGTGTTATATTCTTTCCACGACTAACCTACGTAGTGAATCGGGGGGGGTGGAGCGCCCCCTTTGTTTCACCGATTGCGCAGCAAGGGGGGTGGCAGCCCCCCCTGTCCGGGGGGTTTGAGGGGGGCAGGTAGCCCCCCTCTACCGAGTCCGGGGCAGCGCCCCGGGAAATTTTTTTTTGGACCCTATATTAGGTTGGGTGAACCTAACTATGGTTTTTGGTCCATGGTTTTAGATGCGATGGTTTTCGGTCCATGGTATTTGTTGGGTCCCTATAATACTAGTGATTACCCCATTACTATTGTAGTTATACCCCTTATATATATTGTTGTGCCCCTATTACCCCCATATTGTTATTTCTGTGCCCCATAGAATCCCTCTATTGTTATTTTTGTGGCTTTATATTATTATTGTTAGGTCGGCTTGATTATATTGTGACTCCCTAGACTCCTATATATAGAAAGGAGGTTTTGTCATTTGTATCATCCAAGAATTGTTCATTTATGTAATGTAAAGGAGGTTGCCCCTCGAAGAGGCTGAATTCTAAGGCGTTGATCTATCTTTTCTATCTTTTCTTGAGCTGGTTTCATAACATTTGGGATCAGAGCTTTGGATTCTAGGGTTTCGTTGCTCCAAACAGGTCATCGTGGCATTTTCGCTATAACTTTTTTTCTGTGACGTTTCAGAAGTCACAAAAAAACCCATTTGAGAAGAAATCGCGCTGAACCTTGGGTCTGAAATTCAGAATTTTTCACGCGATATTTGCGGATATATGATCTGAGGAAGTTGGTCTTTTTGCAGACTCCTGAATTACATTCAAAACAGGTGACCTGGGGAAAATCGTCATAACTTTCTCTCTGGGGATCAGATTGAAATTTCATAAAAAGATACAGAAAGAGGACGGACTTTAGTTTCTTATATGTGTGTTTTAGATTCAAAGGTTGAAACAGTGACTCGTGTCACGTCGTACAAATTCGCTCTACTGAACAAGTCTAAAAATAGGTCACTGTGGGAGATTTCACATAACTCTTCCTTGGAGAATCCAATTTGGCTCAGACTTGTGGCATTGGAAAGAGGACGTAGAAGGCTACTACAGGTAGCAATTTTAGAATTGGATGATCCAAAATTACAGAGATACATCAGATTCAATATCAGGCTTCTATAAAGTGAAAAAAGGTGTGTAGTTTTTATTTTTTATTTTTGTGTAAGCTTGGTTTAACGGAATTCAAAGGGCATAGTAAAGCATTATTATCGGTAACTGATGCCCCGAGGAAAGAAAATGCAAACACCTAGTAAGGAACCTGAAAGCTCTAGCATGACTCATGAAGAAGAGGAAGAAATGCTACATGATATATCAAAATTACAAGAACAAGTGCAACAAATGTCACGCTCACAAAAGCTAACAGAAGCTAAGATAAGTGGCGTGGAATCTAAGATAAATGGCATGGAATCTAAGATAAATGGCATGGAATCTAAGATAAAGGGCATGGAAGCTAAGATGGATGATTTGAAGACAGATTTGAAGAGAGACATGGCAGATTTGAAGATAGATATGAAGACAGACATGGAAGAATTGAAGAAGTTGCTACAAGAAAGGGTCACTAATGGTGAAAAGGTAGTAAAGGAAACTCATGATGAGAACAAAAGAAATGTTAATCATGATTCCATAGACGCTAATGTTGGATCGAAGAATCACCATATTCCAAAAATCGATATGAGGAAGTTTGATGGCAAGGATCCCGCCACATGGATATTACAGATGGAGCAATTCTTCGATCTCAATAATGTGCAAAACACACAAAAGGTACGTATGGCAACTGTATATTTGGAACCAAATCAGTTTGTATGGTATCAATGGCTTTTCTCTCGTAAACAATTTATCACTTGGGCAATTTTTACGGAAGAATTGATAGCACATTATGAAGATACAAAAAGCAACACTTTTTTTAGCCAATTGATAAGTCTCAAACAAAAGGGTTCAATAATGGAGCACATTGAGGAGTTCCAAAAATTGAACATAAGGGTAAAAGATATTCCAGAGGAGCATAGGATTGATGTGTTCATAGGGTCTTTAAAGGATAATATCCAACATGATGTTCGCCTTTGGGAACCTGATTCATTAGAGAAGGCATTCAGGTTAGCAAGAAAAATGGAAAGCAAAATTATGGCAACCAGGAAGCATACCACTCACAACTATAAAGACGGAAGTGTTGTTGCCCCTAGTCTTCCACAACCTATAAGGTTGACACCACAACAATTGGAAGAAAAAAGAGCAAAAGGGCTTTGTTACAGTTGTGATAGCAAATACACTAAAGGTCATAAGTGTGCTGAGAAGAAATTATTCTACATAGATTGTGAAGAGGAAGAAGAAAAGGAGCAAGAAAGGTCAAAAGAAGAAGATATACTCCAGGAACAAAGCCTAGATGAAGAACAAATAAATCCGACCATATCTTGTAATGCATTGGCGGGAATTACCACTCCTCAAACCATCAAGATAGAAGGACAAATCAAGAAGAAAAAGGTAATAGTGTTGATTGATTCAGGAAGCACCCACAATTTTATTCATTGTAGGGTAGCAAAAGAATTGAATTGCTTCCTATATCCAGCACCAGAGTGTCAAGTGATGATTGCAAATGGAGGAACAATAAATTGCTCTGGAAAGTGCCATAATATCAAGCTATCCATGGGAGAATATGTATTGACTAGCCCAATGCTTTCCATTCCAATGGGAGGTGCTGATGTTGTACTAGGAGTCCAATGGCTACAATCCTTGGGTACAATAGCTTTTAATTTTCAAGAACTTTTCATCAAATTTTCTACGGAAGGAAAGGAAGTTGAATTAAGGGGTATTGCAGGGAAACCAGGAAAGATAATCAGCTCTAATGGTATGACAAAGCTTCTAAAAAAGGAGCAAAGAGGTGTAATTGCACAATTATGTTCGCTAGATGTTTCCACATTGGAATCATCTATTTCTCCAGATCTCCAAAAAGTCTTGGACAATCATTCCAAGGTATTTGAGACTCCCAAAGGTCTCCCACCTATGCGTGATCATGATCATGCTATTCATCTGATTCCAGGAAGTGTTCCTCCAAACATCAGGCCGTACAGATATCCCTATGTCCAAAAAAGTGAAATTGAACGTATGGTTGCAGAAATGCTAGAGGCTGGTATAATTCAACCGAGTCAAAGTTCTTTCTCAGCTCCAGTAGTATTGGTGCACAAGAAGGATGGATCATGGCGCATGTGTCCGGATTATAGGGAGCTCAACAAGCTCACTATTAAAGATAAGTTCCCCATTCCTGTTATTGATGAATTACTGGATGAATTGCATGGATCAATTTACTTCACCAAGTTGGATCTTCGTTCAGGATATCATCAAATCAGAATGAAGATTGAAGACATTCCGAAAACGGCATTTAGAACTCATGAGGGTCATTATGAATTTTTGGTCATGCCTTTTGGCCTTACCAATGCACCTTCAACATTTCAAGGTTTGATGAATTCAATTTTCAAACCATTCCTTAGAAAATTTGTGTTAGTATTTTTTGATGATATACTAATCTACAGCAAGTCTTGGAAGGATCATGTTGAACATGTTGACAGGGTGCTACAACTATTGGAGGAGAAACAATTATATGCAAAAAGATCCAAATGTTTCTTTGGAGTCCAGGAGGTGGAATATTTGGGTCATATTGTATCTCATGAAGGAGTTAAGGTAGACCCTAGCAAAATTAAAGCCATTAAGGAATGGAAAATCCCCACATCCATAAAGCATCTGCGAGGATTTCTTGGGTTGACAGGGTATTATCGCAAGTTTGTTAAGAATTATGGGAGAATAGCAGCACCTCTAACAACATTATTGAAGAAAGATTCATTTTCATGGACTCCGGAAGCAACAAAGGCCTTTGAACATCTTAAAGAGGCAATGTGCCAAGCACCGGTCTTAGCTACACCGGACTTCACAAAAACCTTTATTGTGGAATGTGATGCTTCAGGAAATGGAATTGGTGCTGTTCTAATGCAAGATGAAAGACCCATTGCTTTTGAAAGTCGTCCAATCAAGGGAAAGTTTTTAAGCAAAGCTATTTATGAGAAGGAAATGTTGGCAATACTCCATGCACTTAAGAAATGGCGACCCTACCTAATGGGAAGACACTTCAAGGTAAAAACGGATCATGATAGCCTTAAATACTTTTTAGAACAAAGATTATCCTCTGAAGAGCAACAAAAGTGGGTCACAAAGATGTTGGGTTATGACTTTGAAATCATCTACAAAAAAGGGAAGCAAAATGTGGTGGCAGATGCACTCTCAAGAAAGGATGAGGATGTGGAAGCATTGTTGTGTGCCATTTCTATTATCCAACCAGATTGGATAAACGAAGCAAGGGAGGAATGGAAGAATGACGAAGAAGTGTGGGCACTTATTCGAAAGCTACAACAAGATTCCAGTACTTCTGATACATTTAGCTGGCAAAATGATTCGTTATGGTACAAAGATCGCTTATACCTCTGTAAGAATTCCCAGCTAAAACAAAAGATTCTTATGGAATTGCACACTTCTCCCTTAGGAGGGCACTCAGGATTTTTAAAAACTTACCACAGGGTTAAGAAGGAATTTTTTTGGGATGGCCTTAAATCAGATATTCAAAAGTTTGTGGCGGAATGTTTGGTTTGCCAGCAAAATAAAGTTGAAACAATTAAGACACCGGGTCTATTACAACCTTTATCCATTCCAAGCCAACGTTGGGAGGAGGTTTCAATGGATTTTATCACAGGTTTACCCAAGTCTGAGGGAAAGAGTGTCATCATGGTGGTAGTTGACAGACTTACCAAGTATGCACACTTTTGTGCATTATCACATCCATTTAAAGCCAGTACAGTTTCTACTGCATTTATGGAAACAGTTCAAAAGCTACATGGAAACCCAAAGATTATTGTAAGTGACAGAGATCCCATTTTCACTGGAAATTTTTGGACAGAATTATTTTCTTGTCTTGGTACTCAGTTAGCTCATAGCTCATCTTATCATCCTCAATCTGATGGGCAAACTGAGATAGTAAACAAATGTTTGGAAGGATATCTTCGTTGCTTTGTATCTGATAAACAGACACAATGGGTCAAATGGTTGCCTCTGGCTGAATGGTGGTATAACACTTCCTTCCATACAGCAACAAAAATGACCCCATTTATGGCACTTTATGGGTATCAACCACCATCCATCACATCATATTTAAGAGAAAATTCTAAGGTTCAGGCAGTGGAACATCACATCGAACATCAACAACAAGTCCTCCAACTCTTAAAGGATAACCTCGTGTTGGCACAAAATAGAATGAAACAACAGGCAGATCAACATCGCAGTGAAAGAAGTTTTGATGTAGGTGATTGGGTATTCCTACGGCTACAACCATATAAGCAAATGTCCCTAAAGCAAGCTAAGAAGGATAATAAATTATCACCAAAGTATTATGGTCCGTACAAGGTGTTGCAAAAGATTGGTACTATGGCATACAAATTGGAGCTTCCTGCAGCTTCTCGATTGCACCCAGTTTTCCATGTTTCATGTTTAAAGAAGGTTATAGGTGACAAGCTCCCAATTCAAACAATATTGCCAGAACTTGACGAGGAAGGAAAAATTATATTGGAACCGGAAGCAGTCACAGAAACAAGAACTCGACAGCTACGAAATCGATCAATTTCAGAGTATCTTATCAAGTGGAAGAACTTATCCACTGAAGATTCCACATGGGAGGATGAGAATTTTATGCAGAAGTATCCAGAACTACTCAAGCGTTGAGGACAACACTTTTTTGAAGGAGAGGGGCATGTTGGGTCCCTATAATACTAGTGATTACCCCATTACTATTGTAGTTATACCCCTTATTTATATTGTTGTGCCCCTATTACCCCCATATTGTTATTTCTGTGCCCCATAGAATCCCTCTATTGTTATTTTTGTGGCTTTATATTATTATTGTTAGGTCGGCTGGATTATATTGTGACTCCCTAGACTCCTATATATAGAAAGGAGGTTTTGTCATTTGTATCATCCAAGAATTGTTCATTTATGTAATGTAAAGGAGGTTGGCCCCTCGAAGAGGCTGAATTCTAAGGCGTTGATCTATCTTTTCTATCTTTTCTTGAGCTGGTTTCATAACAATATTGGATGCTTCAGCATGTATAAATATGTATTGTAACATTGAAAGGAATAATGAAAAGTCAAGCCGGTAGTCCTGGTTTTGGGATCCAAGGGAAAATCTCTGTGTATATGTGTTTTATGTGTTATGCTCTCGTATTGTTTATTTTCTGTGTTTTAGAATTCATATGCAGTTAATTTCTGTACAGGGTTAAAACCTACATTTGGTATAAGAGCTGTTTTGGCTTCAAGGGGACACCTTTTTTGCTGAGGGGTTTCGCTCGGGCCTGTGGTAGACCCTGTTCAGTGGGAGATCTATGAGATCGATTCTGGTGGTGAAAGAAGATGGCGAGCAGCGGAAAGATAGAGATCGAGAAGTTCAATGGTCAAAGTTTTGAGTTGTGGAAACTCAAGATGGAGGATCTATTGGTGGATAAAGATCAGTGGATCACGGTAGATCCAGGTACTAAACCAACGGGAGTGACCGATGAAGAATGGAAGAAGTTGGATCGGAAGGCAAAGAGCAGAATACGATTGTGTGTCTCAGATTTAGTATTCCTGAATGTATTAGGGGAAGATACGGCGAAGGCTTTGTGGGACAAGTTAGGGACTTTATACCAATCTAAGTCTCTGGTGAATAAACTGTTCTTGCGGAAAAAGCTATTTAACCTAAGGATGAAAGATGGAGACTCAGTGACAGAGCATCTGAATGCATTTAATATTGTGGTAAGTCAGTTAGCGTCTGTTGATATTAAAATTTCAGATGAAGATAAGTGCATCAGTTTGTTGTGTTCTGTACCAGATTCGTGGGATAGTCTGGTTATTGCAATAGGTAGCAATGCAATTGCTTTGCAGTTTGATGAAATAGTCTCAGCCTCGCTGACGGAGGAGATGAGACGGAAAAATATGGAGATCTAGAATGGTGATGCCTTGTCTGTACGAGGACGGTCCTAGAATAGAAACAAAAATAAGTCATCAAGTGGGAGATCTAAATCTAGAGGGAGATCTAAATCTCCGAGAAAACCTGTAAAGGTGGTGTGTTGGAAATGCGGAAAGGAAGGGCACTTCAAAAGGGACTGTAAATCTAAAGCTCCTAATAAAGCAAACGGATATGATGATGCTCTTTCTGCAGAGGCAAAGACCACCTCAGATGAAGGTGGGGATGTGTACTTGGCTTCTTCAAGTACACATGTAAATCATGAGGCATGGTTGATTGACTCAGGTGCATCCTTTCACTTCACTCCCCATAGAGAGTGGTTCTGCGAGTATGAGAAATACGATGGTGGTGATGTCTTCTTAGGAGATGATAGGAAGGCTAGAATCATTGGTCGCGGAAAAGTAAAGTTGAAGTTGCAAGGTGGAAGGGTTAGAACACTTCCAGGTGTTCTGCATATTCCTGCATTGGCCAGAAATTTGATTTTTGTAAGCAAGTTGGATGATGCAGGTGTAAAAATAGTGTTCGAGAAGGATACCTGCAAGATGGTTCAGGGAGCATTGGTATTGATGCGGGGAGTTCAGACTGGAACTCTGTACAAGTTGCAAGGTAGCATTGTTGTTGATGGGTGCAACAGTTTTTTGGTTCCTGAAAGTGGAGCTGAAAATCTAGTGGTCTCTGGAGAGAAGACCATGTTGTGGCATCAAAGGTTTGGACATATTGGAGAGAAGGGCCTTCGAATACTTCATGGTAAAGGTATGGTAGAAGGTATGAGTAATAGCTCTCTGGATTTTGATTTCTGTGAAAATTGTGTATATGGGAAGCAGAATCGGGTGAGTTTCCCCTCTGGTGCTAAGAGGGTGAAACAGATATTAGAGCTTGTGCACAGTGATGTGTTTGGACCTGTGAAGGTTCCATCACTAGGTAATTCTGTGTACTATGTATCATTTATAGATGACTTCTCAAGGAATACATGGATATATTTCCTTAAGAAGAAATCTGAAGTCTTTGACAGGTTTAAAGAATTTAAGGCTCTGGTGGAAAATCAGACAAAGTAGAAGATAAAGGTGCTGAGGACAGATAATGGTGGAGAGTTTTGCAGTAAGGAATTTGAAGAATTCTGTAAGAAGTGTGGTATAGCATGGCAGAAGACTAATCCATATACACCTTAGCAAAATGGAGTTGCAGAAAGAATGAACAAGACGTTGATGGAAAGGGCAAGAAGCATGCTCAGTGGTGCCGAGTTAGGACAGGAATTCTGGGCAGAGGTGGTGGATACTGCATGTTACCTAGTCAACAGGTCACCTTCATCAGCGTTGGAGGATAAGACTCCACAAGAAGTATGGACTGGTAAGAAACCCTCTCTTTCACATCTGAGGGTATTTGGATGTGATGCATATGTACATGTTCCAAAGGAGAAACGAACCAAGTTGGATAGTAAATTTGAAAAGTGCATCTTTATTGGGTATAAGGATGGTTTAAATGGTTATAAGATTTGGAACCCAGTAACAAGGAAGGTTGTGTACAGCTGAGATGTGGTGTTCAGAGAGGTGAAAGATGTTATTAAACATGAAGTCCAACCAAAGGAACATGAGAAGATAGAGTTTGAGCTAAAGGAGGAAGAATCAGACCTTACAACAGAGGAGGAATCAGAAGATGAAGAGCCACAAACTCCGGCTCTGAGAAGATCAATTTGAGAAAGAAGGCAACCAGAAAGGTATAGTCCATCTGCTTTATGTTCAAATTTTTCTTTGTCTGTTACTGATGATGATCCTAGAACTATGAAGGAAGAAGTAGATTCAGAGGATGGAAAACTCTAGAAAGAGGCCATGGTTGATGAAATGGCATCTTTGCACAAAAATGAGGCTTGGGATCTGGTGGAGTTGCCAGCTGGAAGGAAACCCATTGGCAGCAAATGGGTGTTCAAAAAGAAGACAAATGCAAAAGGGAAGGTGGAGAAATACAAAGCTCGATTGGTGGAAAAAGGTTATTCCCAGGTGCTGGGAATTGATTTTGGTGATATTTTTTCTCCTGTTGCCAAGGTAACTTCTATTAGGTTACTTTTATCTGTTGTTGCTGCTTTTGATTTTGAGGTAGAATAGATGGATGTGAAGACGACATTTCTTCACGGGGATTTGGAAGAGGAAATAGAAATGAAGCAACCTGAAGGCTTTGCGGTGAAGGGTAAGAAAGAACTGGTATGCAAGTTAAAGAAGTCTCTGTATGGGTTAAAACAATCACCAAGGATGTGGTATCAGAAATTTGATACATTTATATGGGGACTTGGCTTCACCAGAAGCAAAGCAGATCACTGTGTGTATTTTAAGTTAATTGGTGACCGTGTTATTTATCTGGTCTTGTATGTGGATGATATGTTGCTGGTTGGAAATGACAAAGAAATTATCCAGGATTTGAAGACCCAATTGTCCTCCAAATTCGACATGAAAGATCTTGGTGATGCAAACTATATTTTGGGCATGGAAATTAAAATAGATCGGGCAAAGAGGAAGCTCTGGTTAAACCAGAGGAAGTATGTCGAGACAATACTGCAGAGGTTTAATATGTAGGATAGTAAACCAGTGAAGGTTCCTATTCCTGTAGGTGTGAGGTTATCTGCTGAACAGTGTCCCAAGACACAAGAAGAGGAAGAGGACATGTCCCATGTTCCATATGTGAGAGCAATCGGTAGCCTGATGTATGCAATGGTCTGTACTAGACCAGACATTGCACATGCAGTGGGAGTGTTGAGCAGGTTTATGTCAAAACCAGGGAAGGAGCACTGGACATCAGTGAAGCGGGTTTTCAGGTATTTGAGTGGCACTAGTGATTATGGTTTGTGCTACCAAGGAAGACCAGGATTGGACAGAGTGTTGGATATTCGTGGCTTTGTTGATGCAGACTGGGTTGGAGATCTGGATCAGAGAAGATCTACAAGTGGGTATGTGTTTAACCTATTTGGAGGTGCAGTCAGTTGGATGAGTAAGAAACAATCTGTAGTGACACTATCAACTACAGAGGCAGAATACATGGCAGCCACTCATGCAAGCAAGGAAGTAGGTTGGTTGCAAAGATTGTGTTCAAGTATGGGGTTAGTACAGGGAGCTATAAGAATAGACTGTGATAGCCAAAGTGCAATTTTCTTGGCAAAGAACCCTGCTTATCATTCAAAGACAAAGCACATTGACGTTCACTATCACTTTGTGAGGGATATGATAGAAGACAAAACGGTGTTGCTGGTAAAGGTGGACACTTTGAAGAATACTGCAGATGCATTGACAAAATCTGTGAGCTCTGAGAAGTTCTCTTGGTGTAGAGAAACAATGGGCATTTCAGGGCTGGAAAAAGGACTAAGCTCTCCTGTGGCCCCCCTATGGAAAGAAAATAACAAGTGGGAGATTGTTGGGTTGTGTTATACTCTTTCCACGACTAACCTACGTAGTGAACCTAGGGGTTAGAGGGGGGGCGGAGCCCCCCCTTCATTTTGTCGATTGTGCAGTGGGGGCGGGTAGCCCCCCTCTACGGGGTCCGGGGCAACGCCTTGGGAAATTTTTTTTTGGACCCTATATTAGGTTGGGCGAACCTACCTATGGTTTTCGGTCCATGGTTTTGGATGCGATGGTTTTCGGCCCATGGTATTGGATGCTTCGGCATGTATAAATATGTATTGTAACATTGAAAGGAAAATGAAAAATCAAGCTGGTAGTCCCAATTTTGGGATCCAGGGGAAAATCTCTGTGTATATGTGTTTTATGTGTTATGCTCTCACATTGTTTATTTTCTGTGTTTTAGAATTCATATGCAGGTAATTTCTGTACAGGGTTAAAACCTACAAATTGATTATCAGGAACTAAATAAGATCACTATCAAGAACTAATCCCTAATCCCATAGATTAATGACCTCCTAGACCAACTCAAGGGGTCTAATTACTTCAACAATATTGGTTTGAAGTTTGGTTATCACCAAGTTCCAATAGAACCCACAGATGTATGGAAGACAACCTTCAAATCCAAGGAGGGGCCTCTTTGAGTGGTTGGTCATGCCCTTCGGGTTGACAAATTCCCATACAACTATTATGAGGTTGATGGATGACATCTTGTGGCCTTTTAACAACTCGTTCATTGTTGTATATCTAGATGACATCATCATCTTCAGCAAGAGTTTGGAAGAGCACTTGGGTAGCACACACTATGTGTCAAATTGGAGAAATTCTCCTTTGGAATGAACCAGGGCCAATATCTAGGCTACATAATTGATGAGAAAGGCATGCATGTGGATTCGACAAATATCCAAGTCATTTGAGATTGGCTAGCTCTGACAACTCTTACAAAAATTTGTAGCTTTTTGGCCCTTTCCAATTTCTATTGAAGGTTCGTGTTTGGATTCTCTCATATCACTTGGAATTTGAGTCAATTTACCAATGGAAGAGTGGAAGAAATAGTTTGTTCATCTGAGGCAAAGCATAAGGAATTTATTGAGCTAAAACATCACCTTTACCCTACACCAATACTAACGTCGCCAAACCTGCAACAACCATTTGAAACTGAGATAGATGCCTTTGACTCAAGTTATTGGTGCATTTATCACCTAACAAGGGCATCCAGTGACCTATCATAGTGAGCCACTCTCTAATAGTATTTAGAAATACCCCACCGACGATAAGTAGATGTACTCCATTGTGCAAACTTGTCGGCAATGGAAACATTACATTCTAGGGAAGGAGATGATCACCCACACAGATCACCGACCTCTTTAGTTTATGCAGACACAAGGGAAGTTGTAGAATGATTACCATTATAAATGGTCCACATATATGCAAAAATTCCATTTGAACATTAAATACAAGAAGGGAAACACCAATAATGTTGCATATTTCCTTAGTTAGCCCCCTGTTGTGGAACTGAATACTATTCTCAACTCTTGTGGGCAAAAGCCTTATGGATGGCCACAACTATACATAAGTGATCCAAAATTTTCCACCACATGCTAGATGATGATGCATGGAAAGAAAGTACAAGACTTCCACCTCTAGGATGCATCTTTATGCTACCTGGGGCACCTTTGTGTTCCTTCAAGTAAGTGTGCGAAGATGATTTGGGAGGCACACTACAGTCAGGTAGCAGGACACTTTGGTTTGGAGAAAACCGTGGTAGTACTTTAAAACTATTTGATCCAAGTGGATATTGGTGGCCACCCTCCTATTCCACTTGGATCACTGTCTCTTTCAATTTTTCAGTTTCCTTAATTGTAGCATAGTTTACTATTTTTGGCAATTTTTCGGGTCATGACCTTCCAACACCGTTTTGAGGCCCTAAATGACACTTTTAGGGAAAATGGAGAGACCAGAAAGGACACAAGTGGGTTTATTGGTTTTTTTTTGGACTCCTATTTGAGATATTAAAAATGAGGTATTATGATAGCCAAATGGAGATCGTATGCCAAAGTTATGACCCTGAAAAATACATGTACCAAGTTACCCAAATAGGGCCCACAATTTTGGCACTTCATCTCCTAGGGTTAGGTTTTTGGATGTTTATGGTTTTCCATTGTTTCTGAATAATAATAGGCCTTGGAGCCTCATTGTAACACAGTTCAGAGGCATGTAACCCCCACATCTCTTCTCAGAGATAAGATACCATCTTCCGAGCTAGTTTATTTCCATTCTGTTTGTAAGAATATTTCAATATTCTGATATTAATGAAATGAAGTGTTATTTTTTTGCATTTCTATATTTATGGTTATATCTGTAGTTTTTTTGTGTTCATGTTTAAGCTCATATCAGTGGTATCAGAGTGGTCTTCTCTTTCTCTATTTTTCTTTGCATGTCCCTGACACGTTCAGGGTATAAAGAGTTAGGGCTCGTTATGGTTGAACCTTTGCAAGACCATCCTTGCAAACCCCAACGACCTCCCATGGTGGAAGAAAAGAAGGATGAGGGGGCATGAGATCCTTTCAAAATATTTCTTGAGGAGGAATCCCTCGAGCAACAGAGGAACACGATGATAGATAACTTTTCCCAAATCCTTCGACAACTACCCACAGGCAACACATCTTCATCGAGTAGCCACTCTGGAGGCGCCACTCCTTTTAAGGTACAATTTAACTTCAATATTCCCATATTTGAGAGTCAAATAGATGCATACATCATAGATAAATGTTTGAATCTGTTGGAAGGATATTTTTTAGTTCATGACTTTTCCAATTGGGAAAACATTACCTTTTCACTTCTTAATGCCACCCCACATGTCAAGGACTGGTGGGAAACCTACTGTGAAAAAAAGGACGAGAGATAATCCACATTGTTTTTAGTCACACCCACTTGGGATTCTTTCAGATACACCATCAAGGAACAATATTACCCTGTTAGGAGCTATGAAGATAAATACATAAAGTGGACTATGCTACAATAGGGAAGGGACCAAGATGTGTCGGAGTTCACAAATATTTTTCGTACCCTCCGCACTAGGTTGGGTATTAGTGATTCTGAGCCGCCTTTGGTACTCAAGTACCGCGGTTGTATACACAAGTACATCTAGGACAAGACGGAGTTCCTAGACATCTCCTTGTTCGGCATGACATACCAATACATTGTCAATATTGAGCATAAGTTTAATCAGAAGAAGCAATACTTTGGATCTACGAATCTGAAGCAAGGAAAAGGTGCCCCCAAACCACAGAGGAAAGGACAAAGCTAAGGCAGGACGATCTAGAACAACCTGTCGAATCCGTAAGAAAATAAAAACACCATGAAGACAAAGAAGGACATTGGAAAATGGTGTGAATTCCATAAGAGCTCCACTCAAAGCACAAGTGAGTGTCGGGCCAAGCAGTTACTGGTGGCCAAGCTGGAGGCTTCTGAATCAAACACAAGTACTGATTCTGAGTCAGAACCCAACAAGGGGAATGACAAAGGGAAGAAGATCATGATGTAGAGCCTAGTGCCACCATGTCCACCACCAAAATCTAGAAGAATGAGCCTGAAGATACAGAGGAGGGGGAACACCTCTTCCACACACAGATATGGGTGAAAGGTTCTCCGTTGTTGTTTATTGCCGACATCGGGATCCAAAAGAACTTCATTTCAGTAGAGGTCATGAAGTAGTTGGGCCTACTAACAACAACACATCCACATCCATACACCATCGAGTGGCTTCACCAAGGACAAGATCTCCACGTCAGCCAGCAGTGTTGCCTTCCCTACAGCATCAAGCCCTTCATGGATGAGGTACTGTGTGATGTTGCTCCTCTTGAAGTTTGTGATGTATGATTAGGAAAACCATACTTGTGGAAATGACATGTTGTATATGAGTCTAAACCTCCCTCTATGAATATTACTTTGGGCAATAAGTTGTATAGGAGACCGAAGGTAGCCTCCGCCTACCGCCATCTCTTTGATCACTGCAAAGAAATATAGTAAGATCATTTCCTAGACTAGGAAATTTGTTTTCTTTATGATTCACCCTCAGGGCAAGAAAAATGTTATGTGAACGGCTTCCATACATGGATCCTCCGGATAGCAGCAGTAGATGGACAAGGTCGTGGAGGAGTATAGGGACATTTCTGCCTCACTTACAGGGGTACCTCTATACTGTCAAGTCAAGCACTCCATCAATATGATCCAAGGTGCACCGCTACCCAATGGATTGATCTATCGATGCTCTGTTATGGAGAATGATGAGATCAAGAGGCAGATTTAGGAGATTTGCAGAAAGGGCACATCAGGCCAATCTCATCACCCTATGGAAGACCGATTGTATTGGTACAGAAGAAGGATGGGACCTAGAGACTCTATATTGAATATCGAGCATTGAACAAGATCATTGTCTAGAATAGGTACCTAATCACATAGAAGGATGAACTTTTGGACCAGTTCAAGGGGGCCAAATATTTCAACAAGATTGACCTAAAGTCTGGTTATCACCAGGTGGCTATTGAACCCTCCGATGTGTGGAAGACTACCTTCAAATTCAAGGAGGGCCTTTTTGAATGGTTGGACATGCCTTTCAGGTTGACGAAAGCCCCCAAAACCTTCATGAGATTTATGGATGACATCTTGTGACCCTTCACCAATGCATTCATGGTGGTGTATTTAGATGACATCGTGATCTTCAGCCACAGTTGGGAAGAGCACCTCCACCATATTCAACAAGTCCTTCAAACCATGTGACAACACAAGTTGTGTGTCAATTTGGTGAAATGCACTTTTGAAATGACCCAAGATCAATATCTGGGGTACATCATCAATGAGAATGTTGTGCATGTGGACCCAGCCAAGATACAAGTCATTCGGTATTGGCTAGCCCCAACCACTCTAACAGAGCTCTGCAGCTTTCTGGGTCTTGCCAATTGCTACCATAGGTTTGTCTTGGGGTTTTCTCATATCACTTGGCCTTTAAGTCAAGTCACCAAGGGCGGAGCAAAAGCAAAGTTTTTTTGGTCTGAAATCCAACAGATTGCATTTTCCGAGTTGAAGCATCTCCTTTGCTTTGCACCACTGCTCACATAACTAGATCTACAACAACCATTTGAGATTGAGACAGATGCCTCTAACTTTTAGATTAGTGCAACTCTTACTCAACAGGAGAGACTTTCAAGTACAGTCCGAAATTATCCCACTTACGACAAATAAATATATTTCATTGTGCACGCATGTCTTCAATGGAAGCATTACATTCTGGGGAAGGAAATGGTCATCCACATAGACCACTAACCCTTGTAGTTTGTTAGAAAATTATATATTACGGAGCAATGGAACACACAAAATATTGCAGAAATATAAACACAGAAAAATGCATAAAACAAGAGAGACACAGATATAAGTGGTTCACCCAGTTTGGGCTACGTCCATGGAGAAACAACCAATCCTTCCTTATATATTATCTAGCAAACTGAAGAGATACAACCTATAGCAGATCTGCTGTAACACCCTCTTCACTCTCAATCTCCTCTCTCTTTCTCACTCAGAATACAGATCTACATAGACGCAATACAATTCCCTCATATATAGTGAGGATTTTCCTTCTAGGGAAAAAAACCCTAAATTAAACATAACTTCTACTGTCAGATCTCCACCTAATGAATGGCCCAGATTGACTAGAAATTACTATACTTTTACAAGGCAATTTTACGTCTATTATTTGCTTCGACGGCACTGCCCTCGAAACCCCCCACTAGGGGGCGGCCTCCCCAAAGGTCGTAGCTGCCCTCCCTGGACCTCCCCTGCAGCGAATATTTTACGGGCTACGTTGCTGCCCCATTTTGAATTGGGGTCCAATTTGGAAATACCTTTGAATACAAAAGATAATCAGGTTCCACACCCAACGGAGTTCATACAAACACAAGGGAAGTTGTAAAACGATCGCCATAAAAATTGGTCCACATACCTGCATCAATTCCATTTGAACATTAATTACAAGAAGGGAAACACCAATAATGTTGCAAAATACCTCAACCAACCACTAGTCATGGTACTGATCACTGTGCTTGACTCCTGTGGGCACGAGACTTCAGTGTGGCCACATATTTATGAGAGAGATCCAGAATTTGACAGCACATACTAGACACTTCTGGAAGGTAAGAAAGTTCCAAAGTTTCACCTCCAAGATGCACTGTTATGCCACCAAGGAAACATTTGTGTTCCTTCAAGTGAGCATGCCAAGATGATTTGGGAGGTGCACTATAGTGGTAGTATTGCAAAAGTATTTTTATTAGCCGAACCTTCATCGGGATGTTGGTAGGTACAATAAATCATGCACTACCTGTGCCATTGCCAAACCAACCATCAAGAAGCAAGGCCTATATACTCCTCTACCTACTCCTAGTCAACCTTGGGAATCCATCTCCATGGGTTACATGTCGGTCCTTCCTTATACTAAGCAAGGAAATGATTGTGTTTTTGTGGTCGTCAACAAATTCTCTAAGATGGCCATTATGGTAGCCTGCAAGAAGAGTATCACAGCAGAGGCCACTGTTAAGATCTTCTTTGACTGAGTGTGGGTACACTTTTGGATCCCATAGTCCATTCTCTCTAATTGAGACAACAAATTCCTAAGTGCATTTTGGTCAAGTCTCTGGTCGATTCTGGATACCAAACTAACTAAGTCCATGACTTTCCATCCCCAAACTGATGGCCAAAAAGAAGTCGTCAACAGGATGATCATACACATTCTATGCATGTACAACTTGAAGCATCCATTCACATTAGATGAAAGCATCCCCTATGTCCAAAAAAACTACAATAGAGCTCTCCACATCTTAACAGGCCAAAACCCCTTTTAGGTAGGGTTGGGATTTCAGCCATTATGTCACATTGATGTGGTCATACCATTTGCAACTATTCTTCGGCTTATGTCCAGTTCGAAGCTGACAGGGGTAACAAATTCATTGAGTACATTCAACACATATGACAATATGTCCATGATATATTGAATAGAGCCAATGCTAAGTACAAGAAATGCCATGATCAACATCTAGTGTCGCACAAGTTCAAGGTGATTGACAAAATTTGGCTACATTTGCAGAAGGAGCGCCTGATTGGACCCCATCACAAGCTTCACCCACTTTGATATGGGTCATACACCATCACCAAGCATATAGGTGACAATGCCTTCAAGCTCATCATTCCACCGTTCCTTGGTCTACACCTAGTGTTCAATGTAGACTACCTTCAACCATACTTTCCACCATTGCTAGACACATCCAACATTGTAGAACAACTCACACCAATAGAGCTAAACCCAAACTGCATGGAGCGGGCCAAAATTGATCAAATCATGGATACACATATCAAGAACACTTGCCAGCAGAAGATCCAACTGCATCAGGTTGTCAAAGCTGGCCAACTCCTACACCAAGGCAAGTGGCTCACCAGGGACCAAGTTTAGCATAAGTTTACCCATCTCATGGAGGCACTCAAGACAATGGGGACCATTGCTTCCTAAGGGGGGAGGACTGATCTAGGTGTATATTGGTGGCCACCCTCCTATTCCACTTGGACCCCCAACACTATCTCTTTCAATTTTTCAGTTTCCTTAATTTTAGCACATTTTACTATTTTTGGCAATTTTTCAGCTCCTAAACTTCCAAAGCCATTTTGAGGCCCTAAAAGATGTTTTTAGGGAAACTAGAGAGAGTGAAAAATGCCCAAATGGTTATGCTAGTTTTTTTTTTTCAGCCTCCTCTTTGAGATATTTTAAATGAGGTATTATGATAGCCAAATGGAGATCGTATGCCAAAGTTACAACCCTGGGAAATTGATGTACCAATTTACCCAAATGGGGCCCACAGTGTTAGCACTTCATCTCCTAAGGTTAGGTTTTTGGATTTTTATGGCTTTCCATTGTTTCTCAATAATAAGTAGGCTTTGGAGCCTCATTGTAACATAGTTCAGAGGCATGTAGCCACCACATCTCTTCTTAGAGATAATCTATCATTGCTCGAGCTAGTTTATTTCCATTATGTTTGTAAGAATATTTAAGTATTCTGATATTAATGAAATGAAGTTTTATTTCTACACGACTTATGTATTTATGATTATATCTGTAATTTGTTGTGTTCCTGTTTAAGTTCATATCAGTATTTCTATTAGCCAAAACTATGACAAGATGTTGGAAAATATATCAGAGCTTGCATTGGTTGTTCCATCACCAAGCCAACCATTAAGAAGCAAGGCATGTATGCTACTCTACCTACAACTAGTCAGCCTTGGGAATCCATCTCCATGGCCTATATGTCTAGCCTTCCTTCTACCAATCATGGAAACGACTATGTATTCATGGTTGTTGATATATTTCCTAAGACACTACCAAACTCTTCTTCGAACGAGTGTGGGTACATTTTAGGATTCCAAAGACCATTATATCATATAAATATTACATGTTCCTAAGAACATTCTGGTAGATCCTCTGGTTATTGTTGGACACTAAACTCACCAATTCGACCGCATTCCATCTTTATAGTGATGGTCATACAAAGGTTGTCAATAGGATGATAATGCACATACTATGCATGTACAACTCTAAGAATCCATGAACTTGGGATGAGAGTCTTCCCTATGTGCAACATAGTTATAACATAGCTCTCCATAGCTTGACTAGACATAACCCCTTTTATGTGGGCCTAGGATTTCAACCATTGTGTCCCATTGATGTTGCAATGCCTCTTGTGACTACCCAGGAAGAATCTGCACATGTTGAAACCAAAGTTGATAAAACCACTAGGTTTATTGAATGCATCCAACACATGCACCAACAAGTTCATGATATATTGGATAAATCCAATGCCAAGTAAAAAAAACATCGAGTTCCACAAAAGTTTCAAGTGGGCGACAAGGTTTGATTGCATTTGCAGAAGGAATGCCTTATCAAAGTCCATCAGAAGCTTCAACCACTTCGATATGGGCCTTACACCATCACCAAGGCTATTGGTGACAATGATTTTGAGCTAAGTGCTCCCATATTCCTTGGCCTACACCTAGTATTCAAAGTGGGCCACCTTCAACCATACTTTCCACCATTATTGGGCACATCAAACATTGTTAAATAATTAATCCATACAGGTGAGGATAGTTTTAAATAGAGGAGGAATGACCTGTTATAGAGTTTTATGAACCCAACGTTTCGGACTACGAAGTGAGTCCATCATCAAGGGATGCGACAATAGATATTCTAGAGATATTCATGATGTATCCATGAGCTATATTTTAATTTTTATATATAGGTTATGAAGGAGTTAATCTAAGAAATTAGGTCAGCCAATCTCCACTTAGTTTGTTAATATTCAGATTTATTTATTTATTTATTTTTAATTAATTAATTTGTTTACTTAAATTAATTAATTTGTTTAATTAATCAATTAGTTTGTTTAATTAATTAATTAATTGTTTAATTGTTTAATTAATTAATTAATTAATTTTTTTTAATCAATTCCCTAATTAAATTACCTAATTAATTAATTAATTTGTTTGAGTAATTAATTAATTAAACAAAATAACCAATTAATTTGTTTAATTAATCAATTAGTTGTTTAATTAATTAATTGTTAAATTAATTAATTAATTTGTTTTAATCAATGCCCTAATTAATTCTCTAATTAATTAACTAATATGTTTGTGTAATCAATTAATTGAACAAATTAACTAATTAATTTGTTTAACTAACTAATTAATTAATTAAAAAAACTAATTGATTAATTAAACAAATTAATTAATTTAAGTAAACAAATTAATTAAATAAAATAAATAAATAAATCTGAATATTAACAAACTAAGTGGAGATTGGTTGACCCAATTTCTTAGATTAACTCCTTCATAACCTATATATATAACTTAAAATATAGCTCTTGGATACATCATGAATATCTCTAGAATATCTATTGTCGCATCCCCTAATGATGGACTCACTTGGTAGTCCAAAATGTTGGGTTCATAAAACTCTATAACAGGTCATTCCTCCTCTATTTCAAACATCAAACATTACTAAGAAAATAACACCAATAGAGCTCAACCTGGATTGCACTGAATAGGCCAAAACTGATCAGATCATAGACATACAAATTAATAACACTCAACAATAGAGGATCCAACTATATTAGGTTGTCAAAGTCAACCAGTTCCTGAACCAAGGCAAGTGGCTCACCAAGGACCAAGTTTAGTAGAAGTTTCCCCATCTCTTGGAATAACTCAATGCAATGGGGACTACTGCTTATTAAGGGGGAAGGACTGATCCAAGTGGATATTGGTGGCCACCTTCCTACTCCACTTGGACCCTTAGCACTATTTCCTTTTAATTTACTATTTTCCAGCATACTTTCTACTTTTAGCAGTTTTTCAGGTTCTGAATTTATGGAGCTGTTTTGAAGCCCTAAATGGAAGTTTTTGGGGAAACGAGAAAATGAAGGCCATATTTTGGCTATTTATGGTTAAAAAAAATTGCCCTCAGATATATATTTCTAATGAGGTATCATGTGCACCAAATGGAGATCGTATACCAAAGTTATGACCTCGGGAAGTTGATGTTCCAACTAACCCCATCGGGGTCCGCAAACTTTTAGTGCTTCATCTCTTAGGGTTAGGTTTTTGGATGTTTATGGTTTCTCATTATTTATTCATTATAAGAAGGCCTCATAGCCTCATTATAACTTAGTTCATAAGGCATATAGAGATCACATATCTTCTAATAGATAAGCTATTATCGCTTGAGATATTTTGTTTCTTTTCTACGTGTAAAAAGTTTTCAACAATTGCTATTTATTAATTGAAGTTATGTTTCACTATATCTTATTTTTATTTTTATTTTAATATATTACATTTAATTCCTTCACAAATATATATCACCAACCCCCTAGTGCGAGTTCAATAGATTTTCAAGTGAAGAAATAAAAAAGACATGGACCGAGTGTATTGTACAAAGGAAGATCTTAAGGTAAATATGTTGATGAGTTATTTCTGAGTTATGCATTAGATAGTTCTAATGATAGCCATTCAATTCTTATTAGTCAAGATGATGATGTATTGCTTCTTAAAGTTGAACTTGAGTTATCCATGATTGTAATTGATAAGTTAATTGTTGAATTAAGTAGGCTAAAAACTGTGTGCAGACACCAGGAAAAGTTGTTGCATATCTTTTATGCCGAGGAGGATGATATGAAAGAAGAAATTATCAGATTGAAGACCCAATTAGAAGAGGCTAAAATAGTTGAGGATGTCATGACTAGCCTTCTAAAAGAAAAGGAGGGTTGAATTGAAAATCTTAAGGCTACAATTGTCTCCATGAGAAAGCAACTTGAACAGAAAGATAATCAGCTCAATATGGATAAGAGTACAAAAGTTTTGAAGAAAACCTTGAGTAGCCAAATATCTCCCTTGATCAAATTTGGTCTATGGTTTCATAAGGGAGAGTCTAGAAACTAAAAGGCATGTAACAGATAATAATAGAAACAAGAATAGCAAAAGAGGTAACAAGCAGCAAAATTAGTAGCCAAGGAATGGAGCAGGAAGAAGACCTACATCAAGAAGACCACTCGTTGCAAGAGAAGAACATGGAATATTTGCAAGATTTCAAAGAAGAAATGGCAATTGTTTTTCCCCCTTGATGCATGATGTTGAATCTTACCTCTATCACAACTATGGACATGTTACATCCAGCTGTAGGAGTAGATTTTTTAGACCTAATCAACAGAGTAAGCAACAATATGGGCATCCAAGGAGAGAAGCAACCTTCAGGTATACAAATGAATTTTTTAGTTATTATTTCTCATATAAATTGTTGGGCCACATGGCAATTGATTGCAGATCTCACACATGGAGTAGAGGTATGACCAATATAAAGAAAATATATATGAATTGGTGAGCAAACGATATGATCCTCTAGCTTCATATCTTTCTCATGTGAAATGCTAAACTTGTGACAACCTTGATCACATGGTTGGAGATTGTAAGTTGTTCAGTTTCTCAAGGTGGATTAGGAAAAAGGAGTAGATGTTCTAAAGTAGGCCTAGTAGAAAGTTATGAGAGAATGTGCATGCCAAGAATAAACCTATTAAAATGTGGAAGGAGTAGTAGTAAGTGAAGTATGAGAAGCTATTCTCCACTGTATTGCATTGTTACCTAGTGTATGTTTAGACAAGACTACATAAGTGCAAAGTGAGAACTGCATGGTCTCAGGGGGAGTGCATGGTAGCAAAGAAGACATGAGTAAAAGCTAGATCAGGTCCACAAGATCAACAAGAAGGTTTGAAGGTACATGAGCTTAGGGAAAGCTTTGCATGCAATTAGGGTTTTAAGGGTTATATCCCTCTTTCATATTGCTCGCACTCATTCCTTTATAGTGGATTCATATGTTCTTTCCTTAAGTAGAAGAGAAAGTAGTTTTCATCCATATGGATGTATTTGTCTATCCTTGGAAAATTGGTTGAATAAGCGCTTGTATCGACTATGCATAAAAGAGAATCACTTGGTTTAGCCATGTGTATGGGAGTGAGTCCATTTTTTTGGCATTATTAGCAGTGATTTTTTTATTTCAGCCATGTGTACACCCTTGAGTGTAATATATATCCTTGTACTAAAGTTTCTTTTTGGGTCTATTGTTTCGGCAACACTTGTCTTAGGAATGCATATGTGAGAAAGCCATTTGTTGAAATAATTCAATTGTATCAGACTAGTATGTGCCTTTGGGTGTCATTGATGTGACCCTATATTTCATTGATTAGGCCATGTACAATCATCATAAATCTTGTGCTTTCATGTTCATCTTAGTCATGGCTTGTTGTGAAGCCTATGTTGTTTGTGTAGTCTCTTGCATATGACAAGGATACATGTATAACAACAACAGATTCATGTGTTAAGCAACCTTGATAGTTTATTGCATACCTAATACATGTTCAATGGGAGCATGTTCAGCAAGAGGAAGGTCATTATGTTGGCATAGTTGCATTGCTGTCACATTTTTGTAGATGCCATGAGATTGAGCAACTATTTTGGTCGATTTTTAATGATTATTTTGTAGGAATGTTGTAGTTGATCATGTTTCATCAGAAAAAATTTGGTATGAGAATAGTATGGTGTCCGAATGGTGATTCAGTGAGATTTGGTCACCCTTTTCCACTGATGTCAAAAGGGGAGAGTGAGACAACCATCAGTGGAGAGTTAGACATCCATCAATGGAGAGTGAGACTAGATAGCTAGAGGTGATTACAAATCAATAAATAAGTTTGTGTTGGTGGTGTGGATGTAGGTTTGCACCAATGCCAAAGGGAGATATTGTTGGCATTGATGTCAACTATGGAGTCAGCCAACTTGGCACTGATGTCAATAAGCTATATGAGCTTATGCATGATGGTTTATTCTATGTTAGGTCAGTGCTAAGAGTGCTACAGAGGTGCTTAAATATATTGAAGAGCAGTGGTTGCATATCTGGTTGAAGGCTTTTTTGGTTTTCCTCAAAATAAAGAACAAACATTGCTAATGGTCTACATATCAATGTTTGCAATATTAATCGCCTATATTTTGAATGAAAAATGGGCATCTATAGATTGGATTAAGGATGGAAAACTGGAGTTCATACATATAGATGAAGAAAATGAAAAAGATGATATTTTATATTTGTATTTTCCCATGGTTTCAAAGCAATGAGTTACGGAATGTTTTGGTCATACCTCTAGTGAATTGATCTAGTCATAATGTGATGTAGATCATGGTTAATGCAACATGGATGTGGTCCAAATTAGTTTTTTTGGAAACTATTTAAGTGTGCTAGACATTATGGATTGTGATCAACGTGAATGATCATGGTTAATCGACTTGATTTGGTCATTGGGAGAGAGGAATGCAATAACTTTGAATTAATCGAGTTCTTAATTGTTTGATGTAGTCTGAATTGATCATAGGGGAGTTATTTTTTAATTTCTATGTTAAGATCAATCTGAGTTTGTATACGATTTGGCTCAATATTGCATGATTGTTGACTAGTGTGATTGTTGTGGCCATAATCACATATGTATTCAAAGCGCAAGTGCCTAAAGTGTGAATAAAATGCGTAGTTTTTAATGAATGGTAGCTTTCTTTTGGTCGATAAATAGGGGCGAGATTGAAGAATATTGGAATTTGATTGTTGAGAGTTGGATGGTTGTGCATTTAGAAGAGTGATCATTGGTGTGATCTAGTGTGACATTGTGCAGAGGTCGATTGAGGAAGATTGTCTAGGTATGGACAGAGGTATGACATTTTGTGTGTTTGGAAGAGGTAGAGCATTATGTTTCAGATTGTGACCGATCATAGTTTGAAGCAACATGATATGTATTCAATTGTGATAACATGTAGAAAATCGGATGGGCACTAATATTTTTTAGAGAAATGGATCAACCATAGATTAAATCATGAGTGATCTGTAAGATAATCATATACACCTAAGAAATAAACAAGAGTTGTTGTTGCAGGTGCGATCAGAGTTAAGTGACAATGTGTATAATTGTTGGAGATAAAGTATGATTCTGTGTGTTTTACCATGTAATTTATCCTTGGATTGACCTCAGATTGGTGACAAGACATTATTGTAGCTAAACATATACATATATGTATATTTATGTAGACATATGTAGTAGAGTACCTTGTTGTCATTATATATGTTAGTCATACTTGTTGTCACTAATGATGCTAGTTGTAGAGAGGGCATGTATTGATCTTGAGTATAAGAGTTTTTCTATGCTTTGGTAGCATTAATGTATTAGGCAGATCTATTTCAAGAGTCGTAGTTTGTTAGTAAGGTTAGAGTATGTTTAAGTTTATTGCTACTATAAGTGGATGGCTTGGTTATATGTTATTGTTTATGATATGGTGAGAGTGTGAGTATTGTTGAGTGTGAGTTATAGGTCCATTAGGGTTTGATTGTTGTTTAGTGAGCATATATTGAGGTGAGCTAATGTATTAAGTAAGATTGATAGTGAATTTGTTTGTTGCTAGTTAGAATGTTGTTGAGTGTGAGAAAGGATTGTTGCTAAGGTTTGATGAGATGTGTTGAAGAGTTGGTTGATTGTGTTGCAGAAATTCTTGAGTTTATCTATTCAATTGAACATATATTTTATGTGGGTCTAGTGTGAAAATTGATGAAATGAGGCCTATAGTTGATTAAGTAGATATTGGTGGGTCCAGTCTAAAAATGTATCAAATGTGGTCCACAAGAGTTTGAAGATTGGGGCCTTCAGTGTGGAAAGTGTTGGCTTGCTCAGGGAGTGTTGGCCTTGTTCAAGTGGTGTTTTGAGAAGTTATTGGAGGTAGGGGCCTCCAACAAGTTGGGGTTTACATCAGGTTGGGGCCTGCATACTTGTGGAAGTAGTGGCTCCCATTAGGTAATGGCCTGGAGTGAGTGGTCTCTCACGTGCATCAAAATTCAGGGCTTGCACAATGGTTGTGGCCAATGTATGATGTAAATATTTTTTTTGAAATAATAATAAGAAGAAAAGAGGTCAGGGGTTTTTATTTTCAAAGGGTTTATTCCTAACTTGTGGTGTTTCTATGTGTTCGATGGTGATTCATGTACTGTGATGTCTTATGTGTTACGCATGGGTACTAATATTTTTATGTTTGTTTATGCATGTGGTACTTTTTGATCATATATGTGCTGTTGATTAAGTACTGGCTCAATAATTATAAGAAAAGGAAAAAATTAGTGATTGATGATCCACATTGCATAATATTGATTCACCCCCTCTCAATATTGTGAAGATACCAACAGCTCCCTGTCCAAGGGTTTTGTTTCATGGATTCCCATTAGTGACTCATCCTTACAGGCCCAGGAAACCCCCATTCAGAGCAATTTTCATATCTGAAGGTTTTCATGTATGTCCCCCCATGAGTCACTCACCCTTCCAGACCTACCAAACCCCCATTCTAAGAATTCTACTTTCCTAAAGGCTTTCCTACATAGGGTGATCATTAGAGTCTTACAAACAAGTACTGATCTAGAATGCTCTAATGTAATGTGCATGGATTTTTATAGGAAAGTAATGGCTTTGCGTGCTCCATTGCACTACTCATGTAGTCTTATAGTCAAGGTACCAGTTATGACTTGCTCCCATGAGATAAAAAAAAGACCCACTAGCACAATTCCATCATGATAGTCTTCTTCTTGAGCTCCAAGCTCCATTATTCCACCCGTGTCACAACATTTAATTTCCATGAGATACACTCAAAAAATTCATATCAAAAATTTTAATTGCCCAACTTTGCTTCTTTCAAAAGTTAGATCTAATAGACATGAGGCTTGTAGTTATGTTGTTGGGCTTCTTTTTAAGTGGTGTTAAAATTTCATGGTGGCTTTGATCTCACACCCCATTTCAACACTCTTCCTACAATCTGATCCTTCAATCATCCAACAATTTTCAGTGCTTATATGTATGCAATATCCTTATTGCAAAAAATTCACAATAGCCTGAAGTGACCTCAAAATTATTACACTCATAAAAAATATATCACTCCAACTAAATTCAATAAATTGAAATGGCACTGCTATTGCACTGTACATGTGCATCACATTTAATTCAAGCATTTCATAATGCAATTAAACATTTATTCCAATAGAACAATGAGTCTAAAATGAGAAATACATACTTCTAAGTTCATGAGCAGTTTAGTTCTCCATTTTGCTTAACTTGCTTTATGAAAGTGCTGATGGTGTTGGATGTCGCTAACATTGTGTTAGGATATTTTGACACATAGGAAATAGTTAAGTATAACTTGGTCTAGTGTAGAGTTAGGTAAAGTGTGTTTCTTTACTATGTACTTTTGTAACTTACAATCTGACGGTCATGATATGTTCTAGACATGAAGTGATCTAACTGTTCATTCCCTCCTCGGTATTACTGACCTTGATCCATGGATTAACACTCGATTGGTCCATGATCTCTATTTAAAGAGCATGGAGGGTCATTTGTAAGGTGACCGTTCGTGAGAGAAGCTTATGTAAATTTTCTTTCTTTTACATTAATAAATTTCCTGAAGTGGTCGCGTTGGCTCAGGTCATGGATTGTTTCCCTCTTTCAGGGTTTTAACCACGTCAAGAATACTGGTTTACTTATCTGTGATCTGTTTGTGAACAGTGTCCCTTGGTGTTCTATCTAAGGAACTTACCCTATAAATTCCTACACATTGTAAGGGGATTTCCCCGATGTGAAGTCCCAATTAGACCTCACACCATTTGGTGTAGGAATCTCATCTAGTCATATAGTTTAGCCATGATTGGAAAGGTTTTAAAGATATGCCTTAGTCATCATCAAACGCAAGAGAACACAAAACCCCTTCGGGGCAGCAAGAGTGTGAGATTTGTGAGACACTCAATGTAAGGTGTACGAGGGATACTTCCATGACTGGTAGGGAAAACGAGCCACTGGTTAGAAAAGTAATAGTACTATCTTAATGGGGGACTGAGGAAGAAAGAGAAAGGTTTGTTGGATACTTGCAGATTATTCCACAATGATAAACAAAAATCATTAAATCATAACATAACTCATCCAATAATATCCATAGCTAAGCAACGAATTAGTTCATTAACTCGGTATGTAATTAAAGTAACATATACCATAAACATAACTAGAATAGTCCAACTATATCTACAATACATGTATGAAGAAGTATCGACTCATTCAGATTTTTATTAAGAGTGCAAGATCCCAAGTAAATTGTTACATAGATGAAATAATGTATCCAATAGTGGAACATGAAGCCACAACTTTCTTCTCCAAAGAATGATCTATATCCAATGTATTACAAGAGAATCCAAGGAATGACCTCTAGAATCCAAGCCCCTATGCTTGAGTTATGAGGAGTTATTCATAACAAGTAACAATGAATTTTGAGCTTCCTCATGACTCTTTGACTTCTATTATTGTACATATTCTATACATGACTCATTACATTCCAATGTATGGCTATTCACATTCCACTTGTGTCCCTTGGATTTCATTACATATCATTTATTACATAAGGAAAATTACAAATGAGATGGTGACTATATAAGACAAAATTGATAATGGGACAAAGACTCCTCAAATTCATAAGTAATTTTCTTCCTCATGGATCTCAGTTGTAATGTAAGTGTTACAAGCTCTGAACTCTGTGGAGATGGATTTGACCCGAATTGGCAAGTCCCCATTGTATCACATCTTTACCTCCAGTGCCTTAGTCAATATGTTCTTGGAGTTTGACTGTACATTATTCCACAACCATGAAAGTTTCATATGAGATTTGACTGGTGCAATGACGTATTATAAAATAATGTCTTTGGTTACCTCCAAGCCTTCCTGTTCTGTTGCCTACTTGATCTGCTCAATGTATTTCCTGATCTTTAGGAAGATGATCTCCCTGCCTCTGATTGCTTCAAGTGTACCTATCAAAGGCATCCCATGCTTCTGTGTTAGAGACTCAAAACCATTATGTAGTTGATTATATGCAACAATAGTAGTAATCTACTATTCTCCTAGACACATGTAGTATTGGTGGTAGAGTATCAATTGAAATTTATCCATCTCTATAGCGATATTGTTTTTATTCTCCAAATGTTGTGGAGTATTTGGATACTTTCCAGCCCACTCTTGGAGATAACTAACTCCTCTTTTTGCTACCTTTAGGAGTTTCACTAGTTCCTATGCCTTCTTTTCTATGCCAATAAGAGGATCCACCACCTGTTGTATAAGAATCATCTTATCATATAATCATGCCATGGTGTCATCCATTGGCCCCAATTATTCCTGCATGGTTGACTGACATTCTACAGTGTTAAAACTCTATGTTGAAAATCATTGATTCTCCATCACAAGTTGTTTTCACTGTTGCTTCACTGCAACAGGTTCTCTTCTCAACCTCAAATTCTCATTCAATAAGTACTCAATATTGTCTTGTGCCACTATAGCGAAAGCAACATTTGTCGCTATGACTTCACTAGGATTCCTTCTAGTGTTGGAAGTTATCACCTTCTATGTATCAATTGAGACTGGATTTTGATTATAATTGGGAAATTATCTATGCCTCTCCTACACGATCCTCTTCTTAAGTTGATCAAACATTGCGCCACACACATTCGTGACTCTATCTATCGATGGAGGTGTGATCCCCACCTCTCTGAATGGAAGATGACCACCTGTGAAGGGAGGTTCCTTTGGGGTACCGGAATCATCATCCATGGGTTGAATGGTACACTTTTCCTCTAACTCTTCTCTCCTATCTCTTGAGGCAATTGTTCTTCTTCCAATCTATGTGTTGCTTCTTCCTCCTGGGACCGCCTCTATTGTTCTTCCTCTATTCTTATCCTCTCTTCTGTTTCTTCTTGTTGCTTCTGGGTAAACTCATACTGATTCCTCTTCTCCTCTTCTTCTTCTGCTTCTCTCATCTCCTTTTATACTTGAATAACTCCTATGTTCATAGGATCAACTTTCTACTTTCTGCTACTCTCATCTGATGGACCATATATGATCCTCTTCTTGGGAGCTACTTTCCTTATTTGAAGAGTTATTTGTTCTTTCTCCTATACTTTCAAGTCTTGAGATGATGGATCTTGGGGTGAACTAGTTTCCATCCTTGGATTTACCTTCATGTTTTAATTATACCAATTCTTTATCTTCTCATATTCTATTATAGATATCAAAGAATACCTCGTATTGTGACCGATGCTTTCACAATTTTTCCTAAATATTCTCCTAAGATCATATCCTTGAAAATCATTAGTGGAAAAGTATCGCATTGCGTCTCTTCAACTCATATAATCTAATCCTAAATGGTTGTATGCAAGTTTGATTCGTGAAAAGCGCGTATACATGACAAAGTCTTTTGAGGAAAGTGCGTATATAAGCTAGGGTTTTGCTGAATAAAATGTCTGATTAGTCTAATAAGTATTGTTTTTCTTTTGTTGTCTGTCAATGAAGTATTACTTGATGATCTAGGCTTAATAATGATGTTTGAATTTGAATTTATTGAGGATTTATATGTTGAAAAGGGATGATGCTACTAGTTGTATGTGATTGAAGATTAGTGATGGTTCTATGATTATTTCATAATGATTCAGTGGTCCTGTGTCTAACTCATAATTTATTTTAGAATGACAGTGAATCAGTTTCATGGTTCAATGTTTTGATATCTGTATGCGGGTATGCTTCAAGGAAGTCGCATATACATGTGGGTTTTCTAAAGTAAAGTGGTGTATATACTCTCACATTTTATTGATCAAGTTTTTTTATTTGGTTCAGTGAGTTGATGCAGTTTTTTGGTTCAGTGATTGGTTGATTCAGTTGGTTCAATGATTGAGCGATTTTTGTAGCGATCATTTTCAGTTTTGATATTTGGTATTGGGCTTAAATGATGATAGTGGGTTTAGTCTAAGAATTTGATGAAAATTGGCCTACAAGTTGTGATGTTTTGTATCAGGTGGATCTAGTGTGAAAATTTATGAAATGTGGTACAAAGAGGTGTTGAGGGTTGGGGCCTTCAATGAGGAATTTGAAGCTTCATTCTAGTGGTAGATGGTAAATATGATAAGGGAGTTGGAGCTCCCTTCTGGTGGGTGCTGGTAAATGAGATCAGGGGGTTGGAGCCCCCTTCTAGTCAGTGTTGGAGAATGAGAGAAGGTTGTAGCCTTTTGTAGGTGGGTGCCTGTGTGATGGTATAAGTTTGCACCAATACAAGATTGTAAGAAGTTTTTCTTGATAATAGAAAGAAGACAGGGATGAAAACAGTGGTGGTTTTTTTGCCACATTGGGTTTCCACCTAAAAATCCTAGTGTTCATGTGTGTTGATGTGTTGCTTATGTGTGATGGTTTATTATATTCTTACTGCACATGGTTACTATTTAATGAATGCCTATTGAAGTACTGATACACTAGTTTAAGTTAGACAGATGATGCATTAAATAAAAAGTAAGCTAACTGGATATACGCTATTTTTCTACAAAACAGTCACGTACATATGCATGTTTCTTTCAGTAAAGTTGCGAACAAAAATCTAGATAAGAAAAGAAAAGTTTTAGTGTGTTTTAGAACACTGATTCAACCCCCAACCCCCCCCCCCCCTCCTTAGTATTTTTCCCAATAAAATCATTATGTAGGATATCACTAGCGTGTTTTTTTATCATAAGTTACACTTTTCATGGATCATTTCCACAAAGAGCCAGGATACCTTACCTTCCATAGATCACTAGTATAAAGCTATCAAGGCCTCAAGACTCAAGGATGTTTGATACCATATTAGATTATACAATCATAAATGACATATCAACTGCCCAAAAAGGATTTAGTCATCTTAATAATAGATCCATCCAATGATATCAACATATATTAATCACCTCATAAACTAAATACTTTCAACACATTGACAATTCGTTAATATATAAAGATAACACTTTATTATGGATAATGATAACAACTATATACAAGAGATGATCAAGGAATTTTTTATTGTTTAGGAACTTATAGGGTAACATGAAAGAATGGAGAGTATTTCTTTTTTTGTATGGATATTATGTTTGACAAGGAATTCCCTTCTATTTAAATAAAAAATTATTCCAATGATCCAATTTTATCACAAAATCAAATCTTTTATAAATGAAATTGGATGCTAATGAATCCAAAGAAGGAAAGACAATCAAAGGATTTGATAATAAATAAAGAGTAGGATTAGTAGGTTCTTTGGTGGAGTTGTATAAGGATATAAAAAAATTTAGGGGCATGGGGAGCATCTTGCAACTTTTTTGAAGATCATGGAATCAATATTAAAGTAGGTTTGTGAGTGGGAACAAAAATTTATGTATATTTATTGCAATCAAGTTTCTACAACAAATAGTTCATTTTTCTTTAGCTATACAAAATTTGGTATTTTACTTGGGTAATTAGTTGGATGTGTTAGAAATATGTTGTCATTGATGGAAAATGTGATGAGGATGAAGGATAAAACAGAGCATATTGCAAGAATAATGAAGATTAGACCAATATATGTAAGAGGAAAAGGTGGAAATGGTGCATAGAATTTGAAGCCATTTTTTGGATAGAATATCATCTCAAATGTAGTTAAGACCCACTTAAATGGATAGAGATATGAAATATATTTCCAGTGGTATGTGGAAGATAAAAAATGGTCTCCAGGATGGCAAGTTATTTCCAGTCAAAGTTTAGTACCCCCAAATTCAAAGTTACAAAGTTAAACTAGAGAAAGACCCCTTGGACCAAGTTAGTTTGGTATCTTTCCAAACATGGAAGAGTAAGTTAGTAGATTTGTTATCCAAAGGATTAGGAAAACATGGCCTAGAAAACAAAGTAGTGGGAAGCATTTTGATTGGCTAGTATTGGAGCCCCACATAATAGCTCACCTCTGTAGGAGGCATCCCTAGAAGATTCAAAGGAGTGCACACAAAGGAATGCCTAGGATGATGTAACTTTGGGTGGAGTTAGAGGGTGTCAGGAGAATTTTATTGGTAGATGCTTTGCAATGGTGGTGCATATCGAAAACTAATCCTGAAGGGACCTTCTTGGAAGAAATCAAAGTTATTCTATAGAGGAACGGTTGGGATGATGTGGGCCCAGGTGAACCGTAGTTGATTGGAAGAGTTTTAGAGTGGGAGGTACCCACATGATAGCTAAGCATGGGAAGGCTTGCCCAGAAGAATTTTAAGTAGAAGAAGAGGTGATACCTAGAATGATTAAGCATTAGTATGACATGATGAAGAAAAGGAGTGCACAAAGACAAACATAAAGGAAGTTGAGCTAACTTGGCAGTAAACAATATAAAATGCTTAAATATTGTGGTTCTTTGTTTTAAAATTAACAAAGGAATTGGTCGAAAAATAGAAGGCTCGAGATCATTTTCTCTCTCCTCTTTGATAGGAACGTGGCAACATTTTATTGGCCCATGATGATGTCAACATGATGTTTGTCTAAAGGACACATGGCGGGCATATTTGGTGTTTTAAGGTACCTTAGTGGGTCAAATATGGGTGGCACGTGTCACTACTACGGAGGCACCACATGTAATTTATGACATAAGCATGTTTTCATCCTAAAAGGTTTATATAATATGCAAAGGATGAGGCTTCGGGCTGATAGGTGCTGAGTACATGTGGCATTGACAATCAGCTCGACCTATTCATTGATTGGATCTTATATGTAATGAGAAAACCCACCAAGACACATCAACCTAGTTCCCCAAACCCAGAAGGTTTCAAGTGAGTGTAAAGGAGGAACTGCCATGTTGACAATACTCTGGGACATGGTGGCAGTGGAGTTGGGCAACACGGGACCAATGAGAATAGAGAACAATGGTGGAGCCAATGGACATGTGATCCTAGAAGGGAGCTAGAAGTTAAGTGCCAGGACATGGTTTTGTATGAAAAGTTTGAAACCAAGGGCACACAGATTTGAAATATAAAATAAAGCACTTATGGATTAAAGAAAAATGGGATCGACATAGCTGTTTTTGACAGTATTAAGTTCTTCGAGCTTATGGAACCAGTTGACAACTAATTTTGGTGTTATACACCATATTTGCATGAATGGGTCAACAACTTTGGAATTTTGGCATTTATGCCATATACATCAAAGCACTAAAATAAGGAAAAACAAATGCATGAATGAGTTGGAAGCTGCAATGGTGGAATGGATATGTTTGGAGGAAAATTTGGCCAAAATGCTAAGTTTGAATATTTACCAAAAGAGAAGGAGCACTACAAAATTATGAAAAATTCCAGAATAGAAAAATGAAGCAGTTAATCTTAGTTTTTTCAAGAAAAACAAGTAAGGAGAGTTTGAATACTTGGAGAGAAAATTCAAATGACTTGGCATAATCCAAAAGTAAAATATTCATGCATGAAAAAAAGTGGAATATAACAAAAGCTTCAAAACCAAAAATATTAGTTCAAAAGTATTCATAAGCAGAGTTGATTTTGCAATATTATGAACAACAGTGGAATTGTGTTGGTGAGATGGATTGATGTTGCTGGTGGATGATGGTGAATATTCAATAACAAGAGATTATTGAAGGTGTTTGTATGGTGGTTTTGGTGAGTAATTTAGGAGTCAAATTTATTTGTTTATGTATGGAAGTGGCCGTCTTGATTGGAGTGTAAAATTGGTATGAAAGATGAATCATTGAGGTCATGCAAGTTGTAGCTTGCAAGTTAGGGGTTGTAGATCCTAGTATTAGATTGTAAATACTTATGGTTTGTATCTCCTTTCAGTAGTGGCTGGTAAACTTAGTGTTTGAAGCTCCTTTTAGTTGTAGATGATAAATCAAGGAGCAGTTGCTTCCTTCTTGTTATAGCCAGAGATCTTTGTAACAACATGTAGTAGATTTTCTTGTGAAGTAATTTGAAGGAAAGATTTGAAGAATTTGTGTGCTCTCATTATGATACTTGGGTTATATCTTGTCATTTTCATATGAATTAATTGATGGAAATTTTATCGATGTCTTAGTATCATTGCAAGTGAAATAAAATTTTAAAATTCCTACAATACTAATTCACTCCCCCCCCCCAATCTTAGTATTGTGTTGGTTTCTAACAATTGGTTCGGAGCATACTCGGTTTGTTCATATTATTTTAATAGTTGGAAGATAGATTAAAGACCATGGAAAACTAGGAGGGAGGATTCACGAATATGGCACCCATGTTCAATCGAACAAACTGTGTTTTGGAAAGTGAGGATGAAGACCTACATTCAAACGATTGGAGCTAATGCACGAGATGTTGTGGAAGAAGAGTATAAAATCCTCCAACAGTGATTACTAAAGATCAAAATATGGAGTTCACACACAATGCTTAATCCATGAATGCCTTGCTTGATGGCCTAATTGAATCAAAACTAGTCAAGGTTATGGATTTCACAACTGCCAAGCCATTTGGGAGAAGATGAGTAACTACTATGAATCTGACAATAAGGTAAAGCAAGCTAAACTTCAATGTTTTAGAATGAAATTTGAGCCTTTAAAGATGCATGATGATGAAGATATTACAAACTACTTCTTAATGTTTTATGAGGTTGTGAACACTATAAGAGGCCTTGATGAGAAATTAGAAGAACCTTTAGTAGTTCAAAAGGTGTCAAGATCTTTCTCTGAGAGATTTAATCCCAAGATATCATCCATTGAGGAGATGAAAAAATTGAAGACTCCTACTTTGGACCAACTACTTGGAACACTCACTTCCTATGAGATGATAATGTTAAATGGAAAGTCTCCAATAAAAGAGCCAATTTTCAAAGCAGATAAGAAGCCCAAAGAATAGCATGTTGATTCTTGTTGTGAATTAGATGAAGAAGAAGCCAAGTCTTAAGGAAGATCAAGAGAGGCTTAGGAAAGTTTAAAGGAAAGTTACCTTTCAAATGTTTTAATTGTGGTAAAGTCAATCACTATGATTCCAAGTGTCCTAAAAATAAGAAAAAGGAATATGATCCTAGAGAGAAGTTTAGGAAAATGAAAAAGGAAAGAAAGAAGACTAAAAAGAAGAGCTTCTACACCCAAGATTCTAGCTCATCTAAAAGTGAATGTAGCCACTCCTCTAATGAGGACAAAGATGATGAAATTCCAAAAGAATTCATGTATATGGCTATAGACAATTTTGAAGTGGAAGCCATAAATTTTGATGGTGGAGAGGATGAGGTTGAATTATAAGGAGAGTTGGTCAGTGCTCTTGAAGAGATTGAAAGGATGAGAAAAAAAATAAAACCTAGAAAGAGTTTCTTATCAAAGAAAAGGTTGACGTTGTTGAACCATTACTCCTGCAAATCAATGAAGGTAAGATAATTCAAGAAACCTTAAATCAACAACTCAGTGAAAAGATTCAAGCATGTGAGAGGCTGGAAGGAGAATTTGTTTTGCTAAGAAAATATTTGGAAAGGGAAAAGGAATTAGCTTATCTTTAACCAAATGTTTGGAAAGGGATATGTTAACTTAAATGAGCTTCTGGAAGCATAAAGAGTATTCATCAATTCAACTCGTCTTGGATTTTAGTCTGAGTCTATCTCAATAATAGAGTCAAAGGGAAATAAGTCAATTACCTTTGTACAAGCAGCCAAAAATGGTGACAACACAACAAAAGTTGAGTCAACGGAGCAAAAAAAAAATACAAAGAGAGTGTGCAACAACAACAATGCAATATGAAGAGAAACTTATCTTAGCACAAAAGTAGTGTTGAAGAGGCAAATCAAAATGCACAAAGATTAGTCTAGCCAATGTTCATAAATTGATTCTCTCCCAGGCATGCAAACATAGTTCTAGGGTATAGCTTTATATGCACTAATTATGGACACAAAGCAGTGAATTGTAGAGTAAATATATCATACCGACAACTTATATCAAGAAGAATAAATTATCAACAAAATCAATTAATCAAACAGAGGAATAGCAGACCCAGGTACAATGATTCCCTTGCTTCTTTGAATAATATCATTCAATTCTTTAACTATCAAAATTTTAGGCATAGAGCAGCCGAGTGCAGATTCAAGAATAAAAGGTATGATCCACTTATTAAGCAGACAAGCTAGGAGCCCACGGTTTGGAAAGAAAATGAGAATTCAGAGAAATGTAATATTCTTTTATATGCTCAGAATGAAGGCAAACATTGGTACATTGACAATGGTTTTTATAGGCACATGTCAAGAGACAGAAGTAATTTTTTGACATGGAAACCAATTGAGAAAGGAAATGTGACATTTGGTAATAATGCAACTAGTAAAATTATTGGTAAAGGAGTTATCAGTCTGTCAAATGGAAGAGGTAAAGCCAAAAATGTATTGTGTGTTGATGGGCTGAAGCATAATCTGCTTAGTGTATCTAATATGTGTGACCAAGGCTATGATGTGGTTTTCAAGGCTAAGAAATGTCAAATCAAGTCTGCAGGCACTATTGAAGTAGTAGTTAAAGCTATGAGAACATATAACAATGTATATGTTCTAAAAAGAAAAGACAAAGAGGTGTTGCTTGTCGAATATTGATGAGAGTTGGTTGTGACATAAGTGACTTAGGAATTTTAATTTTGATCAGATAGTTAGATTGGGTCAAAAGAATGCAGCCAAGGATCTACCAAAGCTATCAAAGTCTGAGAATAATATTTGCAAGTATTTCCAGTTTGGTAAGAAAGCTCAAGTACCATTCAAAACCAAGGAGAGATCATCAACTAAGCCATTACAATTAGTACACGTGGACTTGTGTGGCCCAACAAGAACACAAACACCCACAAGTAAATTGTATTTCATGCTTATTATTGATGATTTTAGTAAAATTATGTGAGTTCTTAGAGATAAATTTGAAGCCATTGAGAATTTTAAGGACTTCAAAGCCATGGATGGGAATGACACTAGCCATAAAATCAAAAGTATAAGATCTAATAATGGAGGTGAATTTATTTCAAAAGAATTTGAATACTTTTATAAGAAGCATGGAATCAAAAGGTAGTTCACTATTGCCAATACTCCACAACATAATAGTGTAGCAGAGAGAGCAAACATATTTGTACAATAATTAGCTAGATTCCATGATGGTAGAAAGGAATGTGGAATTATTTTTTTGGGGCTAAAGCCATTTACACAATATTAGTGATTCTAAACAAAGAACTCTTTAGATCAAATAGTGATAAGACTCCCTATGAGATATGGTATAGAAGACATGATAGAGTCAAGCATTTCAGAGTATTTGGAAGCAAGTGCTATATCAAGAAGAACAATGAAAAGTTTAGTAAGTTTGATGCAAGGGTTAATGAAGGCATTTTTCTTGGATATTATCATAATAAAAAGGGCTATAGATGCTACAATAAGAATACCAAGAGGATTTTTTATTGTATTGATGTCAAAGTGGATGAGTATATTGAATCTAAAGACAGTCAAGAAATAAATACTAGCTCCCTAATCTAGTCAACAATGGTGAGAACATTGATGAACCATTTTTAGATGAAGAAAATGAAGAGCCCCTTAGTACTCAAGTAAAATAACCTTTGAAGTATGTGCAAAAACACCATCCAAGTAATCAAATTGTTGATGATTTAAACAAAGGTGTACAAACAAGAAGAAAGTTTCTTAATCTTTATGCATGAGAACATGTAGTTATTTTATCCATGGAGGAACCAAAGGACATTGTGTAGCCCAATTAGGATGATAATTAGTTAAAAGATATGCATAAGAACTGGACTAGGTTGAGAAAAATCAAACATGGGAGATTGTTCCGCCACAAGCAAATAAGAATGTCATTGACACAAAGTGGGTCTTCAAAAATAAGTTGAATGAGCATGGTTAGGTGGTCAGAAATAAGGCAATATTACTATGCAAAGGCTATTCACAATTTGAAGGTGTGGAATTTGATGAAACTTTTTCTCCTGTTGCTCAATTATAGGCTATTATAATGTTTTTAGCATTTTCCTGTTTCAAGCAATTCAAGGTATATGAGATGGATGTCAAATTTTCTTTTCTAAATGGAGAATTGCAGGAAGAAATTTACATGAGAAACCAAATGGTTTTCTGCTGACAGATCAACATGATTATGTTTGTAAGATGAAGAAGGACTATATGGTCTCAAGCCAGCCCCATGGGCTTAGTATTCCACGTTGGACGACTATCTTCTCAAGTGTGGTTTCAAATGAGGTACAACTGATAGTAATTTATATGTTAAATCCAATGATGGAAAATTAATAGTGGTGGTTGCTTATGTTGATGATATTATTTTTTCCATCGATTCAGATCAACTAACATGACAATTTGCAGTTGATATGAAGGTCGAGTTTGAGATGTCTATGCTTGGAGAACTCTCTTATTTTCTTTCTTTGTAGATTTCATAAACTCCCAAAGGAATTTTTATTTCACAAAGAAAGTATCTCAAGGAAGTATTGAAGAAATTTGGTATCGAGGAGTGTTCTTTGGTAAGCACACTAATGGTTACAGGTTGCAAGCTGAGCAAGATTGATGAATCACTAGAAGTGGACTAGACTTTATAAATGTCTATTATTGGTAGCCTCCTATATTTTATAGCCTGAGGACCAAACATTATTCAGGAAGTTGCCATTGCTAGAAGATTTCAGGCAGCCCCTAGACAAATCCATCTTCTAGCAGTCAAGATAATTCTCAAATATCTCAAAGCCATGATGGGATATGGACTTTGGTACCCAAGAGGTAAATATTTTTCACTAACTATTTATACTGATTTGATTGGTATGTGATATATTTTATCAGAAGAGCACTAGTGGTGGTGCCTTCTTTCTTGGAGAATGTCTAGTTTCATGGTTGAGCAAAAAGCATGCTTCAATCTCACTATCTACCAGTGAAGCAAAATATATAGTAGTAGCTTCTTGTTGCACTCAAATTATGGATGAAGCATAATTTTCAAGATGTATAAGTGTTTTACGATCAACCTATTTATTTTATTTGTGACAATACAAGTGTCAGCAACATGCCAAAGACTCTTGTTTTTCGCTCAAAGACAAAGCATCTTCCAATCATGATTAGGTGCTAAGAATTATGCTCAAAAATCAAAGTGTAAGAATATTCTCAAACTCAGCTCAAGATTGAAGAGATCATCATTTTGAATTCAATGGTGTGAACGACACTCAAATTTGAGTTAGCATGCATAAGTTAGAGCAAGTCAAAGCTCAAGTTCAACTTGCCTACATGGCAGGATTGGGATGGTGTGGCAAGGTCTTCAGTGAATCAGGAGGCACCAAGTGGCAGTCTGCCATTGGCCCTCGCAAATATCATATCACAGCATTATATGGATCATCGAACAGGTTATCGGCCCCGACAAGGTTGAACTTACGATGTGATGCAATCACATATTGCAATTGCTTCAGCAACAAGAATAGGCCCCAATGCAGTAGAGTTCTGATTGCAATAGACCCTGAATGCGATTGGTTTATATGCCACAATTTAATACCCAGATAGGTTCGTGAAATCGCAATTGCAATGGTCTGTCGGGTAAACAAGACCTTCACCCACAACTAATTGTCAATTGCGATGAGCGGTGGATTCCGGATGTGGGAGGTTATATATTCCGGTTTAATAACCCGTTAGGTTCGCAACACCACATATCAACATTTTGTAGTGTTAAGAGCCTGCAACTTAGCTGATCCTGATTGCGATGAGGCCGACAGGATTTAGCCCGTTGAACGGTGAATTTTTCACTCCATTAGTGGATTTTGGAGAGGAAAAGGGGTTTTGGTCGGTTTTAGAGCAATTTGGGAAACAAATAGTGGAGGAACTGGGTGAAGTCATAACTTCTTCAATTATTATCCAAATTGGATGCAAAAAGAGGCTAGATAGCCATTTTTGAGTATTTTGAACTCATGGAGACATGTTTCAGAGGCATCTAAGCATTGTAAACACACTTTTGTTGTAATTTGAGCATAATGGAGAGGTTGAAGCCATTGGAAGCTGGACCAAGAAGACGTAGCCTAGGAGGGGTGAACTCCTTTATCATGTTCTTGCTGTGTGTTTTATTTTGATGTTCATTGTTGTTATATTGCTATTGTTTAGCATATGTTTTTATGTTAAATTGTTCATAACATTTACATAAGAAACTCTCATGGGAATCTGTTAATTAAGAAAAAGTTTTGAATCCTTAAGCACTTGAAAATAAAATGATAAGAATCTTGGGTTTTATTCTGAATGGGGAATTAGCACAACATTACTAATCTGCTCCATTTCAGATCAATTTGGTATTAGATCACTGGTTTTTTCTTACTAGATTTGCTTAGTGAAAGAAGGATTTAATTGTTTGAAAGTTTATGTCATTCTTACAAGGTTAAAACTCAAAAGAGGAGAAGGGAAACTAGTTTAAAGCCCTGAAATTGGGTCAAGTGGAAGAAGAGCAAGGTTGCCAAAGTCTTCTACACTAGTACAACCTCAAGTTGTAGAAGTTGCAGTTGAGTCTCCATATATTATGTCTCATGAAGGAGAACCTATCATGACAAAAGATGAGAAGACCTTCAAAAAGACTTTATTTGATATGACAGAGATAGTTAAGGTCCTCTATGAAGAGAGGAATAACAAGTTGCAAGGAGAAAGTTCCAAGCCTCCCAATGGAGAAGACTCTTTAGGAGGAGGTAATGAAAAAGAAGATAAAGTAAAAGGAGGTAATGGGAATGGAGGCAAACGTCCACCATCTCCACAACCTTCTTCATCTTCCTCTTCAAAAGCATCTTCACCCTCTTTCACAAATACCACCGTTACTCATACTCATCATCATTCTTCAAAAGGGGTTGGTAAATC
The DNA here is from genome assembly GCA_031772625.1 of Pinus tabuliformis. Classification (NCBI taxonomy): domain Eukaryota; kingdom Viridiplantae; phylum Streptophyta; class Pinopsida; order Pinales; family Pinaceae; genus Pinus; species Pinus tabuliformis. Next base: position 862,484,596 of record CM062808.1, read on the forward strand.
ACCTTTTCTGAAGCTTGATGTTAAATTCAAGTTTCCTATGTACAATGGAGAAGTTAATGCAGAGAAGATGGATAATTGGATTCGTCAGTTGGAGGTGTATTGTAAAATTTAGAACCTTCAAGAGGATGATATCAAAATTCAATTGGCTTCATTGAGAATGGAGGGTGCAACACTTGTATGGTGGGAATCAAGGACTCAAGATGAGATCAAAAAACATGGTAATATCTCTATTATTTGGTATGATTTCATTGTTGCTATAAAAATATAGTTCTACCCTTTAGCTCATATGCAAAAAGCCATTATGAATTGGCAAAATTTCAGACATTTGAAAGGTCAAAATGTAAAAAGAGTATACTCAAGAGTTTAGGAAAAGAGCTCTTATGCTAGGATTAGACCTATAGTCACAAGATACCTTGCTGAAATACATAGGAGGGTTTCATAACTATCTTCGACATACCATTCTTATGTTCAGTCCCACGAATCTTGATGAGGTCTATGTTCATGCTACACACCTTGAAGCAAGAGGGAAAAATGTACTAGAAGAAGGTAAGAAGAAGCCATTTTAGAGTGGTGAAAAAGGGAAGAAGTTTAAAGGAAAGCAGAAGAAAAATGCTTCTATTAAGAAAGAATGCGAGAAACCCATGTGCAAGTTCCAAGGAGGGACATGATGAAGCGCATTGCTGGAAGCTTCATCCATAATTACAACCAAAGAAATTTAACAATAAAAGTAAATAGAAGACCAACATCATTGCACAACAAGACTTGTGTTCAGACTTAGGAGATGAAACACAAATCACAGCCTCAATCACCAAGGGAAAAACTGTGGAAAAACCAAGTAAAGAGGTAGTCATAGAAAGTACCAGCACAACAAATAACTCTCACAGAATTTCAAATGAGGAAAACTGAATCAAGTTGTTCCATATCCGAGTTATTTCCAAGCATACAAAAATTGATACATTGTTTGACAGTGGATCTTAGGCCAACTTAATTTCTGCAGATTTTGTCAAGAAATTGAATCTGGAAACTGCACCTCATCATAAACCATATTCGTTGGGTTGGATAACAAAGGATGCCAATTTTCAGGTCACATGGAACTGCGGTTTTCATATTTGCAATCACCTCCAATTTCATTGATGAAGTTGAATTAGACGTTGTGCCTTTGGATATCTCAGGGATTGTGTTGGGAAGCCCGTATATGTATGATAGGAAAGCCATTTTCCATAGATTTGAGAACAAATATAATTTGTTCAAAGATGGTGTGGAGTATATTGTGTGGAAAGCTTAGAAATTAAGAAACAAGTCCAGGAATTGTTGGATAAAGGTGTAATCTGTACCTCTACTTCACCATGTGGTTCACCAATTGTATTGGTACCCAAGAAAGACAGAATCTGTTGCATGTGTGTACATTATCAAGCTTTAAATAAGATTACAATAAATAATCAATACCCACTGCCCAAAATAGATGATTTGCTAGATCAATTGAAAAATGCAAAGTATTTCACTACATTAGACTTGAGAAGTGGATATCATCAAGTAAGAATAGCTGAGGAGGACATATGGAAGATTGTTTTTAAAACCAAACAGGGATTTTTTGAGTGGTTGGTTATGCCTTTCAATCTTTTCAATGCTCCAACTACATTCATGAGAGTTATGAATGATGTTTTAAGATCCTTTCTTAATGAATTTGTAATTGCCTATTTAGATGATATTTTTATATTCAACAAATCACGAGAAGAGCATGTCAAGCATGTTAGGAAAGTGTTGGATGTCTTGAGAAAAAAACCATTATTTTTGAAGATGTCTAAATGTGAATTTTGGAAAACATCTTTAGTGTATTTGGGCCACATAGTTGGAGGAGGTGAGCTGAAGATTGGTCCCTCTAAAGTTTCGGTCATTGTGAATTGGCCAATACCCAAATCAGTTACAGAAGTAAGGATTTTTCTAGGAGCAGCGCAGTATTAGAGGAAGTTCATCTCCAATTTCTCCTCCATAGTAGCTCCACTACATGCATTGACCAGCGTGAAGGTTGTCTTCTAGTGGGGAGTAAAAAAATAAAAAACATTCGATGCTTTGAAACAAAAGATCAGTTCAGCCCTAGTTTTGGCATTGTCAGATTTGGAACAACCCTTTGAAATACAAACAGATGCAAGTTACTATGCCATGGGTGCAGTTATTTTACAACATGGTAAGCCCATTTCATTTCATTCTTAGATTTTTAATGGTGTTGTTATTAACTATCCTACATATGATAAAGAGCTTTACACATTGGTGCAAAGTGTGAAGAAATGGAAGCATTACTTGATGGGAAAAGAAACCATTATGCACACCGATCATCAGCCTTTTCAATATCTGCAATCTCAAACTAAATTGCAGTAGTCAAGGCACTTTCGTTGGCTAAGATTTTTACAGAAATTCCACTTGGTAATGAAGTACAAGAAAGGTATTTATAATAGAGTTGTTGGTATGCTTTCTAGACCAGTTGTAAATGTAGCCATTTTACTAGAGAATAATTTTGTTATGCCTGAAAATTATGTTGAACAATACACACAAGATGTTGAATTTCAAGAGGTATATTTAAAATTTAGCCAAGGCCACTAAGTTGAGGAATTATACTACCATGTTCATGATAATCTGTTGTATCATTTGGGAAAAATTTGTGTTCCACAGGGGGAGAGAGTAAATGTCGCAAGGGAAGCACACACTTCTCTTATTGCTAGACATTTCACTGTAAGTAAAATAGTGGCAAAACTTCAGAGATATTTTTATTGGCCTCGTATGATTGAAAGTGTGTCACATTTTATCAGAGGTTGTTCATTGTGTGCAATTAATAAGCCTAGTAATAGGAAACTAGGATTGTACACACCACTTCCAGTGCCTTCACAACCATGGGAAAGTGTTTCTATGGTTTTTGTAGGAGGTGTTCCTTTAACAAGGAAAAGTCATGATTATTTGTATGTAGTTGTGGATAGGTTCAGAAAGATGTACATATTAATGCCTTGTAAAAGGAAAATTACAGCTGAACAAACAACTCAAATTTTCTTTCAAAATGTATGGGTTCATTTTGGATTGCCTACTTCTATTGTAAGTGATCGTGATTTTTTATTTTTTGGGAATTTTTGGTCAAGTTTATGGAACCTAATGGACACTAAATTGAAGAAAAGTACAACCTTTCATACACAAACAGATGGTCAAACTAAAGTTGTTAACAAGACAGTTATTCATTTTCTAAGAGGAAATTGCAGCAAACATCCTAAGTTGTGGGATGAACAATTGCATTATATTCAGCATGCTTACAACTGAGAAAAACATTCTTCTACTCTAACTTTGCCTTTTGAGGCATGTTTTGGTTATTTTCCTAAATCGCCTTTGGATTTCGTCTTTGAAAAAGATGTAGCTATAGATGGACATAGTGACATAGACAAAGCAAAGAAATTCATTGATCAAATTCAGTTGATTCACCAAATAGTTGAAGAACAACTAGAAAAGAGTCAAGGCAAGTATAAGGCAAGGCATGATAAGCATCGTGTGGATCATCAGTTTCAAGTAGGTGATGAAGTTTGGATATACATTAGCAAGGAAAGGCTTCAAGGTGAAATTAAAAAGCATAAACCAATCCATTATGGTCCATTTCAAATTCTGGAAAATATTGGTAATAATGTTTTCAAGCTTGATTTTCCTTCATATATGCAAATCTATTCCATTGTTAATGTTGAAAATTTGAGATTATATGAACCTCCTTTGATTGAATATCAAGGAGAGAATGTTCAAATTCCATCTATTGAATACATTTCTCCAGAATTCCTTGATGTGCTTCAGCAAGACACTATACTCGACAGAAGGACAAGGACAACTAAAAGGGGAAGCATTGATTATCTTCTTGTGGGTCTCAAAGGTACACATCCATCAAAGGCCAAATGGATTGAAGTGGAGAAGGTGAGGAAATAGTACCCTCATCTATTCAATAACTCAATATAAATCTTTTGGGGTCCAAAAGGCTTCTAGTGGGGAGGAGTGATCAGGTACTCAAAATTATGCTCAAAAATCAAAATGTCATAATCTTATCAAACTCAGCTCTAGATTGAAGAGCTCGTAATTCTGAATTCAATGGTGTGAACAACACTCAAATCCGAGTTTGTATGCAGAAGTTAGAGCAAGTAAAAGCTCAAGTTTAACTTGCCTACATGGCAGGATTGGGATGTTATGGAAAGGTATTCAACGAATGAGGAGGCGCCAAGTGTTAGACTACCATTAGCACTCACAAATCGCATATCATAGTGGTATATGGATCAATGAATAGGTTATCGGACTTGGCAAGGTTGAACTTGCGATGTGATGCAATCACATCGGCAACAAGAATCAGCCCCGATGCAATGGAGTTCAGACTACGATATACCCCATACGCGATAGATTTATATGCCACAATTTAATATCCCAACGGGTCCACGAAATTGTAATCACAGTGTTCTGTCCGGTAAACAAGACCTTTGCCCGCAGCCAATCGCCAATTACGATGAGTGGTGGATTCTAAACGTGAGAGGTTGTATATTCTAGTTTAATAACTCGTCGGGTCCATAACACCACATATCAACATTTTACAGTGTCAAGAGCCTGTAGCTTAGCTGATTGCAACTGTGATAATGTCGATGAGATTTAGCCCGCTGAACGATGAAATTTTCGCTCCATTAGAAAATTTTGGAGTAGAAAAGGGGTTTTGGGTCAGTTTTAGAGCAATTTGCGGAACAAATAGTGGAGGAAGTAGGAGAAGTCATAACTTCTTCTGTTCTTATCCAAATTGGATGCAAAAAGAGGCTAGATAGCAATTTTTAAGTACTCTGAACTCATGGAGACATGTTTCAGAGGCATCTGAGCATTGTAAAGACACCTTTGTTGTAATTTGAGAATAATAGATAGGCCCAAGCCATTGGAAGCTGGACCAAGGAGACAAAGCCCAGGAGGAGTGAACTCCTTTATCATGTGCTTTTTTTTTGTTATATTTTGATGTTCATTGTTGTTATATTGCTACTATTCAACATATGTTTTTATGTTAAATTGTTCATAATATTTACATAAGAAACTCTAATGGGAATCTATTAGTTAAGAAAAAGTTTTGAATCCTTAAGCACTTGAAAAGAAAATTATAAGCAAGTTGGGTTTTATTCTGCATGGGGAATTAGCATATCAGTACTAATCTACTCAATTTTAGATCAAATCAATTACCATTTCTTGAGAGAGCATGCTAAAAATCATGTTGGCAATATGGGGTATGTACCTACAAAAGAAAAGGTAGTTGATATTTTTATTGAACCTCTCCCAAGTGATCAACTTGAGTATTTAAGGCGGATATTGGGGGTTATTCCTCTTGCCTCCCTCCACTATCTCTTCCCTGTAGTGGAAGAAAGGCATCCAATAAGCTCACTCAACATATAAATATGCAACTACCAATTCCACAAGATCAACCAGAAAGGGTAATATTGTTGACAAGGGAAGTAAGGTTGCAGGGGGAGCCCATTAGTGAATTTTCCATTGATGTTAAAGGGAAAGAATTGTTGGTGATAAAACAAAGGAGAATAGATTCATACAAAATGGGAGATGTCTTGGTAATCAAAGAAGAGAATATTTCTATAGGAAGGAGAAGTACACCATAAAAGTACTATAGGAGAAGAGGAGTGCATGTCATGGGGAGAAGCATCCAAAGGAGGAGAAAATAAAGCACAAAGAAAAATAAGAAGCACAATTTGTCTCTTTATGGCGATGATTTTGATTGATGAAGGTGTTTCCATCAATTCCAAAGGGGTATAATGTTAGAAATGTGTTGTCATTGATGGCAAAGGTGATGAGGATGAAGGAAGAAGTAGAGCATATTTTAAGAAGTTGAAGATTAACCCACAATATTGTTGTAGTGGCTACAACAACCCTCCAAAATTTTTCCTTAGCCTCATTTTGGAGCCTCCCTTCCAACCTTCACAACAACTTGCCTTGCTTCGTCAAGTTCACAAGCTTCAGTGTCTTTCTTGCACAAAGGCAATCAGTCGATCATAGCTTGATCCTTTCCCCTCACATGTTGTTCAATTGGACATGGACCAGCTGCAAGCTGAGCATCTTCCCCTTGAAAATTGTGCATTTCTGGAGGGAAACTAGCCTTCCCTCCAGAAATTGTTTAATCCTCTCTGGCAGCGTAGTGGGTTCCAGGATTGCGCAATCCTGCCTACCAACACTCCCAGCAGGATTTATGCAAATTTCCCCAAAAAGGTTGCTCAGCCCAGAATTTGCGCAAATTTGCGTAGCAATCAGCTACTCTGCCCAGAAATTGTGCAAATCTCCTGGGCAGCCAGCCCATCTCCCAGCCATAAATGCTCATTTTTCTCCAGCAGTCGAGCAGTCTCTTGCATGTGCAGCTGAGTTGATTGGTTCCCTCTGAGACTGAGAAAAACAAACGTGCATGCATGGGCTGCTTCTCTGAAGGTAGCATGCAAAGTCATCCCTCGTTTCAGGGATCTATGTTTAGCAATTGGAGGTTACATGCAAGGAGAAATTTTGAAACCTCCCACCAAGTGTCGCTTCCCCTAGATTCGTGGCATGCACATCACAACATTGATGTTATCAAAACTCATCAACTAGGCACTACAGAGCTCATTCCTCACATCAAATTTGCAGCTCTGACATCCCACATCACATCTAGGAGTAGTCGACATGTTCAGCTTAGTTGTTTTGGGGTAAGCCCACTTCCCATGCCTTGTGTTGCATTTCTATCACTTTTTGTGTTTTCTCTTGTGGGAGTACTATTTGCTTGGTTTCTTTGAACGCTTGTTGTCATTTACATCTATAATAGCTTGTCCTAGCTCTGTTTCAGTTTTCATTGCTAGCTCATTATTGTCGCATGCATGAAACTGTTTTGCATGGACGTTCACCCAACTGATGAACTACCTCACCCACATGCATGTTGATCTATATGCTCAATCTTTCATTCATGTTTTGCATGCACTATCAATCACTTCTGCTATCACTTAGTGTTGCCATGCATTTACTGTCTTAGTTTCTTTCAATTGCCCGTCGGCGAGTCGAGGCAACCTTAGCCTGGACCCTACCTTCACCAAGGCTAGATTGCGCAATCTAGGGAAGGAAGGCTCACCTTCCTCTCTAGATTTGTGCATTCCTACCCAACACTAGCCTCCAGGCCTGTTTTTCACATTTATGGAGGATAGTGGCTACTTGACCCAAGAAATTGTGCAAATATGTCCCTGGGCTAGCAGTCCTTCCCAGATAGAATTGCGCATTGCAGAATCCCAGAAGTCAGCAGCCAGACTGGACTGTGCATTGCGTAGTTCCAACAGTTAGTCAGTCTCCCAATAGCACAAACTATGCCTTGTGTAGTCTTGGCAGTCGAGCGACCAACCTCCCAACCAAAATTGCACAACCTTCATGATCATGCACCCAGGTATGTTGCAAGTCAGTTCTCATGTTCATTTTGGTTTTCGACTGACAAATTTCTTGCCATGAATGTTTCAATGTCTCCAGGTATCCCAAGTATTCATATTCCTCTCAGCAGTATAGGTACAATGGTTTTTAGGAGGGAAGAGACAAAGACACTGTTCAGAGCACACTTGGGGATGTAGTCGATCAAGTGTCCATGGACGTGCCTACCCACAAAGACATCAAATTGTTCATAGACAAGGACATCAAGATATGATAGCAGCAACATCACAATGATCAGCATCATGAACAGCAGTTGAAGGCAACATACCAAATGGAATTAATGCAAGAGGAGGGTTGTTGACAATATGGAGGCAGAACAAGGTTGTAAGCTCAAGCAGGTCCATTGATGATGAGAGAAACTTTGGAGACTCCGGCTATGAAGTGATGGCATGACATGAAGATCGTACGAAGGAAGAAGATGGAACCAAGAAGGAGTTTCATGTGCTGAAGTAGCAACTCAGGAAGAACATGAAGCTGCACGAAAAGAAGAATGAGTTGCAACAGGAACAAGAATTGCAGTGGCCGCAACATGCACTCATGGATGAAACTACGCCCGTACAAGTTAAGGATCCATCCCAACAGCTGACACAAAGAAGACAAGTAGTGTTGTTAATTGCATGCAAGGGATTCAACAACATGCATGTCATTGAGTGCATGCATGCAATCCAACCCATTCAGCACACTCACCAAGGCGAAGAGAAGAAGCAAATCCAACTGTGGCTAAACATGTACTTCGAAAAGTTGATGCACATGACCACTAGCACACACTTGAAGATCATCACACACACTATGCATCAGTGTGTTTCCGGTTCAACCATACCCAAGAAGATCATGCGCATGTTAGCAGATGAGTTGGATGAAGGGGCCGAACCAATGCACTGATTTCAATGGAGGCAAGAGTTCGCTTCAGCAAGATGTCACCATGAGTTCCATGCACACCATCACGGATGAACAAGATTGGCATCAACTCACCACCTTCACCATCAAAAGCATGTCAAAGAGTTGGTCTCATAACAGCAGACCAAGTGTCAGCAATGTCTTGCAAGGCTTGCTCAAGCCATGTTGTCTCACATGAGTACATGTGCATTGTAATGTTCAGTCATGTCAAGTGTAAGTTAAGTATCAATGGTTAGATGTAATAGTCATAGAGTAGGTGAAGAGTCATGAGGGTAGTTGAACTATCACAAAGGGGAATTTCAAAGGTCACCCCACCCTTTGATATAAACAGTCCCTCATAACTCATTGTAGAGGCTTTTCGTCAGCCAAGCTTCTGATAAGACTGTCTTGGATAAAGCATGGACAATATTGTAACGCGCCTTGGCTTCTCCACTGCACGGAGCTAGTTCATATATTTGAAGGAGTAGGCAGATGTGGCTGTAACATTCCACTGTTGGGGCTAGCAGGTTTACATGATGTATTGTATGATTGTGACTTACAGTTTTTTATATAATAAAAGCCAACACAATGTCATGCATATGTTGTTATTGTAGTTGGACTGATCTAGTTTCCTTAATGATATTTGTTGTTTAAATTACGTACTTGTGTATGAATTGATTTGTAGGAAATTATATAAGTCTTGTTGTTAATGTGTTGCATATGTTGTTAATGCTGTCACTGTCCGTGTCAACTACTCCTCTGGACATCAGATATACCTTTGACATGAACCTTGTTGTAACTACCGTCGCACTCGTCTCGGACTGATCCGTGAGTGTTTTACGTGTTATCTTACCTTGTATGATGTGACTGCCACATCCAAGTGGACTGCTCTGCCAGAAGCTGTGCATGTCCTTTTGTGTTGTGTGTTCCTAGCCAAGTTAGGACTAATCCCTTTCAACTTGGAATTCACCTTCACCTTCTTATCCCTTTGAAGTGTTAGAATCTCTCATACACCTTCCTTGACTCACTGCATCAGTCACACCCTTGCTATTGATAGAGTTATCTTACTTGCCTCTGTACGACATCGCGGTCAAGGCATTACCTTACGACCTACTGTTAGGACTCCTACACCAAATGGTCTGAGGTCTAATTGGGACTTCTTACCGGGGAGATCCCCTTGACATGTTGGCAGGTCCACCACCATCAACATTTTTGGCACTAGAAGGAGGGCCTGATGACAAGTTTTTTCCTCTCATCTAGTTTTGAACCTTTGCATATCTTTCATGGAGTCTTGCACTCTTCTTCCCCAGAGGTATTTTTCGAATCATGAATATTTCTCCATCTCAGGGAAGCTTTTTGATATCTTTTCCACTCACATGTATGATGGTGAAGGCGAAGTGGCCTGGCTTGAGCACTTACATAACTTTCTTTCCATGATTCATGAGGAAGATGAGTTTTCTGATGAACAGGCTGGTTGGATGCTTGCATACACACTTCGCGAATCTCCATTTCGTTGGGTGCTAGCCTATCGGATGACACCATGCACTCATTTGAACACTTCTGTGATCTTATTGAAGACACCTTCTATCATTTTGATCCACACCATCTTGACTGGAAATTGTTACAGCAATGGAGGGCTCCGCATGAATCCATTATTGATTTTTGGCAGTGCTTTTGTGACTCCCAGTTTCAAGCTCTGAGGAGCCAGATGAAATTTTCTTATCTTTGGGGCTGGTTCGAGTACTGCCTTAATAAATCTGCCCGTCCCAAGAGAAAGTTTGAGATCAAGCCTCGCTCAACATTCTTTGTTGATGGAGCTACACAATTTCATGTGGAAGTGGGAAGTGTCTCAACCGACTATCTGCCTTCCTCTTATTCAATAGCTCCACCACTGCCTAGTGATGTTGAGGATCATGATCATACACCTATTCATCCTTCACACCATCCCAACACCACTTCACTCAATTTTCACGTAGATTTGGTTTTGAGTCCTTCGAGTCCTCATATGCATTCTTTTCTATGACCTCCATCTTCGCATCCGAGTGTTCCTTTAGATGGTGTTGTCTTGTGTTCGTCCATTCTGGACTCTTCACTTGTTGTGAATGAGGGAAAACCCACTTATAGATCTAGTGTTGCACAACCAACATGCGTTGTCATTCCTGAAGAGTATGAGTGGGAACTTGAGCATCAACACTTAGCAAAGGATAACTCCCTTACATCTATGACCCCTCCGTTCTTTCCTAACATCATTGGTGAACCGACCATCCATTATTTCACATGTGTGCCTTCATCCACGAATGCACCCATTTTTTATCTTTCACAGGACACACTGTATCTTAGCCCATCATCCAACAATGGAGAGGACCAATCATTCATTAGAAATCCACTTGATCTTTCATCTACTTTTTCGAGAAATGCAGAGGGTGAACATCCTTCCTCCTCATGTATCCCTTTATGTGATTCATCAAACCATGAGGATGCTAACCAACATCTTGAATTTTCTTATCTTGGTTATCATGATCTCTTCACCTCATCATCCGATCACGATGTTTATTCACTTGTTGTTAATCCATCTAAGCCACTGGTCTATGAAGACCTATTTGTCAATGAAGTTGAAACCCCACAGACTGTCGAGGTACTTCAGCTCGAGCTGATGGTTATGTCAGGCCCTCGTTGTCCTGAGGTTTGTTTCACTTCTAATCAGGAAATTATTCAAACTCTCAAAGCTCCTCATCACTCATATGTATGCACTCAAGATCAATCTAACACTCAGGTTTTACTTCCTCCACTCGAACTACATGATCCCATTGCTCATGCATTGGAGGAGTCTTACATTGCAAGCACTCATGTGCGATGCAAGTTATCTTTTTTTCTTTTGTTTGCTTGCATGCCACATTCAAGAGTGTGCTTATGCTTCAAAGTTGCATGTAGTGTCACATAACGCCATGATAAGTCTACAAACTTCTCGTCATGCACATGCACTCACTTATGTCCCGTGGGCACTTTGAATCACAAAGTGTGGTTGTCTTCATTGTTATATTTTTCTTACTTGTTGGTTCACACAACTAGGTTGCTCGCGGACCAAGCCTTCACCAACATGGGTCTACCAATGCGCCGATGGTTTCATTGTAAGTATCATTTCACATGATCAAGCCCATGTGCCGTTAGTGTAGGAGTAGGGGGATTGTTTGCTTTTAGTTGTTTGCTTGCATGCCTGTTTTCTTAAGTGCTTTGTTGGTTTGTTTGTTTGCTTGCTTGCTTGTTTACTTGCTTCTCTTTCATTTTTTCTTTTGCTCTTGCTTTGTTTTGTTTATTTTTAGTTCGTTTGCTTGTTTCGTTCATAGGTTAGTTTTGCATGAAACCATGTATGACTCTTGAAGCGAGCTGGGTAAAGTACAAGAGGGCTTGTACAACTATCACTACTTGGTTATATGTCATCTTGCCTCTGTATGATGAGCTTGTTACTTTTAGTCCATGATACGTCAAAGGAAAATATGTACTATTCAAAGTGAACATTGGTGTAAACACAACGCTTGCGTGCTAACTAGTGTCACCTTCTCTAGTTGATTGTTTTCGGGTTAACCCTTGTCAGCTCAGTCAAGTAGAGTAAGGTAAGGGGGAAAACCTTAACAGGCACATCAAAGATACAATAAACTACTTCTTTGCTAGAACAACCTCTTCTGCTCTCAATAAGTCGAGATCCCTCCTTCTCCTCTGAAATGAATGTGCTATGCACAGTGAAATGAAAAATGAAAAGTAAAAAAATCACAATGAAAAATGCATAAGGCGAAAGAAGAGAAAGGCTTCCTGCATAGGGAGGTGATGCAAGTAACTCTGCCAGGGTACTAACTAGGCTCGTTGGAAGCAAAGCGATGCTTGTGTTCCTATGTGGCTCCACTGGGGTACTATCCAGGCCTGCTAGCAGTGGAGCAACACCATAGATGAAACTAAGACTCTAACGACTATACTACTTGTACACATATATACCCCTCAACCCCAATCGAAACAACTATGTTTTCTTGGCTTGGAATGTGTTTCAATTGACCAAGGGTTTGGCAGATGCTACATATTACAATCAAGTTAGTATGAAACCAAGATGAGCTGAAAACTGAATAATACTTCTAGAGGTGTTAGACTTGTTTTTCACAAACAAGGTCCATTCAGAGAGTTGGAGTTATACCAGTGTGCTGCCAAGTGTTGTAGCGGCTACAACAACCCTCCAAAAATTTTCCTTAGCCTCGTTTTGGAGCCTCCCTTCCAACCTTCTCAACAACTTGCATTGCTTCATCATGTTCATAAGCTTCAGTGTCTTTCTTGCATAACGGAAACCTATTAGTCATAGTTTGATCCATTCCCCTCATAGGTTGTTCACCCAAACTTGGTCCAGTTGTAGGCTAAGCAGCTTCCCCTTTAAAATTGCGCATTTTTGGAGGGAAACCAGCCTTCACTGGAGAAATTGTGCAATCCTCTCTCACAGTATGTTGGGCTCCAGGATTGCGCCATCCTGCCTGCCAACACTCTCAGTAGGATTTGCGCAAATTTCCCTAGCAAGGCTACTTAGCCCAGAATTTGCACAAATTTGGGCAGCAGTCAACTACTCTACCTAGAAATTTTGCAAACCTCCTAGGCAACCAACCCAACTCCCAGCTAGAAATGTGAATTTTTCTCCAGCAATCAAGCAGTCTCTTGCATGTGCAGCTGAGTTAACCGGTTCCTTTCGGGACTGAGCAAAGAAGACTTGCATGCATGGGATGTTTCTCCCAAGGTAGCATGCAAAGGTATCCCTCATTTTAGGGATCCATGTTTAGTAGTTGGAGGTTACATGCAAGGAGTAATTCCGAAACCTCCCACCAAGTTTCGCTTCCCCTAGATTCGTGGCATGCACGTCACAACCTCGATGTTATCAAAACTCATCAACCAGATGCTGCAAAGATGATTCCTCACTTAAACCTTGAAGCTCTGACATCCCACATCACATCTACGAGTAGTCGGCATGTTCAACTAAGTTGTTTTGGGGTAAGCCCACTTCCCATGCCTTGTATTGCATTTCTATCTCTTTTCGTGTTTTTTCTTGTGGGAGTAATGTTTTCTTAATTTCCTTGAATGCTTGCTGTCATTTACATATATACTAGCTTGTCCTAGCTCTGTTTCAGTTTTTGTTGCTAGCTCACTACTGTCGCAGGCATGAAACTATTTTGCATAGATGTTCACCCAACTAGCAAAATACCTCACCCACATGCATGCTGATATGTTTGTTGAATCTTTCATTCATGTTTTGCATGCACTGTCAATCACTTCTGCTATCACTTAGTGTCACCATGCATTTACTGTCTTAGTTGCTTTCAATTTCTTGTTTGCGAGTCGGGCCAACCTTGGCCTAGACTCTGCCTTCACCAAAGCTGCATTGCACAATCTAGGTAAGGAAGGCTCACCTTCCTCTCCGGGTTTGTGTATTCCTACCTAGCGCTAGCCTCTAGGATTGTTTTGTGCATTTCTGAAGGACAGTGGCTGCTTGGCCCAAGAAATTGCGAAAATATGTCCTTGGGCAAGCAGTCCTTCCCAGCTGGAATTGCACATTACGCAATCCCAGCAGTCAACAGCTAGATTGTATTGTGCATTGCACATTTCGAATAGTCATTCAATCTCCCAACAGCCCAGACTATGCCTTGTGTAGTCTTGGCAGTCGATCTCCCAAACTCCCAGCCAAAATTGTGCAACCTTCATGATCATGCACCCAGGTATGTTTCAAGTCAGTTCTCATGTTCATTTTGGTTTTCGATTGAAAAATTTCTTACCATGAGTCTTTCCATGTCTCCAGGTATCCCAGGTGTTCATCTACTTCTCAGTAGTATAGTTACAATGGTTTCCAGGAGGGCAGAGATGAAGACATTGTTTAGAGAACACTTGAGGATGCATTCGATCAAGTGTCCATGTACGTGCCTACCCACGAATACATCAAGTTTTTCATAGACAAGGACATCAAGATATGATAATAGAAGCATCATAGCAAGCAACATCATGAACAACAACTGAAGACAACATACCAAATGCAACGAATGCAAGAGGAGGTTTTTTGACAACACGGAGGCAGAACAAGGTTGCAAGCTCAAGCAGGTCCATTGATGATGAGAGAAACTTTGGAGACTCCGGCTATGAAGTGACAGTGTGACATGAAGATCACGCAAAGGCAGAAGATGGAACAAAGAAGGAGTTTCATGTGCTGAAATAGCAACTCAAGAAGAACATGAAGCTACATAGACAAACGAATGAGTTGCAATAGGAACATAAACAGCAGTGGGTGCAACATGCACTCATGGATGAAACTACAACCATATAAGTTAAGGATCCATCCCAGCAACTGACACAGAACAGACATGGTGAGTAGTGTTGTTAATCGCATTCAAGGGATTAAACAACATGCATGTCATTGAGCGCACGCATGCAATCCAACCCATTCAACACAGTCACCAAGGCAAAGACAAGAAGCAAATCCAACTAGGGCTGAACATGTACTTCGACAAGTTGATGTGCATGACCACAAACACACACTTGAAGATCAGCACAGACACTATGCATCAGTGTGTTGTCGGGTCAACCATACCCAAGAAGACCATGCACATGTTAGCAGATGAGTTGGATGAAGGAGCCGAACCAATGCATCAGTTTCAACAGAGGCAAGAGTTCGCTTTAGCAAGATGTCACAATGAGGTGCATGCACACAATCATAGATGACCAATCTTGGCATCAACTCACCACCTTCACCATCATAAGAATGTCAAAGAGTTGGTGTCATCACAGCGGATTGAGTGTCAGTGATGTCTTGCAAGGCTTTCTCAAGCCATATTGTCTCACATGAGTACATGTGCATTGTAATGTTGAGTCATGTCAAGTGTAAGTCAAGTATCAATGGTTGGATGTAATAGTCATAGAGTAGGTGAAGATTCATGAGGGTAGTTGAACTATCACAAAGTGTAATTTCAAGGGTCACCCCACCCTTTGCTATAAATATTCCCTCATAATTCATTGTAGAGGATTTTGGTCAGCCAAGCTTCTGATAAGACTATCTTAGATAAATCTTGGATAATATTGTAACGTGCCTTGGCTTCTCCACTGTGCAGAGCTAGTTCATCTCTTTGGAGGAGCAGGCGGATGTGGATGTAACGTTCCGTTGTCGGGGCTAGAAGGTTTATATGGTGTATTATATGATTGTGACTTACACTTATTTATATAATAAGAGAAACCACATTTTGATGCATATGTTGTTATTATAGTTGGACTGATCTGGTTGCCTTTTGATATATGTTATTTAACTTACGTACTTGTGTATGAACTGATTTGTAGGAAATTATATGAATCTTGTTGTTAATGTGTTGCATATGTTGTTAATGTTGTCACCGTTCATGTCGACTACTCTATCGGACATCAGATAGACCTTTCACATGAACCTTGCTATAACAGTCATCACACTCATCTCAGACTGATCCATGAGTGTTATACATGTCATCTTACCTTGTATGATGTGACTGTCACATCTGAGTAGACTGCTTCACCAGAAGCTTTGCATGTCCTTTTGTGTTGTGTGTTCCTAGCTAAGTTGGGACTAATCCCTTTCAACCTAGAACTCACCTTCACCTTCTTCTCCCTCCGAAGTGTTAGAACCTCTAATGCACATTCCTTGACTCACTACATCAGTTACACCCTTGCTACTGGCATAGTTATCTTATTTTCCTCTCTGCTACATTGCGGTCAAGGCATTACCTTATGACCCACTACTGAGACTCCTACACCAAATGGTTTGATCTCTAATTGGGACTTCTTACTGGGGAGATCCCCTTGACATGTTGGAAGGTCTAGCACCATCAACAAGTATGTAAGAGGAAAAGATGGAAATGGTGCAGATACTTTGAATCCATTTCTTAGATATAAAATCATCTCAAATGAAATTAAGACTCGCTTATATGGATAGAGCTCTGAAAAATCTTTCCAGTGGTATGTGGGAGATAAACAATGGCCTCATGGATTGCAAGTTATTACCAGTCAAAGTTTAGTACCCACAAATTCAAAGTTCTAGAGTTAAACTAGAGAAGGACCCCTTGGACCAAGTTATTTTGGTATCTTCCAAAGCATGGTGAATTAAGTTAATAGATCTATTATCCAAAGGACCAGAAAAGCATGGTAAATACAAAAAAGTAGTGGGAATAATTTTGATTGGCCAATAGTGGAGGCCCACATAACAACTCACCCTATCAGGAGGCATCCCTAGAAGGTTCAAAGGAGCATGAACAAAGGAATGCCCAAGATGAGGTAACTCCAGGTGGAGTTAGTAGGTGTCAGGTGCATTTGATTGGAAGATGCTCTGCAATGGTTAGCCATATGGATAGCTCACCCTGGTAGGACCTTCCTTGAAGAAATCAAAGTTGTGCTATAGAGGAGCGAATAGGATGACTCAAGCCCAGGATGATGTAAGCCTAGGAGAACCATAGTTTGTTGGCAAAGTTTTAGAGTGGGAGGCCCCCACTTGAAAGCTAAGCCTAAAAGGCTTGCCTAGAAGAATTTTAAGTAGCATAAGAAGTGAGGCCTGAGATGATTAGGTGTTGATCTAGCATGGAGAAGAGTAGTAGTGTGTAGAGACCAATAGAAAGGTAGTCAAGAAAACTTGGACATCAACAGTATAAAATTCTTGAATCTGATGGTTTTTTATTTTAAAATTTAACAAAGGAATTGGCAGAAAACACAAGGCCCGAGACCCTTTTCTCTCTCATATCTAATAGTCACATGGCAGAATTTTATTAGCCCATGATGATTTTAGCTTAATGTCAATATAAAGGACACGTGGTGGGTATATTCAGTGTTTTTTGGTACCCTAGTGGGCAAAATATGGGTGACGTGTAACTACTCTGAAGGCGCCACATGGAATTTATGACATATTAAGAATGACATCATCCCATAGGCCTTATCTTGGAAGGTTTATATAGTACGCTAAGGAGTAGGCTCTAGGCTTACTAGGCACTGGGAACATTTGGAATTAATAGTTATCCTGACATGTTTGGTGATTGGCTCTTGTATGCAGCAAGTGTACCCACTAGAACACATAAACTCGGTTCCATCAACCTAGAAGGTTTCAAGAGAGTGAAAATGAGGAATCAATAGGTTGACAGTGCTCCGGGAAATGGTGGCAATACAGTTCGGCAACAAAGGATGAATGAGAACATAACATAATGGCAGACCCACTAGACATGAGATCTAGGAAGAGAGCTAGAAGTTAAGCTCCAGGACAAGGTTTTGTATCTGGATTTTGAAACCAAGTGCATAAATATTTTAAATGTAATATTAATCCCTCAATTTGTTTTATAAAAATGTGCTCGAAAAATCTATATTTGGTAGTGTTAAGGCCTTTAAGCATATGGAACCAATCAATAGCTAATTTTGGCGTTATAATCCATATTTGCATGGATGGGTTGATAGATTTGGAATTTTTTCATTTATGGGAGCACTAAAATAATGAAAAACAATGACATGAATAAGTTGGAAGCTCTAATGGAAGCACATATATGTTTGGAGGAAAACTTGGTCAAAATGGTAAATTTGGAGATTTACCAAAATAGGAGCATTGCTAAATTCAAAAAAAAATCCAAAATAGAAAAATTAAGAAGTTAAGCTTAATTTTTCAAGTAGAAATAGTTAAGGAGAGTTTGAAGAATTGGAGAGAAGATTCAAATGACTTGAAAAAAGCAATACAATGACAAAAATAAAATATTCATGCAAGAACAAAAGTAGAAGATAATAAAATCTTCAAAACCAAAAATATCATTTAAAAAATCTTTATAAGAAAATTCAAATTTGCAATATTATGAACAATATTGGAATTGTGCTGGTGAGATGGATTGATGTTGTTGGTGGATGATGGTGAATTATTCAGTAACAAGATATTTTTGAAGGTGTTTTTATGGTGGTTTGGGTGAGAGATTGAGGAGTTAAATGTATTTTTTCATGTATGGAAGTTCCCTTCTTGATTTGAGTTTGAAAATTGTATGAAAGATGAATCATTGAGGTCATGCCACTTGTAGCCTACAAATTAGGGGTTGTATCTCCTTCTAATAGTTGTTGGTAAATACTTAGGAGTTGTAGCTTCTTGCAATAGTTGTTGATAAACTTAGGGATTGAAGCTCCTTTCAGTTGTCGCTGATAAATCAGGGAGTAGTTGCTTCCTATTTGTTGTATCTAAAGAACCTTGTAAGAACATGTAGTAGCTTGCCTTGTGAAGTAATTTGAAGGAAATATTTGAAGAATTTGTGTGCTCTCATTGTGATACTTGTGTTATATCTTGTCATGTTGATATGAATTAATTGTTGAAAAGTTTATTGGTGTCCTAGTATCATTGCAAGTGAAAGAAAGTTTTAAAATTCCTACAATATTGATTTATCCACCCTCTTAGTATTATCCTGGTTTCTAACAGGATGAAGGGTTCGAGTCAGCTTCATATTATCTCATTAATATCTTTGATTTTGAACTAAGTAATTTGTAAATTCATTTGAGTCTATTTGGTTTACTCATATTTATGAAGAGAAAAAATCGATAACAAATGCACTATCTAAGGAGAGATAAAAGATTGTTATTGGAAATGTTGTAATTAAAGGGTTTACAGATGAAGAAAAAAAGTCTCTCAAAGTCTTGGTTTTAATACAATTACATTGAAATTGGAATGAAATGGCCCAATATTTTGGAGATGAAAGTAAAATTTTTATTTTATGGTAATATTAGTAATATTTTATTGTATAAGGCTATGTGGACATTTCATATATCTCGTTGAGGTATAAACATAGAGAAAAATGAACCAATAGCTTTAAAGTGAAAAATCCTGAATTTGGAATTAAAATATCTAGTCAATTTTAGATTTTTCTTTTTCAATTTATGGGGAAGAGAGATTGTGGCGCACTAAGATTGCTAATAGTGGATATGCATATGAAAGGTGCAATTTCCATTCTTATTGAAATGAAATGGTTTTGTTTCTTGGAAAAAAACCCACATAGGCTTACATGACCCATGACAATTTTTCATGTTTTATGGTTGTGAGTGATTGTAGCATGACTATAGTTTGCTATGCCTTTAATTAATTCAAAATATTTTTTTACTAGAATTCCAAATAGACTAGGTGTTGGGTGTTTGTCCCAAATTCTCAAGTAAACTTGTGTGTGAGCTAGGTGTTTATTTTAATGTTGCATGTGCGCTTAAAGTCTATCAATGTTGAGTTTTAAACTAAAGAAAATATATTTAGGAAAAGGTAATGTAACAATATGAAGACTTAGATATTATGTTATGTATTTAATATAGTAAGTGAATTCCAAATAGACTAGGTGTTGAGTGTTTGACCCAAATTCTCATGTTGACTTGTGTGTGAGCTAGATGTTTTTTTTAATGCTTCATGCGCACTTAAAGTTTATCAATGTTGAGAATTTAAAGTCAATAAAATATATTTAGGAGAAGGTAATGTAACACCATGAAGACTTATATATTATGTTATGTATTCAGTATATTAAGTGAATTCCAAATAGATTAGGTGTTGGTCGTTTGTCCTAGATTTGTAGGTGGACTTGTGTGTAAGCTAGGTGTTTTTCTTAATGTTGTATTTGTGCTTAAATTGATATTGATTTTTAAACTTAATAAAATATATTTAGGAGAATGTAATGTAACAACATGAAAAATTATATATTATGTTATGCATTTAATATAGAAAGAAAGAAAGAAAGAAAGTATTTTAACGTCCATGAGGCTAAAGATAGCCTATGAGACGGATTGCTTCTTCATTTTCTTGATGTATTCGGCCCTCTTTCTGTGAAGCTTTAAAATAAATGCTCCCAGATTCTCGACAAACCCTCACTAAATAGATTATCCCAAGAGCTAGCTGCCAACATATCTGCATAACTTTCCCTGTTATCTTTGAAAACGTCACATTCTAAACGAAAATGTTGACAATAGAAATACCATTAAAATATGATGGAATGTTGAAATATTCTTATAATGAAATTGGAAAGTTTCTAGTAATATATTGAAATCAATAACCTAGTAGAGTAGGTTATTGAATGAGATTGAATTGTCAAATCATGTTGGAGAGCATATAAAACGAAAATAGATGCATTGCCTTCAATGGAAGATGATGTGAGAAAGGATGCCTTTGAGGTTTATTATATTCCTTTTGCCCATTTTACGAAGAATTGTAATAAAATTTCCACTCTGTAGGTATATATCATGTTGTAAGAATATATATTTTATTTTGGTTGCTTCATATCAACTATATTTTTCTAACAATATATAATATTTTAAAATTGTAAAATACACAATAATAAGTAAAATATCTAATCATTTTTTAAAATTTATTTAAATATCAATTCATTTCATTTTAAATTAAATTAAATTTGTATCGCATTAATATAAATATAAAGTTTATAATTTTTTTTATAAATAAATAAAAAATAAAATTAATAATTAAGAAATATAAAACATATAACATTACTCGATATCCTTTTATCCTTTATTTTTTTTAAATTACTTAAAAATATCTAAAAAATTGACAAATAATTATATTATGATTGTTTTAATTAAAAAAGAAATAATATCATTGAAAAGTGTTATGTTAGGGTTAGGGTTTGCTGTATAGAATTTTGAAGCATCTAGAAACTGCTAATGAATTCTAATCCATATTTTCACATACTACTTGTAGGGAAATTCTCTGAATCATTTAGCATTGGATCCACACATGAGTGGATAGGGTAAGGAGGAGAGATCCCCTCCCACAAGGTCTTGGTAATAGGAGATAGACAAGAAAAACCAAGTGGAGCAAGGATGACCAAAGGGAAAGGAGCATGGATGGGAACCCAAATGTTGGGTGCACAATGGTAAGCTCAACTAAAATGGAAATTCCTTCTTAGAGCTAAAGCAAAGCCAGAGTTTTTGATGTTTAAAAACAAGCTGAGGGATATAGACAATATATGAAGGACCATGCTTTAATATGAAAATTCACACGAATATCGATGAGATAAAGGGATTTGGTTAGATGGATGCATAATAAGTGTTGTAGGGATTAATGCATGGTTAAATGGAAAATAAACCCTAAGGAATATGGATCAAGTGATCTAAATTTTTCCGAGCAAGAAACATTTAATTATACCAATGTTAGATAAAAATTGACAAAGCAAGGATGAGTGGAAACTTGTTTATCTTTTCAACATTTATGCTGGAGTGGTTAATGTGATAGAGAAGGAACCCTCAACCAACTCCAAGAGTGAGACCTGCACACAATATGGACAACAAGTGATCTGCATAGTATATATAAACCTTAAAAATTAAACATACAAACATATAACAACATATTATAATTGAATGCGTAAATATCAAAGAATTAGTCTAAATCATACAAGCATAAACATGTAAAATGTGAGCATTAGGCCATGATATAGACAGGACAGTAGTAGATATATATTATTTAATCAGTGAAGGAATATTACAACCATGAGGTGTTGTAACAAGCCTTCCTCCATCACCTAGCTCCTCAATCTCTCTCTTAGACAATATTTTAGCAGCATAACAACACATGAATTTTGATCTCAATTACAAAGGCCTAGCCTCCAATATATAGGCAATGGGAGACTCTGATTTTGCTAATTTTTTCACCAATTCAAATTAGGAAAAATCCAAAAGGTTGGAGGATGTTTCCTTGCTTTATTTCTTTCTCCCTGCTTAAAAATCTCTGTCGCGATAAGCAAAATCTATAGATAGGTTCGAGGCGATCCTTTCCATATTTTTAGAGTCAACTTTGAGAGAATGACAAAGTTTTAGTGAGTTAACTTTTGATTTTTTCTCGTAAGCACATGCAAGTCAGGTAATGCGCTCTTATGGAGGATACAGAGCATGCATAGCTAGGGTAACACAATCTTCTAGTTATTGGACAGTGTTAGCACAAACCTTTCTAGTTTCTGGGGTGTGTTACTACAACAAATAGGCATGAAAGTTAAGGTTTTATTCCAGTCAAAGTTATTCTTCTCCTCTGAGCTTATGAGGAGGTTTTTTCTAGTGTAACAATAATCAGTATTTGAAGGGCCACATTGATCTAAAGATGGGACCTCGAGGTTTTTTTATTGTGATCTTTAGAAATATGAAGTATAGAACTAGGATATTTGAAAATGGCCCTTCTTTCTTCAGTAATGTGGGCCTACATATGCATTATTGAGAATAATGTTACAAACCATATTAGGAAAAGTTCATGGACACACTGTTATGGGTCTTCTTATTTTTCCTACCCATATACTTTTTGGATCTAAAGTTATTAGAGAGTGTTGCAATTTGACTGAAACATTTGTGAAAATTGAAAACACCACTAAATGAGTTCACTATACCTCTTATGCCATATTATGCATATATATAAACATAGCCCAGCCCCTATCAGAGAAGGAAAATTTTAAGGATATAAAATTATCTTGAAGTTTAAAAACATTGGCGAATCTCACTAGTCCCTAATATGCAAACTATAAAATGTTTATTGATGAATTTGTAAAATTATTTAAATTTATAATGATTTTATATATAATCTCTATATAGTTTTGCTGATTTTTAAGGTAAAATAATTTTATATTGTAAAATATGGGCGAATCATTTTTATAAAAAAAAGGAAATTGACGAATCTTTTTTTTTGGAAAATCATGGAAAATTAGCCCACCTGCGAATATTAGCCCCTAAAATTTTCCATGCTATTAGATTCCATTGAACTGGAATACAATGATGAGGTATGGCAATAATGTTTGGATTATGAACATGTTCCCTTTAAGTGTAGAAGATGCCATGAATATGGCCATCTATTTAGTGATTGCCCATTGACAAAGGAATAAATGAAATAAATAATGACAAAGGAGGTGACTGCAAAGGAGGATAATGGGGGTTTTCAAAAAGTCACCAACAAATGTAAATATTCCAAAAGTCAAACTAATCAATCGGTGGAAAAAAACACATCCTTCAAGCAATAGGTTTGTCGCACTCTCCTCAAAATAGGAGCTTCCATCCTCTTAATAAAATCAAATGAAAGTGGACCCAAAGAGCATCCTACGTTAATAAAAACTTATATTGAAACAAAAGGCTCAAGAATATCTACTCAAAATAGCAAAGGAAACACATCCAGAGGAGCAAGAAAACGTAGACACAAAGGAATCATTGAAGGCCTCAACAACAAGGAGAAAATTCTAACAAAGATGCTAGTAGAATGCCACCATTTGGACTATAGATTTATCCTAGATACTTAGAAGCAAAAATTCTAGGAAATATTCCAAAATTTGCAAAACCAAGGTCTCATACGAGGAGGAGGTCAAGGGGAGGTAGCAGAAAATTTAGGCTAACCAACCTAGAATAACCACGAAAAAGGAAAATCTTTGAAAATTAATACGAAAAGATGATGGAAATCCATCTAGGAATCAATACAAATACAGGAAAATTAATCACGCTACTAAAGGTTTACCCCTTCCTGAGAAAATTTCTTAAATGAAGATTGTCACTTGGAACATTAGAGGCCTCAATAGCCGAGGAAAAAAATGTATCTAAAATAAAGAACAAGTAAGGATATGAATGAAATTATATTCCTCTAGGAGACCAAAATATTTAGGGATAGTGTATGATTCTATGGTGGTAGATGTGAGAGGTAGCATAAGGGGTTTGAAAATATTATGGAACCCCATAGAAGTTTCATTTTTAGGCTTGGTTTCTTGTCCAAGGATAATATTGGTGCTAATTAGATATATTGGGACATGAGAGGTTGTGACATTAATAATGATATATGAACCTCATATACTAGAAGAAAAATATATAATTACAACTAATCACATGTAGATATGATAGATATACTAGGATGAGCTCAAAATTGTAGGTGGGGATTATAATTTGATCAAATCATTAGACAAGAAAAAGGGGGATTACAAAGACTAGATATGGAATCTAATATCTTAAGTAATTTGATTCAAGACCTATGGCTACTAGATATGTCAACAACTGATGGAATATTTACATGGAATAATTGAAGAGGGAGAACACATCAAATTGCAAGCTAACTATATTTATTGCTAATATCAGAGGCTATAATGGGAAAATATATATTCATAGAAGCATATATCCTCCCTTTTCTAGGGCTAGACCATTGGTGCATAAGATTAGAACTATATCTGAAGATCGCCTCGAGGAACCACCCCTTTTGTTTTTAAAACTTTTGGTTATGGGATTTGGATTTTCTAAATAAAGCTAAAATTTGGTCGAAGGAGATAATGGTCCAAGGGATAAATTGGATGCATACATTGCAACCCAAAATTGATGGAACTCAAGCAAAATATGAAGGAAAGGAATAGGATGGAGTTTGGTAATATTCTAGTAGACAAATAGGAATTGGAATCAAGAATCTAATATGTTCAACAAAAAGTCATCATAGAAGGATGATCATAAGGCCTTATATAGGAGGAAGTCCAGTTAGTCAACAAAATTAAAGAGTGTAGAAATAGGAGGACAATCTCTGGAAATAGAAATCCATAGTTTAATTCCTAGGATAACAGGAGTGCAATTCCAAAATTTTCCACAAATATATTATTAATCACTATTAGCATAATCGAATATTCTCCCTTAAATCCAACAAGGGTATTCATTTTCTATAGCATGATGAAATATAACAAGAATTGGTATCACATTTTCATAGTCTTCTCACTGAGCTGGTCCTAGACAGAAGTGAAGCCATTAATCGTATCACCAACTATATCCCTCAATTGATCAACCAAGATCAAAATGAAGCTCTAATGTGTGAGATTACCAACTATGAGGTGGAATAGGTCGTCATGGTGATGCTATGGAATAAAGATCCAAGACAAGATGGATTCACCACAAACTTCTTTCAATCTTGTTGGAAATTTATTGAACCTAAAGTTCATGCTTTGATTGAATAATCTTTCCAAACCCAAAAGGTATGGTTTGGAATAAATTGAACTTTCATTAGTTTGGTTATTCACTCCTTGAGAAAGATTAAGAAACCTGGGATGTTAATCAAGTTGGAATTATCAAAATCTAATGATCAGATGAGTTGGGAGTACCTCCTTAGTGTCTTCAATTATTTTGGATTCTCCCCTTAGTGGATCTACTATATTAAATTGTTGATCTCCACCCCCTTCTATTCCATTATCCTGAATAGTTCACCCTCTATGAATTTTAATCCCACCTATGGTTTGTGCTAGGGACTCCCTATTTGCCCTTTCCTTTTTATTTTGGTGGTAGAAGGCCTGGGAAGATATTTGAAAGATCCTTCCCTGGAAGGGAATCTCAAAGGGCTTCACCTATGTGGAGAGGGCTTGCCTATTACCAACCAAATTTTTTTAAATGATTAGGGTAAGATAAATATCCAATTGTTGTGGTAGAGGGTATGATGGCTATGGTGCTAGATGTGAAAGGTATCGTCGGGGGTTTGGAAATATATGGAACCCCATAGAATTTTCCTTTTCAGACTGGATTTCATTTCCAAGGATAATCTCAAGACTATTTAAATATATTGGTATGGGAGAGCATGTGTCATTAACAACAATATGATCCTCATACACAATCAGAAAAAGAATTCTAACAAATCTCCCGAAAATAAGATAGATCCACTAGGATGAGCTCTAAATTGTAGGTGGGGATTATAATTTGATCAAATTATTAGACAAGAAAAAGGGGGATTTCAAAGACTAGATACGGAAGCTAATATCTTTAGTAATCTAATTCAAGACCTACAACTAGTGTATATGTCCAAAATTGATGGAATATTTACATGGAATAACTTTAGAGGGGGAAACATAAAAATCCAAGCTGACTAGATCAATTCCTAATATCAAAGGACAAGATGGGAAAAAATATATTCGTAGAAGCAACAATCCTCCCTTATGTATGGTTAGACCACCATCCCATAAGGTTAGAAATAGATATGAAGATCACCTCGAGGAACCACCCCTTTCGTTTTGAAAGTTTTTGTTTGTGGGACTTGGATCTTCTAAAAAAATATAAAATTTGGTGGGAGGAGATAGAGGTCCAAGGGAGAAATTGGATGCATACCTTCCAACTCAAATTTAAGGAACTAAACAAAATTTCAAGGAATGGAATAGGTAGGTGTTTGGTGATATTCTAGCTGCCAAATATGAATTGGAAACAAGAATCTAATAGGTTCAACAAAAAAACATCATTAAAGGATGATTAGAAGCCCTTATACAGGGGGAAGGTTAGTTATTCAACAAAATTGAAGATAATATAAAACAAAAGGAGAATCTCTCGAGACAAAAATACGGAGTTCAATGCTTAAGAGAAGGGGAGCATAATTCCAAATTTTTCCATAAAGATATGATTGAGCATCATTGGTATAATCGAATATTCTCTGATAAATCCAATGAGGGTATTCATTTGCTACAACATGGTGAAATAGATTGAGAGTTGGTGTCATATTTTCATAGTCTTCTCACTGAGATGATCCTAGACAAAAGCGAATCCATTAATCATATCACCAACTATATCCCTCATTTGATCAAACAAAATCAAAATGAAGCTCTAATGTGTGAGATTACCCACTCTGAGGTGGAAGAGGTGGTCATGGAAATGCCACAAAATAAAGATCAAAGGCCACATGGATTCAACGCAGACTTATTTCAAGCTTGTTGGAAATTTATTAGCCCTAAAGTTCATTCTTTCGTTGAAGAATCTCGCCAAACCAGAAACGATATGAAATGGACTAAATTCAAATTTCATTACCTTGATTCTAGAATATGGTAAATTGGAAAACCCTAGTTGTTAGGTCCCTATCATACTAGTGATTCCCCCATTACTATTGTCATTGTAGCCCTTATTTTTATTATTGTGCCACTATTGTCCGCATATTGTTATTATTGTGCCCCATAGAATCCCACTATTATTATTGTTGTGTCCTTATATTATTATTGTTATGTCGACTTTGATTATATTGTGACACCTTAGACTCCTATATATAGAAAGAAGGTTTTTTCATTTGTATTATCCAAGAACTATTCATTTGTGTAATGTAAAGGAGGTTTCCCCCTCGAAGAGGATGATTTTGAAGTCATCGATCTATCTTTTCTATCTTTTTGTGAGCTGGTTTCATAACATTTGGTATAAGAGCTTTGGATTCTAGGGTTTTGCTGCTCCAAAACAGGTCATTGTGGAATTTTCGCTATAATTTTTTGTCTGTGATTTTTCATAAGCGAAAACAAAAACCCATTTGATCCAAAATATTTATGATCCTTGGGTCTGAATTTCAAATCTTGTATCACTATACTTTCAGAGATATGATCCAAGTAAGTTAGGGTTTTTGCAGGTGCCCGAATTACATCCCAAACAGGTGACCTTTGGAAAATCGTTATAACTTTCTCTCTGAGTATCAGATTGAAATTTCATAAGTAGTTACAGAACGAGGACGGAATTTAGTTTTATGTGCATTTTTTCAGGTCTGAAGGTTGAAACAGGGACACATGGAACTTCATACAAGTTCGTTCTACTGAAAATGTGTATAATCAGGTCATCTTGGGAGATTGGGCATAACACTTTCTTGGAGAATCCAATGTCGATCAGACTGGTGCCATTGGAAAGAGGGCTCACAGGGCTACCACAGTTCACAATTTCAGACCTTGTAGATCCAAAATTTCAGAGGTACATCAGATTCAATATTGAGCTCCTACAAAGTGAAAAAAGGTGTGTAGTTTTTGAAAATTTTGCATAAGTTTGGTTTGAAAAATTAGTTTGAAGGAATTCAAAGGGCATAGTCAAGAATAATTATTATTAATTGATTCCCTAAAGAAATAAAATGGAAACACCTAGTAAGCAACCAGAAATCTCTAGCATGACTCATGAAGAAGAGGAAGAAATACAACATGATATATCAAAATTATGAGACCAAGTGCAACAAATTTCACTCTCACAAAAAGTAACAAAAACTAAGATGGATGGTTTAAAGAAAGGCATGGAAGATAAGATGGATGGGTTGAAGAAAGGCGTGGAAGATAAGATGGATGGTTTAAAGAAATGTGTAGAAGCTAAGATGGATGGTATGAAAGACAACATTGAAGATTGGAAGAAGAACCTAGAAGGTTGGAAGGAAGGTTTGACAAAGTTGCTACAAGAAAGGCTTCCTAATGGCGAAAAGGTAGAAGAGTAAACTCAGAATGAGAAAAAAATAAATGTTAATCAGGATTCAAAGAATGACAAGATTGAAGATTTGAAGAAAGACGTGGAAGGTTTGAAGGAAGGTTTGACAAAGTTGCTACAAGAAAGGCTTCCTAATGGCAAAAAGGTAATACAGAAAACACATGATGAGAAAAAAATAAATGTTAATCATGATTTCATAGACTCTAATGGTGGATTGAAGACCCACCATGTTCCAAAGATTGATATGAGGAAGTTTGATGGAAAGGATCCCGTAACATGGATACTACAGAATGGAGAAATATTTCGATCTCCATAATGTGCAGAACACACAAAAGTTACACATTGAAACTTTATATTTGGAACCAAATCAGTTTGTATGGTATCGATGCCTTTGCTCTCGTAAACAAATTGTCACTTCGGAAATTTTTACAAAATAAATGATAGCACATTATGAGGATACAAAAAGCAACACATTTTTTATCCAATTGATAAATCTCAAACAAAATGGTTCAATGATGGAGCACATTGAGGACTTCCAAAAATTGAATATAAGGGTAAAATATATTCCAAAGGATCATAGGATTGATGTGTTCATAGGGACTTTAAAGGATAACATCCAACATGAGGTTTGCCTTTGGGAACCTGATTCATTAGAGAAGGCATTCAGGTTGGCAAGAAAAATGGAAAGCAAAATTATGGCAACAAGGAAGCCTACCACTCACAACTATAAAGATGGAAGTGTTATTTCCCCTAGCCTTCCACAACCTACAAGGTTGACACCACAAAAA
The DNA here is from genome assembly GCA_031772625.1 of Pinus tabuliformis. Taxonomy (NCBI): domain Eukaryota; kingdom Viridiplantae; phylum Streptophyta; class Pinopsida; order Pinales; family Pinaceae; genus Pinus; species Pinus tabuliformis. The sequence goes on from CM062808.1 coordinate 862,513,923, forward strand.
TTGGAAGAAAAAAAGAGCAAAAGGGCTTTGTTACAGTTGTGATAGCAAATACACTAAAGGTCATAAGTGTGCCAAGAAGAAATTATTTTACATAGATTGTGAAGAGGAGGAAGAAAAGGAGCAAGAAACATCAAAAGAAGAGGATATACACCAGAAACAAACCCTAGAGAAAGAAGAAATGAATCTGACCATATATTGTAATGCATTTTTCAGAATTACCACTCCTTAAACTATCAAGATAGAATGACATATCAAGAAGAAAAAGGTAATATTGTTGATTGATTCGGGAATTACCCATAGTTTTATTCATTGTAAGATAGAAAAGGAGTTGAATTGCTTCCTATATCCAACACCAGAGTGTCAAGTGATGGTTGCAAGTGGAGGAACCATAAATTGTTATAGAAAGTGCCATAATATTAACCATGGGAGAATTTATTGAATAGCCCAATGCTTTCCATTCCAATGGGTGGTGTTGATGTTGTACTAGGAGTCCAATGACTACAATCCTTGGGTACAATAGATTTTAATTTTCAAGAAATTTTCATGAAATTTTATTCAGAAGGAAAGGAAGTTGAATTTAGGGGTGTCACAGGGAAACCGGGAAAGATAACCAACTCTAACAAAATGACAAAGGTTCTAAAGAAAGAACAACGAGGCGTAATTGCACAATTATGTTCACTAGAGGTTTCGACATCGAAATCTTCTATTTCTCCAAATCTCCAAAAAGTCTTGGAAAATCATTCCAAGGTATTTAAGACTCCCAAAGGCCTCCCACCTATTCATGATCATGATCATGCTAGTCATTTGATTCCATGAAGTTTTCCTCAAAACATTAGGCCTTAAAAATATCCCTATGCCTAAAAGAGTGAAATTGAACATATGGTTGCAAAAATGCTAGAAGTTGGTATAATTCAACCTAGTCAAAGTTCTTTCTCTGCTCCAGTAGTATTGGTGCACAAGAAGGATGGGTCATGGTGCATGTGTCTGGATTATAGGGAGCTCAACAAGCTCACTATTAAAGATAAATTTCCCATTCCTATCATTGATGAATTATTTGGATCAATTGCATCGATCAATTTACTTCACCAAGTTGGATCTTCGTTCAAGATATCATCAAATCATAATGAAGACTGAAGACATTCTGAAAACAACATTTAGAACTCGTGAGGGTCATTATCCATTTTTGGTCATGCCTTTTGGCCTTACCAATGCACCTTCTAAATTTCAAGGTTTGATGAATTCCATTTTCAAACACCTCCTAAGAAAAATTGTGTTATTATTTTTTGACATATACTAATCTACATCAAGTCTTGGAAGGATCATGTTCAACACGTTGACAGGGTGCTCAAACTATTGGAGGAGAAACAATTATATGCAAAAATCTCCAAATGTTTCTTTGGAGTACAAGAGGTGGAATATCTGGGTCATATTGTATCTCATGAAGGTGTTAAGGTAGACCCTAGCAAAATTAAAGCCATTAAGGAATGGAAAATCCCCACATCCATAAAGCATCTGCGAGGATTTCTTGGATTGATAGAGTATTATCGCAAGTTTGTTAATGGGAGAATAGAAGCACCTCTAATAACATTATTGAAGAAAGATGCGTTTTCATGGACTCCAAAAGCAACAAAGGCCTTTGAACATCTTAAAGAGGCAATGTGCCAAGCACCGGTCTTAGCTACGTCGGACTTCACAAAATCATTTATTTTGCAATGTGATGCCTCAGGAAATGGAATTGGTGCTATTTTGATGCAAGAAGAAATACCCACTACTTTCAAAAGTCTTCCAATCGAATGAAAGTATTTACACAAAGCTATTTATAAGAAGGAAATGGTGGAAATAATACATGCACTTAAGAAATGGAAACCCTACCTAATGGGAAGACACTTCAAGGTAAAAACGGATCATGATAGTATTATATACTTTTTAGAACAAAGATTATCTTCAGAAGAGAAACAAAAATGGGCCATAAAGATGTTGGGTTATTACTTTGAAATCATCTACAAAAAAGGGAAGCAAAATGTTGTGGCTGATGCACTCTCAAGAAAGGATGAAGATGTGGAATCATTTCTTTGCGCTATTTCTATTATCCAACCAGATTGGATAAACGAAGTAAGGGATGAATGGAAGAATGATGAAGAAGTTTGGGCACTCATTAAAAGTTACAACAAGATCCCAGTACATCTGATACATTTAGCTGGAAAAATGATTCGTTATGGTACAAATATCGCTTATACCTAGGTAAGAATTCCCAACTCAAACAAAATATTCTTATGAAATTTCACACTTCTCCCTTAGGAGGGCACTCAGGATTTTTAAAAAATTACCATAGGGTTAAGAAGGAATTTTTTGGGATAGCCTTAAATCAGATATTCAAAATTTTGTGGCAGAATGTTTCATTTGCCAACAAAATAAAATTGAAACAATTAAGACCCCAGGTCTATTACAACCTCTATCCATTCCAAGGCAACATTGGGAGGAGGTTTCAATGGATTTTATCACAGGTTTACCCAATTCCAAAGGAAATAGTGTCATCATGGTGGTAGTTGATAGAATTACCAAGTATGCACACTTTTGTGCATTATCTCACCCATTTAAAGCCAATACAGTTTCTATTGCATTTATGGAAACACAAAGATTATTGTAAGCGACAAAGATCCCATTTTCACTGGAAATTTTTGGACAAAATTATTTTCTTGTATTGGTACTCAGTTAGCTCATAGCTCATCTTATCATCCTCAATCTGATGGGAAAACTGAAATAGTAAACAAATGTTTGGAAGGATATCTTCGTTGCTTTGTCTTTGATAAACAGACACAATGGGTGAAATGGTTGCCTTTGGCTGAATGGTGGTATATCACTTCCTTCAACACTGTAGAAAACATGACCCCATTTATGGAACTTTATGGATATCATCCACCATCCCTCACATCATATTTAAGAGAAAATTCTAAGGTTTAAGTAGTGGAAGATCACATCGAGCATCAACAACAAGTTCTCCAACTCTTAAAGGATAACCTCACTTTGGCGCAGAATAGAATGAAACAAGAAGCAGATCAACATCACAACGAAAGAAGTTTCGTTGTAGATGACTGGGTATTCCTGCAGGCCACAACCATATAAACAAATTTCCCTCAAGCAAGCTAATAAGGATAATAAATTATCACCAAAGTATTATGGTCCATACAAGGTGTTGCAAAAGATTGGTACTATGGCATACAAATTGGAGCTTCCTGCAGCTTCTCGAGTACAACCAATTTTGCATGTTTCATGCTTAAAGAAGGTTACAGGTGAAAAGCTCCTAGTTCAAACAATATTTCCAGAACTTGACGAGGAAGGAAAAATCATATTGGAACCTGAAGCAGTCACAGAAACAAGAACTTGACAGCTACGAAATCGATCAATTTTGGAGTATCTCACCAAGTGGAAGAACTTACCCGCTAAAGATTCCACATGGGAGGATGAGAATTTTATATAGAAGCATCCAAAACTACTCAAGCATCGAGGACAACACCTTTTTGAAGGAGAGGGGCATGTTAGATCCCTATAATAGTAGTGATTCCCCTATTAATATTGTCATTGTAGCCCTTATTGTTATTATTGTGCCACTATTTTCCCCATATTGTGACCCCTTAGACTCCTAATTATTACAAGGATGTTTTTTCATTTGTATCATCCAAGAATTATTCATCTGTGTAATGTAAAGGAGGTTGCCCCCTTGAAGAGGCTAATTTTGAAGTCATTGATCTAGCTTTTCTATCTTTTTATGTGCTGGTTTCTTAACACTAGTGGTTTTCACCTAATAGCTTTGTGTAATTTTGTATATAAAAGTATTTCTTCTATAATTGTTAGGTGCCTTGTTGGTACCATTCCTTGACCTCCTTTTTCCTCTTCAAACACATCGTTTGCCTACCTTTTTCCTTCATACATCTCTTAGCCCCCTTGAAATTGATTAGTTAATAGTATTATAGTTGTTAAATACATTAGAATTGATTTATGAGTTTTATGTTAAAGAATTAGGGATTTTTGATAAAAGGACTACAGGAAGTTGCAACATCCTGTAATTGGTTTATTGTTTGACATATGGCATGACAGCTAAGCTAAAGCAAAGGGTAGGGATGAAAAATAGAATGTACAAGCATGGACGAACACCTATCCTACAGCAGAACCAACGCTCCTGAAGGCACGGTCAATGACGGTCAAAGCACAGCATGTTGGCGACAAAAGCAGCAACAGCATAGGGTTCTAAACCGATTTAGTTTTGTTCCTTTTTGAAATCGATTCAGAATGGAAACAACTTAAAAATTATGCCATAGCAAAAGCGGCAACAACCGCATCACGAATGTACATTCATTTCGAAATGTAAACGTTGTAAAAACATATGTAAACACAGTTATGTGTTGTCAGTTAGTGGTTATCATTGTATCGTTTTGAAAACAGAGCTTTTGAACTTAATACCAAAAACACGGTTGCAGTCACGATTTTCATTGTTGCGTTGATTCTATAGTTGCTTGAGCATAGTCCAGTATACCTCTGAAATGCGGACGGGCCCTGCGTGGAACGGGTATACTGTCATTTCATTTCATTTGCAACTTCTGAATATTCAATAGTATGCACAGTGATTATAGTTCAGTTTATGCTTTCGTTGATTCAATTAGAAATTTGTATGAGTAATGTTTATGATGGTAGCTTGAAGGATTAATTGTTGAGATCGTTGAATTGTATCCTGTAAGGGATCTGATCTTTCGTTAATTTTAAGAGCATCTTCATGAACCCTGTTTCTCATATATTTGAATTCTAAGTGTGCTTATGATTTTAGTATATTTCAATCTTTCATGAATGATAAACATTGAATGCTGAGTGTTCACTGAACAGGGGTTTTATGCACAGCATCCTCGTAAGGGGATTGAAATCTTGGTTTAAGTAATACACAATGTTTTTAGGATAAGTAGATGAGTTGAGTGACCTGAGTGTCCAGGTGATAGGGAACATACCTCAACCTTCCGTAAAGAAGTTTTGTAACCTACCATCACAAACACTTAGTTAGGAATCCTTTATGTCTATAGATTGTAGACGCATGCCTTGAAGTTTACTGATCCTGGTCGATAATAAATATAGCCTAATCTAGCACCCTAGATAGGACACTACATTTTGGCGCCGTTGCCGGGGAGGCGTACTTAAAGGATTTAAAAAGAAAAAAAATTCAATAAACAAAAACAAGCAAAAACATAGATTTAGAAATCATGTTCATTTATGCCTAGATTTAGAGACAATCAAGGTAGATTCATAAGAACCCCCCATCCAAAAACTAACCTATCATCAGGAGCAGACTCTTTAGGAAATACAACACCAGCTGAGGAAGTCACCATACAAGCATTAGAGGATAAACAAAAGTCAGGACAAAGGCTTACTCTCATCGAAAGGCAAACTTTATTAGCACATAAATCATAGAAGAAGCACTTTCCTAGATCCTCCACACAAGGAGAAAGTAGCACAGTGACCGAACAATCTTTCTTTAATCTCCTCTTTAAAACAAGTGACACTGACACAGAGGAACCTATTAAAATGGCTGAGGAAGGAGATGGATCAACGCCAAATCAAGGACGAAGAGATGAAGAAGAGTCAACCTTTAAGTTTTCTATACATGAACCACAAGAAGATGATGAGATCAAAATGAAAAACATACCTCCATCCGTGCTACCAAACTTTTATGGTATGGCCTCAGAAGACCCAGACTCATTCTTGTTCAAGTTTGACATTGTATGTCGAACATATGGTTACACAGATGATGCCCATAGGCTTAGACTCTTCCCAGCGACATTAAAGGCATCAGCCTTAAGATGGTTCATGAGGCTTGGTGAGCATGCAATAATTGATTGGGATGGCATGAGAAGAATATTTCTAAGGAAATATCAACCTTATTGTAGATCCAAAGATTCCAAAGACGATATCTTTAGAATGAGCCAACAAGAGGATGAAACCTTGGAGGAATACTTAGAACGGTTTGTCTACAACTTACAAAAATCCAAACACCGAACTATGCCTCTTGATTTGATCCGCTCAATATTCTTGAAAGGCATCCGAGAGGAATACATGGATGATCTTAATTTGATGGGCAAAGGTGACATTTCTACCTTACCTTTTGAAGAAATCTCTGAATTATGCGAAAAGTATTCAAGGAGCAAAGCTAAAATTGGAAAAAGAACCCTGTCATCCAAAGTCACAAAATCTGCTTCAGCAAGTGTCACAAGGGCTGAAATAGGGAATCTGTTAGAAGAATTTAAAACAGATCTATTAAGCACCCTAGGGAACCAAATTGACACTCTAAAAGCTAAGAAGAAACAAGAAGATGAAGATCAGATAATGGCTATCTTCTGCCCAAAATGCCGAAAGAAACATGCCTTAAAAGACTGCCCATTAGAAAACATCCAAGTTTGTGCTTTCTGTACTGAACATCATGATATATTTAATTGTCCTAAAGTTAAGGTTTTGCAGAACTGTAATATGGAAGCTAATGCAGAGATGGAAAACGTGTATTACATGGGCACAAAGAGACCATGGCAGCCAAGGCCAACACCTCAACGTATGTTTCCAAATCAAAATTTGCAATTTCCTGTAAATGATCAAATGTATGCTCAGAATTCATGGAATGTACCCATGCCATGGCAGCACCAAAATCACCCACAGCAACAATGGAGACCATCTCAACAATACTCTCAATCCTATCATACATATCCTCAATCATACCAACCATATTCACAGCCATATCAACAATATCATCAGCCATACTCATCACATCCTCAACCATATCAGCAGTATCCTCAGTAGCAAGTTGTTTACCAACCTCAACCTACTCAACAAGCACTGCCTGCTCCTCCACCAATAAATCCACCACAACTACAATTTCCATCTAACTCACAACCTCCCAGACCTACTCAAATTCCTGCTCAAACTGTCCCAAATCCAAATAACAGAGCAGAGAGGCCAGCCTACAATGTAGAAGAGGGAACCCCATATCCCACACTACCCTTGCAAAATATCAACTTGAGGTCTGGTAGGGTACTCCACAAAGATTCTCCAATAACAGATAAACAAGAAGAAAACACAGAAAATGAAAATGAAATGACAAATCAAAGAAAACCAAACGATGATACCAAAGATAAGCAGATGCAACCATTGCATCCACCTTTTCCAGACCGATTGGTCCAAATGAAACTTCCAATGTCTATACCACAGTTTGATGTTTTAGATGAGCTCAAGAATGTCTATATAAAAATTCCGCTACTACAAGCCATAAAAGACATTCCCATATACACTAAAGCAATCAAAGAAATGTGTCTTAAGAAGCCCACTAGGAAAAGGATTGATCCACAAACCATTCATGTTATAGGACATTTAGCTGGCCTTATGACAAATACCATCTCGATGGAAAAGTATGTTGATCCTGGTATCCCCAAAGTTACTACAATCATTAACAACATACAGATTCCAAACACTTTAATAGATCTTGGGGCCGCAATAAATGTCATGACTCTTGAAACCATGAGAACAATCCAGCTCATAAATTTGCAACACACAACGATTGTTCTAGAACTAGCTGATAGTTATAAAGTGATTCCTGAAGGGATTTTGGAGGACATAATTGTTTCACTAGACTCTTGGGAGTACCCAGTGGACTTCTTAGTTCTTCAACCCAAATCCAATTTAGGAGGGCACCCTATCATCCTTGGTAGACCATGGTTAGCGAATGTTGATGCATTCATAGGATGTCGATTGGGCAACATGATCATTTCAAGAGGGACCGAAAGAAAACAACTCACTCTTTATCCATCGGCACAATCACCAGCAGTAACACACAATTTGTGGCTTGATGATAAATACAATGATAAAGAAGAAGTCCAATCTATTTTTAGCATTGACCAAATCTATGATTTCCAAGAACAAAATAATAATGATTTGGTAGAATTGTTCCTTTCTCAACCTGATATTTCCGAAAATTTGAGAAACGACCAATATCATGCTGCAGATGTACTTTTAGCCCAAAATTTTCAAGAAACATGCACCATTCAATCTTTGCAAACCACATTTCACGATATTTTTCTAGTTCAATCCATCACAAACACATAGAGTCAGATCATAGAGATTAGTCCAGGGAAAACTCTGAACATAGGCAATCACCTAGACTCATCTCAGCAAGAGAAATTGATTCGACTATTGAGAAAATACCAGAAAGCATTTGCTTGGGACTACACCGATATGCATGGGATTCACCCCGACACATGCACTCACCATATTTATACAGATAGTACTATCAAACCAGTGAGGCAACCGCAGAGAAGAATGAACCCCATGCTCCAGGATATTGTCAGAGAAGAATTGCAAAAACTGTTGAGAGTTAATTTTATATACCCTATTTCTGACAGTCAGTGGGTATCCCCATTGGTTATAGTGCCCACGAAAAATGGTAAGTGGCGCATTTGTGTTGATTACAGACAATTGAACAAAGCAACGCTCAAAGATTATTTCCCACTACCATTTATTGACCAAGTGTTAGACACCTTAGCTGGGAAATCATCGTTTTCTTTTCTTGATGGTTTCAGTGGCTACAACCAGATCAGGATAGCTTCAGAAGACCAGGACAAAACCACATTCACCTGTCCTTGGGGCACTTATGCTTATAATGTTTTACGATTTGGACTTTGCAATGCTCTAGCTACATTTCAGAGAGCTGTATTATCTATTTTCGCTGATTTAGTTCATGATTGTGTTGAAGTTTACATGGATGATTTTTCAGTGTACGACAATTCATTTGAACATGCATTAGAGAACCTTGAAAGAGTTTTGAAAAGATGTATTGAAGCTAATCTGTCCCTGAGCAATGAAAAGTGCTTTATGATGTTAAACGAAGGGATAGTATTAGGCCACTATATTTCTTTTCAAGGCATCAAAGTTGACCCAGCAAAAATCCAGATCATTGTTGATTTTCCAATTCCAAAGAATCAAAGAGAGGTAAGAAGTTTCCTTGGGTATGCAAGCTATTACAGAAGGTTTATTGAACATTTTAGTAAAATAGCTTTACCTTTGTTTAAGCTTCTAACAAAAGATGTACTTTTCAACTGGAATGAGAACTGCCAGCAAGCATTTGAAGCACTCAAAAAGAAGTTATTAACTGCACCAGTCTTAAGAGGGCCTAATTGGAGCCTACTATTTCATATCTTTACAGATGCATCTGACAATGCAGTGGGTGCTTCATTAGGCCAAAAAGAGGAATCTTGTAATTATGCCATTTATTTCATTAGCAAAAATCTAACACGTGCAGAGTCAAACTACACAGTCACAGAAAAGGAAACACTTTCCATCATATATGCTGTGAATAAATTCCGACATTATATAACTGGTTATGAAGTCTTTGTACATACTGATCATTCTGTCATTAGACATTTAATGAATAAACCAATAACTAGTGGCAGAGTTACCAGATGGTTATTATTTGTTACAGGAATTTAACATCACAGTGTTAGATAGACCAGGTAAAGAGAATCAGGTGGCAGATTTTCTTTCTAGACTGCAAAATCCAGGTGAGGTTGTTCCGGTTGAAGATTCTTTCCCAGATGAAAATTTATTTGCAATTTCCATAGTGAATCCTTGGTATGCTGACTTGGCCAATTATTTGTCTACAGGAAGGACACCTCCATACTTTACTCCAAAGGAAAAGAAGAGACTAGTCAAACAAAGTGCTTGATACTCATGGATTAATGGCGATTTATTTTACACTGGTTATGATATGATTATTAGAAGATGTGTAAGAAATGATGAGATAATTGATATTTTAAAATCTTGCCATGATGAACCGTGTGGTGGGCATTTTGCAGCTAAGCGAACAGCATTCAGAGTTCTTACTCTTGGATACTACTGGCCATCCATTTTTAAGGATTCCAAGAAGTATGTGAAGAGTTGTGACAGCTGCCAAAGAATGGGCAGGCCAACAGCTACAGACGAGATGCCACTTCAGCCCCAAGTTCACCTAGAGCCATTTGAAAAATGGGCTCTAGACTTTATAGGACCCATTAACCCAACCTCCAATGGTAAGAAGTACATCTTAGTATGTACTGATTACGTCACAAAGTGGGCTGAAGCAAAAGCACTAGTTAGAGCCACCGAACAAACAGTGGTAAATTTCCTTTTTGAAGAGATTTTTGTAAGGTATGGAGTACCAAGGGAAATAGTGACTGATCAAGGTACTCAATTTACTTCAAAGTTAGTGAAGGACATCACAGACAAATACCAAATCAAGCACAGAAGAAGTACACCTTACCATCCACAGGCCAATGGGCAGGTGGAATCCACAAACAAAACTTTGGAAGGGATCATTACTAAAACTATGGCAATGAACATGAAGAATTGGGAAGAGAAGCTCAAAGATGCACTCTGGGCTTACAGAATTACGTGGAAGAATACTACAGGATTTACACCATATCAGTTGGTGTATGGCAAAGAGGTAATGCTTCCTATTGAGTTTCAAATACATACTTTTAAACTGGCTGCAGATTTGCAAATTGACCTGGACCAAGCACAACAAGAAAGAATTCAGCAGTTGAACCAGCTAGATGAAATGAGGCAGCAAGCAGAGGAAACGACAATCCTCATGCAAAAACAAAGGAAGCAGTGGCATGATGCACATATCAAGAAGAAGCAGTTCAAGGAAGGCGACTGGGCTTTACTTTTTGACTCTAAATTCAGAGATCATAAAGCCAAGTTTACCACCCATTGGATGGGCCCATACCAAATTATTCAGCCTTACGACAATGGTTCAGTCAAGCTCAAAACTATTGATGGAGAAGGTCATTCCTTTACTGTCAACGGTCATCGCCTGAAACTTTACACTAAGCCCATCAGCAAGCAAAATTTTCTCCAAACAGTATCTCAACAAAGAGAGGTTGAGATACTGCAGCCTTCAGCTGCAGTATCCCTGCCTTAGTTCATTTTATTTCAATTTAGAAATTCAAAAAGAAATTAAAAAAAAAAAAAAACACAACAAAATCTAAAAAAAAAGAAAAAAAACAAACACAACAAAAAAATAAAATAAAATAAAATAATAATAACAATGGGTTAGATGTGAAAACCAGACTCTGGCACACTCTAACCCCGAATTCTTACTTGAAAGCCAATTCGTTGGTGGGTAAGAATTCCTTTTCTTTTCTTCCCTGTTTGATTTATCAACTGAATAATGACTTGAGGACAAGTCAAAACTTTAGTGGGGGAGAGAAGCATCATCATTTTGTTCTCTTATCTCTCCATTGTAAATTCTTAAAGATTTCTTATCTCATCTCCTCACTGTAAATTTCCAAAGCAGGTTGTTTCAGCATTCCAGATTTCAATAAAGAAGTTGTTTTGTCATTGTTTTATCTCAGAGGGACCTGGTTATAAACATTATGCAGGGGGGCCTGTTCTGTCTAGAAGACCATGTTACCAACACCAGCAGTAATGGGACCTGTTTTAGACACATAAAAGGGACCTGTTAAGAGACTGTTACTTCAGGATTACTTCAACAAAGCTTCATCAAGTTTCTACAAGGATCCACAGGTTGCTGGGCACCAAGACTTCATCAAATACCAAAGATCAAGGAACCTGTATACATATAATTCTTTCTCCGGATTTCAAAGGAGCTGCATGAACATCTTCAAGATCTCAGAGGGACCTGTTGCATTCAAATCTATCTCAGGGGACCTATTATGAACAGCAAAGAATAGTCAAAAGAGACTAGTCCTACCCAGCATGCCAATGCAACGCTTGAACAACCAACAAAAGTTTAATGTATTCCTTATTCTTAACATTTAAATTCTTAGATTAATTTTTAATGTTAAATTTAATAACTGTGACTGCTACGATCAATTTCAGGGACACCTCCATACCTATCACTCGTTATCCTATTGTTAATCCCTATCATCTTCCAATACTCCAACCCCTCTCATACTTATACGATTTTGTTAATCCCCTCTCATATCACCCTTTTCAATCTCTGTTACCAATCAGTTAGACCCTACAGCCATCCCAACATTTCTATTTGGCCGGGTACCAACAGAAGCAGGACACGTGGTGAATTGTTTGGAAACCAAATGTCATGCGGGCTTGTTCATTATGTTTGAAACGACCGAATTATGATTTAACCACCCGACGAAGCCAAATGATGCAAACGACTACCCGAAATCATATCCCAGTACTTCATATATATATGCTTCTAGCGTTTCTATGATGGTATCCATACGACCAGTACAGCCATTCCTCTATTTCAAAAGATGAATATGTTATGAATTGAGTTAAGCCGGTTATTTCATTATCATTTTCAGTTGTTCTATGTTAGCATTCGACTCCTGTGACTTCAACAGTAAAGACTGAAAGTAGCAAGCACCGCGAAAGGAAAATGTAGTTAATTGGGTTCGACCTCGATTACAAGACAGTTAATCGAGCATTGCTTGGGTTACTAAAGGAGCTAGTGTTAAAGAGCCGAGGACGCCACCAGGTCAGTAGCATTGGGGCGGAAGATAAAAGGTAACAAATCAAAACTTCTTTGTTGAATTTGTAAAACATAAACAAAGAAGAGTTAGAGCACAACTCTCGGCCAAAATGACCAATAGGGTCGAACCAAGCATATTCGACAGTTCCCAGTATCACGAAGATTGCATTTCAATTCTTAAAGAAATATAGTGGCTGCCCTTTTTAGAGAAATTTCGTGGAAGTAATGAAGAGGTCACCAAACAGTTCACTTTTACATTCAACGGAGAGAAAGCTCTGATAGGTAATTTTTCATTCAGAGTTTCGGAAGACACCATAGCTCAAGCCCTAGGGATCAGCCCAGAAGGGGAGAAGTACTTCAAGACAAAGCAATTTAAAGAGAAATCATGGACCCAATTTATGTCCAGATCCAGGGTTTCGTCCGTTAATTGGAAGAAAGGTGTCCCAAGAAGTTGGCTGGTGCATCCCTGGGACGAGATGGTCTATATCATCCAAAAGTTTGTAACTTGTGAAGGCCGCTACAGTATTGTTTACTTGTACCATATCAAGTTACTGTTACATTTGAAAGGGTAGTGTGTTATCAGTCTGCCATACTTCCTCTTGCAAAGCCTAACCAAAATGTCGAAGACCATCCAAAAGCAGAAAGGTAACGAAGACAAGAGCCTATATCACTTTGGGCTAATTAAAATTCTTATTGAGTATGAATTACAGAGAAGAGGGAAAACGTGGAAGGAGTTCTTGGCTGCTAACCAAATTAAAGACGAAGAGGACAAGGAAGAACCATAGGAAAACTCAGGATTCATGAATGATATCGATGAAGAGATTCCTATACACAAAGCAAGCAAGGTACCTCCACCTGTTAGCAGTATAAGGACGAGGAAAATGAGAAAAGAGGATGCTCGGAAAGCAGAGCAAGATAAAATTTTTACCACCTATTCAAGAAGAACCAGGAGAACATCAAAGGCCCAGCTACAAGAAGACCAGCCTGAATCAAATGCACCTATGCCGATGGATATTGAAAGTAGTGCCCACTCACAACCTGGACCAGGAGCTGAGATGGAGGTTGAAAGCAATAACAGGCAAGAAAAAGATTCACCTCCTGCCATAAAGAAACAGAAGAAACTGGAGAAGCAAATTGAGAAGTTAAAGGAAGAACTAATGGAGGCTAATATGCTGGAAAAAGTTATCAAGAAAGAAAATGAAATGCTCAGAGCACATAGTAAAGAAATTCAACAGAAAAATGAAAAGTTAAGGGAACAAATTAAGGAACTTGAAGCTGAACAAACAGATATTTGTAAGTGGGCCACTAAATGGTACAACCAAAAGAAGGTCCTCAAGGAAAAGTACAAAAGTTTAAAGCATGAGCTCCATGGTCAGAAAGATTCCTAGGTGAAGAAGAATGTGGATACATTGTTGAAGGCAGCAGAGGTACAGACAGGAACAGAGTTCAGAGGAAGCACATCGGGGTTAGCATGAGGTCATGCTAATTCATTAAGTTGGGGAGAGATGTTGGTACCATTCCTTGACCTCCTTTTTCCTCTTCAAACACATCGGTTGCCTACCTTTTTCCTTCATACATCTCTTAGCCCCCTTGAAATTGATTAGTTAACAGTATTATAGTTTTTAAATACATTAGAATTGATTTATGAGTTTTATGTTAAAGAATTAGGGATTTTTGATAAAAATACTACAGGAAGTTGCAACATCCTGTAATTGGTTTATTGTTTGACATATGGCATGACATCTAAGCTAAAGCAAAGGGTAGGGATGAAAAATAGAATGTACAAGCATGGACGAACACCTATCCTACAGCAGAACCAACGCTCCTGAAGGCACGGTCAATGACGGTCAAAGCACAGCATGTTGGCGACAAAAGCAGCAACGGCATAGGGTTCTAAACCGATTTAGTTTTGTTCCTTTTTGAAATCGGTTCAGAATGGAAACAACTTAAAAACTATGCCATAGCAAAAGCGGCAATAGCCGCATCATGAATGTACATTCATTTCGAAATGTAAACATTGTAAAAACATATGTAAACACAGTTATGTGTTGTCAGTTAGTGGTTATCATGGTATCATTTTGAAAAAAGAGCTTTTGAACTTAATACCAAAAACACGGTTGCAGTCACGATTTTCATTGTTGCGTTGATTCTATAGTTGCTTGAGCACAGTCCAGTATACCTCTGAAACGCAGATGGGCCCTGCGTGGAACGGGTATACTGTCATTTCATTTCATTTGCAACTTCTGAATATTCAATAGTATGCACAGTGATTATAGTTCAGTTTATGCTTTCGTTGATTCAATTAGAAATTCGTATGAGTAATGTTTATGATGGTAGCTTGAAGGATTAATCGCTGAGATCGTTGAATTGTATCCTGTAAGGGATCTGATCTTTCGTTATTTTTAAGAGCATCTTCATGAACCCTGTTTCTCATATATTTGAATTCTAAGTGTGCTTATGATTTTAGTATATTTCAATCTTTCATGAATGATAAACATTGAATGATGAGTGTTCACTGAACAGGGGTTTTATGCACAGCATCCTCGTAAGGGGATTGAAATCTTGGTTTAAGTAATACACAGTGTTTTTAGGATAAGTAGATGAGTTGAGTGACCTGAGTGTCCAGGTGATAGGGAACATACCTCAACCTTCTGTAAAGAAGTTTTGTAACCTACCATCATGAACACTTAGTTAGGAATCCTTTATGTCTATAGATTGTAGACGCATGCCTCGAAGTTTACTGATCCTCGTCGATAATAAATATAGCCTAATCTAGCACCCTAGATAGGACACTACATGCCTCAAACCCCTACTACATAACATAATTTCTCCTGAACAAACAAGGTTCTTGGAGGCTAATAGTTCCTATATAGCATTGTTACATCACATGAGGTTATTCACTCCTTGAGAAAGATTAAGAAACCTAGGATGTTAATCAAGTTGGACTTATATAAATATGATGATCGGATGAGTTGGGACTACCTCCTTAGTTTACTCAATGATTTTGGATTTTCCCCTTAATGGATCTCCTAGATTAAATCATTGATCTCCAACCCTTTCTATTCCATTATCTTGAATAGTTCACCCTCTGTGACTTTTAATCCCACCCATGGTTTGTGCTAAGGAGACCCATTTCACCTTTCCTTTTCATTTTGGTTGTTGAAGGCCTAGGGATATATTTGAAAGATCTTGCCTTGCAAGGGACTCTCAAAGGGTTTCACCTGTGTGGAGAGGAATTTCCTATTACCCACCAATAGTTTGTAGATGATAGGGTAAGAGAAATAGCCAATTGTTGTGGGAGAGGGTATGATGCTATGGTGCTCGATGTGAGAGGTAGTGTAGGGGGTTTGGTAATATTATGGAACCCCATATAAGTTTCCTTTTTAGACTGGGTTTCTTTTCTAAGGATAATCTCGAGACTATTTAGATATATCAGGACAAGAGAGCTTGTTATATTAACAACAATTTACGGGCCTCATATACTAGAATAAAAATAGATAATTTTAACCAACCTCTGGGAAATAGGATAAATCCACTAGGATGAGCTCTAAATTGTAGGTGGTGATTATAATATGATCAAATCATTAGACAAGAAAAAGGAGGATTATAGATAATATATATGGAAGCTAATATCTTTAATTAATTTGATTCAAGACCTACGACTATTGGATATGCCAAATATTGATGGAATATTTACATGGAATAACTAAAGAGGGGGAGAAAATCAAATTGCAAGCTAACTAGATTGATTCCTAATCTCAAAGGCCATGATGGGAAAATATATATTCTTAGAAGTAGATATCATCCCTTGTCTAGGGTCAGACCACAGATCCATAAGATTAAAACTAGATCTTAAAGTTGCCTCAAGGAACCACCCCTTCCATTTTTAAATTTTTTGGTTATGGGAATTGGATTTTCTAAATAAATCTAAAATTTGATGGTAGGATATAGAGGTCCAAGGATAAATTGGATGCATACCTTCCAACTCAAATTGAAGGAACCAAGAAAATTATCAAGGAATGGAATAGGAATTAGTTTGGTAATATTATAGCAGGAAAATAGGAATTGGAACAAAGAATCTAATAGGATCAACAAAAATTCATCACAAAAGGATGATGATAAGCCCTTATATAGGAGGAAGGTTGGTTAGTCAAAAAAATTGAAGAGCACAGAAAATAGGAGGAGACTCTCTAGAGATAGAAATCCAATGTTCAATGGATAAGAGAAGGGGAGCATAATTCCAACATTTTCCAAAAATATATGATTAGTCATCATCAACATAAGTGAATATTCTCTCTCAAATCCAACAAGGGTTGTTGTTTATTGCAGCATGATGAAATAGAACAAGAATTGGTGTCACATTTTCATAGTCTTCTCACTGATCCGGTCCTAGACAGAAGTGAAGCCATTAATCGTATCACCAACTATATCCATCAATTGATCAACCAAGATCAAAATGAAGCTCTAATGTGTGAGATTACCTACTCTGAGGTGGAAGAGGTGGGCATGGTGATGCCACGAAACAAATATCCAGGACCAGATGGATCCACCACAAACTTCTTTCAAGCTTGTTGGAAATTTATTAGCCCTGAATTTAATGCTTTGGTTGAAGAATATCACCAAACCAAAAAGGTATGGTCTAGACTAAATTCAACATTCATTACTTTGGTTCCCAAATATGGTAAGTCAGAATACCCTAATGTTTTTCACCCCATATCTTTGTGCAATGTTGTATATAAAATTATTTTTTCTATAACCATTAGGCACCTAAAACCCTTAATACATAACATAATTTCTCCTTAACAAATAGGTTTTTTGAGGTCTTATAGGTCTTGGATGGCATTGTCACAACACCTAAGGTTATTCACTCCTTGAGAAAGCTTAAGAAACCTGAGATGTTAATCAAGCTGGACTTATCAAAAGATGATGATCAAATGAGTAGGGAGTACCTCCTTAGTGTCCTCAATTCTTTTGGATGATCCCCTTAATGGATATCTTAGATTAAATCATTGATCTCCACTGTTATAGACATTTTTGTGCCTCGCAGCATGGAGCATGAAATGTCAATAATTACAGGGATCCTCAGTCCCTAAACATGTTGTTCTTACCCCTAGAGGAACAAGGTCAGCAAACCACAGCACTTCCTATCAGTTCTCCACCTGAAAACACTCAAAAACAGGCTATTTTTGGATCATGTCAGCTGCTCCACTGAGCATCTGTGCTGAATGTCAACTGCTCCTCCTTGTACCTGCGCTGAAAGTCAAAACCAATGAAGGCTACCTGCGCTGGGCGAGATTGGCCAAGTGGCACAGTCATTCTGCAAGGTGTCAACTGCCCAGGAAGCTTCCAAACTGACACTTGGTTCAAGGAATTCGCCCTATGATGAATAAGAGGTACTTGATCTCCATGTGGAAGCAAGGATCTCCAAGTGGACTTAAGAACTGAAGTTTAACTGAAGAGGGAGAGGACACAAGGCAGCTTTAGGTCAGTCTCAAGCTGACTCATCCTTTCTCCAAATATCCTATATATAGAGCTCTTCTATGAGGTCTAGGGAGGCTGGAATTTTGTGCAAAGCAAGGAAGTGCTGTTGGTTTACAGTTAGAGCTATTGGGTGATTGCTTTTATAGAGGAGAAGAGGAGATTTCTTGCTGCTGGGGAGGTGCTGCTGGATTGGAGCCATTTATGGTTGTAACCTTCTCAGAACCTTTTTCTTCTATCAATAAAGCTTTGATGTTCTCCTATATACTTGTATTGCAATGATGTATTGTTTTTATCTGTATATTTGATTCATTCTAATCCATGCATCAGTTATGAGTACATGTTTCTTGTAGTTTCCCTCTCTTGTTTTTGCAGGATCTTTGTGTAGCTGGGCCGGCAAAGGGAGCAAGGAGCTGGGAACAAGAGGCAAAGAGAGAAGACAGGATCGACAAAAGCGAAAGACATCGGTTGGTCAATCTTTTCTTCCTTCTCTGTACTTTCATAAAGGAAAAATATCAAAGCTTTACTTTCAGTTGTTGCTAAGGAACTATCACCCTTAGAGTAGGGATAGGGTCATTCCGAGTCGGATACTTTTCCCCACAACAAACTGGCGACTCCGCTGGGGAACCCAGTATCTTGTTGGTTTATTGTGTTTCTTGCTATTCATCTCATAAACAAGGAGAGCACCAAATCGAACTGCAATTGAGTCCTTCAATTGCAAAGTAGAGGGCAGCTGCTCTGGCTCAGTTTCTGAGCAAGTTTATGATTTGAAGAGCTGATCCACAAGGACTCTTGTGCTCTTTGTGATAGCTTTTCATCCTCTTGATCATCCCTTAGCTTGTACTTGACCTATAGCTTTTTATTTCAGCAAAAACAGTGAATTTTTGAGCTTTTTATGACCCGGAAACCCTTGTAAACACAACTCTCGTGTCTCAGTGCAGGCTGTCCAAAGGCAGTCTGCATTTCAGCGCAGGTACTCCCTTCGGGAACTGCGCTGAGAGTCAGTTTGACAGACCAGAGCTTGCGCTGAACCAGTTAGGCTATGTCTTCCTGAGGTTTCCCACTGAGTCTTGGCCCTGTTTTCACTGTTATTTTGCTGTTGATTGCTTGTCATTTGTACTTGCTGTAAACCAACTTTCCTTGACATTATTCCGCCTCAGTTGTGTGATGAAACTGTGATTGTTCTTTCAGTATTTCTTGTTTCAGTTACAGTTTCCCATTGTGAAAAGCAAACCAGTATAGCTGTGGCCTCTTAGATCCTGAACTGTAAAAGTGTCTTTGTGATCTTAAGAGCTAGTTTTATTACTGTTCATGGCTGTTTGAGTTTGTTTGTTTTTCATTTTGTGGTTTGAATCTATACATTTCCAGTGTCTAAACAAGTCGATCTTAAGGTGTCTTTTGATTTTGGACAAGCTTGTTTACTTTCGCTTGAAATTAGATTCAAAGTTATACAACAGTTTCCTTTTTGTCTTACATCAACATTAAGGATAAAGAAAAGAAATATCTGCATTGTGCATGTGCATTATTGACAGTTTGCATGTTGATTTAGGAAAAAGTGCATTTAGTGTGTGTTCTATGATCTGTGTGAAAAGTTGATGTCTTTCTTTTCCCTCAGTAGATTAAGGCTTTCAAAGTTGAAAGATTGAAAAGTTTTGCTTCTCATCTTAGATTGCATTTAGGAAGTTGTATATATACATCTCGTGGTGATCCTTAAAGGCAAACTGCTAAGCAAGATCAACATTAAAATGAATTGAATTTACATAACAACGCATTGAAACATAACGCAAACACATAGAGGTCTAAGCTAGAGACGTGTTCCGGCGTCGTTAAACGTGATATCTTAGCGTTGAGTGGTTGGGTGATTCCTCCACGGTGAAGCGATAAGTATCAATACGGACTTGTGCTCCCGCGTACCGTCGAGTATATTGGGAGACCCCTATAGGAATAAAGCCTTTATCCTTAGGAAGCCGTGTCGGCCGCCCTACTGATCGCGATGCAGTGAACACAGCATTCACGAAGATTGACCACCCGTACCGTAAAACGTATTCTGTGGTTTCGCGAAAGGTTTGGTACACCCTCTGCCTAGATCTCCAGAGCAGTTTCTTTTGGCCTTTTTCAAACTCTATAACTGAAAAAGTCCAACCGAGCATTTGTCACTTCGGGCTTGTTAATACATCGAAGGCGACTAGAGTCATCTTTAGCTTTTTCTCGACTCTTAAAACATGAAAAAGCAAAGTTGTGTCTAATAAAGCGTCGTTATAAAATTCCCGGAACATAATCACCTCTTATTCCCGCGTTGATCTGTAAGTTGAGAACATGGAACGCCCCAACCAAGGAAGTCCACAAGATGGAAGTCCTAGTCCTTTCTCCTCTTGGGGAGAAGTTGGTGCGCCCCATATGGCCACATTGTCGCTTCCAGGACTGACAATAGGCCTGCCAATTTGGCTGTTCTCAACCAATGTAGTTCAGGCCACCATGGTTCCTGATCAATCGAGTCAACAGTTAGATCAGTCTAGAGCTGCCCACCAGCCTTCTACTTCCAAAAGTTCTTCCTCCGATCCTTCGTCTTCGCAAGGTAGAGCCGGCAAAAGTCAGCCTTCCAAGGAGAAGAAGGAAAAGAAGAAGAAAGAAAAGAAGAAGAAGGAGCCTAAGGCGACTGGGGGCAAGCAAAAGACATCTGACAAAAACCCACCCACTGCACAGACCGGGCCTAAATCGCCATGTGTCATATGTAGAGGAGACCATTTCCACAGAGATTGTCCCTGTATTCCCCGGATACTAAGGGACTGGTCCCCTCGTCTGCACAATTCGAGGGCATCAACCTCTGACAATCAGGTTGATTGCTTTCTGTCAACCAGCGAAAGTGAAGGATCAAGACAAAAAGGGGGAGTAAGATTCCCCTGTAAGTTGTGTGAAGGCAGTCATGCCTTCCACCGTTGTCCCTTCTTAGACGAAGCGAAGAGAGTTTTGGAAGATCGTCCGGTTTCACCGGTAAAACTTCCTCCTGGATACAAAAAACTCGTGCCAAGTCCTTCGTTGGTTGAAAATATAGCTGGCCCGCTCAAGTGGTCAGCTGAAGCGTCAGTCACTGAAAATGAACCTACTGAATCCAGACCGGACGAAAGTCCAAAGGTCGATACGGCAGTTGACCCGGTTCTACCTTCAGAAGTTTCATCTTCAAATGACACCGTCGCCGAAGAGTCATCTTCATGCGACACCCTCACTGAAGAGAATAAGGATGACACCATCCAGGTTCTTTTCATTAGCACCGACTCTGATGAGCGTCAGGGCAATGCGCCCATTCCTTTATCGCAGGAAGGAACATCATCAGGGTCATACCCGGCCGTATATTCGGTCCCACCACCAAGCAACCTGGTTGTATCCTTTGATTGGAATCAACTAGGCAGACCCCGGTTACCAGCCAGTATACCATTCAGAATCATTGTCCAGATCTATAGAATGATTATGGCTGGTACTATCATTGATGAAGGGGTGTCTGTGAGTATCCTTTCCTCTGTTGCTTGGAAAGCACTGGGTTCCCCGGCGCTTTTACCTGAGTTAAGAAATCTCTCAGGTTTTGATAAAGGAACCAGTCGACCATTAGGAATCCTCCCCAATGTACCTGTTACATTGAAAGGGAAGACCGTTAATTTGAACGTGATGGTCGTCCAAGGACCCTTGGATTATAACCTACTCCTTGGACGTGACTATATTTATTGCATGGGAGCGATAGTCTCCTCACTCTTTAGAGTAATGTGTTTTCCACACGAAGGAAGGATGGTCAAGCTCGTAGACCAACTTTCATTTCCGAGATCTCGCATCGCAAATAGTCAAATACCAATCCTAAATGGTATGTTCACTCAAGATATGCCTCCACCCCCAGTCCTCCTTCCCGATGAGTGCGAGTGATTCAGAAAGAAAGACTGGAACCCAGGGGGCATGCACCCTGGTCTGCTTCGGGCAGAAGAAACCCTGGGTATAAGGTAGAATTTCCGCAGAAGAATATGACTAGTCCGTACCCCGTCCATGGATGGAAGAGGGGTTGTTCTGGAATAGTATTCTTTTGTTAAAGTTATGTGTTTGGCAAAAGAGTCATTCACCTTTGTCTAAAGAAGTGGGCAATGCCCAAGTAGGAATTCCCTTATTGCGACAAGCAGTAACCATCTTTGGGGAAAAGCAAGCCTCACCCATTAAAACAAATGTTTTGAAGGATAAGTAGGGGCAGCCTCCAAAGAAAGAGATTCTATTGTTGTGACATAGGGTAACCATCTTTGAGTAACCTAATGATAGACATCGCCAAAGAAAGAGATTGATTTGCGGCAGCGAATAGAACCGTCTTTGGATAATAAGAAAGAGGCAAGCCTCCTTCAATAACACCAATGTTTTGTCTTTGAGAAGTGTTCTTCTCTTGTCACAAACAGCTGTTCGTTAAAAGTTGGGCCGATGGGAAGACAAGTACCGCGTAAGACCCCTTAAAATAACGAGAAGACTAGTATCGTTAACATTAGATTGGCAAGATGACAAGTAGCTGTGAACACCCAAAGAAAAGCAGAGGTGGGGGAGAGGAGGGGCAGCCTCGAAACCCTACCCTATACCTGGGGGCATGCAAACCTTTTGGAGTGCAAGCTAGGGGCGGTTATTTATCTGGTTTTAAGATTAACCGTTTTCGGAACTTACATAAAGGAAGGATGAGTTGGAGCATAGCTGTGGTAAGGCGCAAGCTCTATAAAAAATGGATCCTTAGAGGAGGCATTCTTATCTTATGACTGGTATATCGAGCAGTTTTAGCACATGGTTCATGCTCGTTAAAAAATAAACGCAAGATCCGAGCAGTTTTAACGCGGTCTTCATGCTCGTTAAAAAATAAATAAAAGCAGTGAGCAATGTTCCCTCCAGAGTTTAAGCTCATTTTTATCTAAAAAAAGAACCTATCCCGGTAAATAACCTTCTGAGATCGTAAATTCATCAGCCATAAAAGCCTTGGTCGTGTTTGTGCACTGTCACCTCCACCGTCATTTGGCCGATCATTCACTTCCATTTGTGTGTTTACCCATTTTGAGGAACATCTACGAAGAGTGATTTCACCTAGCCATCCTTGTGACACTACCGTGATTGGAAAATTCCGATTTGTACCTGGAATCAGTTGCTATCCCTGTTTATCACTTGTTCCTCAAAAGACGAGTCATCTTTGAGCTCTTTTCTGACTCGTAAAATATGAAAAGTTTGCCGAGTTCTGGCCTTCCAGCTCGTTAAAGGGACCGGAAGAGCTATCCCTCTTTTAGACTTTAATCTTTTTGGACCTGAGGGATTATTACACAAAAAGATCGAGCGCTTGTCTTGTTCGGCTCGTTAAAAGTACCGAACACCCATCCCTTCTGTATTGTTTTATACTTTTTCGGACTTAAGGGATTAGATGACGAAAAAGGAATTATGGAGTTAACTTTCTGTACCTTTTTAGACTCTCTAAAAATGAAAAGGACCGAGTTTTCCTTGTCGTTAGACTCGTTAAAATGATTAAATAGTGACAAACTTGTCTTTAGACGAGAACGAGTTTCCCTATCGCTAAGCTCGTTAAATCATAGCGATGGGCTTGCCCGAAGGGCAGGTTATAGAACAAGCATATGTTATCCTCCTCAAGCTTGACAAAAATAAAGAGGTACTGGTCAGAAATGACTGGGGAAAAATTGGGAGAACATCAAAGCTTAATGGTAGCAAGTCGCTCTTGAACATGACACTTTTCTTCCGTACCACATCGGGTTGGGTTGTTTCATTCACCGGTCTCATCACCATGGTCTTCGCCAAACCATCCACATTTTGGGGTAATGCTACCGATCCATCGCATCAGTGTCGTTATATGTTCAAGAGAGGTCATTCTGAAAGTGTCAACCGTGTCCCATCCACTGCCATACATTATCCTTCATCCATTCATGATCGCCACCCTGAATCATATGTCACAGTTTGTTTTCACCTCCACTAAAATCATTAGCTCCGTTCCGTGTCATTGATGTGGGATTCATTAAGGCCCTCCTTTGACGGATCGCTTCTTGTCGACTTCAGCTCATTATCCAAGAAGTTGATCTAGGAACAACCCCATCAGTACTTTGAAGCTTGCATGCCTCAATGGCAAGTTTCTCACTTCCGGCGACAGGTATACATCAATGACCTTCGACCAGAAGATTTTGCGTGGCGTTCGACGCCAAGTCCTTTATTCACGCCACGTGAATTGTACTGCAATACCTTGAGGGTCATTATCATTATCGGTGATTCCTCTCGCGCTTGTTAACGGTTTTCATCATTGACCGGTAATCAAGCGATGTCTTTCCATGTTCGACTTCAGCGAAATTCTCACATGGATCGACTTGTACTTAGAGTGAAGATCGAACGAGTTTGAAGACCCCGGATCTAGTTTCATCCATCCGGGCTGCGATACATATTCAGGAAATATAAAAGCATTTGTCATGTACATCATTGCAGCAGATGATCATCCTACTCAAAGGATGATAATTTCAGCAGAGAAT
The DNA here is from genome assembly GCA_031772625.1 of Pinus tabuliformis. Lineage (NCBI taxonomy): Eukaryota > Viridiplantae > Streptophyta > Pinopsida > Pinales > Pinaceae > Pinus > Pinus tabuliformis. The sequence continues at coordinate 862,538,433 of CM062808.1, forward strand.
TATCAGTCTACCATCAGATGATCGTCTGTTCTATGTACCAAAATGTATTTATAAAGCTGAGCATGGGAATGCCCGCCTCAGCTAGATCATGAAAACAGAATGAAAAATAATGTATTGTATTGTATTGTATTACAGGGCACCTCTCAGCACTTGAATGAACTTCGGACCCTCTGGATAAAGCATTTCACCCGATAAACGGCCTCATACTTTAGGGGGCAACTGTTATAGACATTTTTGTGCCTCGCAGCATGGAGCATGAAATGTCAATAATTACAGGGATCCTCAGTCCCTAAACATTTTGTTCTTACCCCTAGAGGAACAAGGTCAGCAAACCACAGCACTTCCTATCAGTTCTCCACCTGAAAACACTCAAAAACAGGCTATTTTTGGATCATGTCAGCTGCTCCACTGAGCATCTGCGCTGAATGTCAACTGCTCCTCCTTGTACCTGCGCTGAAAGTCAAAACCAATGAAGGCTACCTGCGCTGGACGAGATTGGCCAAGTGGCACAGTCATTCTGCAAGGTGTCAACTACCCAGGAAGCTTCCAAACTGACACTTGGTTCAAGGAATTCGCCCTATGATGAGTAAGAGGTACTTGATCTCCATGTGGAAGCAAGGATCTCCAAGTGGACTCAAGAACTGAAGTTTAACTGAAGAGGGAGAGGACACAAGGCAGCTTTAGGTCAGTCTCAAGCTGACTCATCCTTTCTCCAAATCTCCTATATATAGAGCTCTTCTATGAGGTCTAGGGAGGCTGGAATTTTGTGCAAAGCAAGGAAGTGCTGTTGGTTTACAGTTAGAGCTATTGGGTGATTGCTTTTATAGAGGAGAAGAGGAGATTTCTTGCTGCTGGGGAGGTGCTGCTGGATTGGAGCCATTTATGGTTGTAACCTTCTCAGAACCTTTTTCTTCTATCAATAAAGCTTTTGATGTTCTCCTATATACTTGTATTGCAATGATGTATTGTTTTCATCTGTATATTTGATTCATCCTAATCCATGCATCAGTTATGAGTACATGTTTCTTGTAGTTTCCTTCTCTCTTTTTTGCAGGATCTGTGTGTAGCTGGGCCGGCAAGAGAGCAAGGAGCTGGGAGCAAGAGGCAAAGAGAGAAGACGGGATCGACAAAAGCGAAAGACATCGGTTGGTCAATCTTTTCTTCCTTCTCTGTATTTTCATAAAGGAAAACTATCAAAGCTTTACTTTCAGTTGTTGCTAAGGAACTATCACCCTTAGAGTAGGGATAGGGTCATTCCGAGTCGGATACTTTTCCCCACAACATCCACCCCCTTCTATTCCATTATCTTGAATAGTTCATCCTCTGTGACTTTTAATCCCACTTATGGTTTGTGCTAGGGAGACCCCATTTCACATATCCTTTGTCATTATGGTTGTTGAAGGCGTTGGGAATGTATTTGAAAGATCTTTCCCTATAATAGACTCTCAAAGGGCTTCACCTATGAGGAGAGGACCTGCTTATTACCAAACAATAGTTTTCAGATGACAAGGTAAGATAAATAACCAATTCTTGTGGGAGAGGGTATGATTCTATGGCGCTGGATGGGAGAGGTAGTGTAGGGGGGTTGGTAGTATTGTGGAACCCCATAGAAGTTTCCTTTTCAGACTAGATTTCTTGTCTAACAATAATATTGGGAATATTTAGATATATTGGGATGTGAGAGGTTTTGATATTAACAATAGTATATGGACCTCTTATACTAGTGAAAAAAGAGATAACAACAAATATCCTGGATATAAGATAAATCCACTAGGATGAGCTCTAAATTGCAGGTGGGGATTATAAACTCATCAAATCATTAGACAAGAAAAAGGGAGACTGCAAAGAATATACATGGAATCTAATATCTTTAGTACTTTGATTCAAGGCCTATGGCTAGTGGATATGTCAAAAATTAATGTAATATTTACATGGAATAAATACAAAGGAGGAAACATCAAATTGAAAATTGACTAGATCAATTGCTAATCTCAGAGGCTACAATGGGAAAATATATTTTTGTAGAAGCATATATCCTCCCTTCTCTAGGGCCAGACCACTCGCTCATAAGATTAGAACTAGATTTGAAGATTGCCTCAAGGACCCACCCCTTTCATTTTAAAATTTTTGGTTGTGGGAATTGGATTTTCTAAATAAAGCTAAAAAAATTTGGAAGGAGATAGAGGTCCAAGGGAGAAATTGGATGCATACCCTCCAACCCAAATTGAAGGAACTCAAGAAAAATATCAAGGAATGGAATAGGAAGGATTTTGGTAATATTCTAGTAGACAAATCAGAATTGGAAGCAAGAATCTAATATGTTCAACAAAAAATCATCACAGAAGGATGATGATAAGGCCTTATATAGGAGGAAGGTTAGTTAGTAATTAGAATTAAAGAGCATAAAAAACAGGAGGAGACAATCTGGAGACAAAAATCCAGAGTTCAATGCATGAGAGAACGAGACCGTAATTCCAAAATTTTCCACAAATATTTGATTAAGAACTGTCAACATAATTGAATATTATACCTTAAATCCAACAATGGTCTTCATTTGCTATAGCATGATAAAATAGAACAAGAATTGGTGTCACATTTTCATAGTCTTCTCACTAAGTTGGTCCTATACATAAGTGAATCCATTAATCGTATCACCAACTATATCCCTCAATTAATCAACCAAGATCAAAATGAATCTCTAATGTGTGAGATTACCCACTATGAGGTGGAATAGGTGGTCATGGCTATGCTATGGAATAATGATACAGGGCTAGATGGATTCATCACAAACTTCTTTCAAGCTTGTTGGAAATTTACCTTACCCAAATTTCATTCTTTGGTTGAAGAATCTCACCAAACCCAAAAGGCACAGTCTAGACTAAATTCAACTTTCATTACTTTTATTAGGAAATACTGTAAATCAGAAGACCGTCGTGGTTTTAAACCTATAGATTTATGTAATTTTGTATATAAATTTATTTCTTCTATAATTGTTAGGCACCTCAAACCCCTGCTACATAACATAATTTCTCCTAAACAAACAAGGTTTTTGGAGGGCTGATAGATCCTAGACGGCATTGTCAATGCACATGAGGTTATTCACTCCTTGAGAAAGATTAAGAAACTTGGGATGGTAATCAAGTTGGACTTATCAAAAGCTTATGATCAGATCAGTTGGGAATACCTCCTTAGTGTCCTCAATTATTTTTTATTCTCCCCTTAATGGATCTCCTAGATTAAATAATTTATCTCCACCTCATTCTATTCCATTATCTTGCATAGTTCATCCTCTATGACTTTTAATCCCATCTGTGGTTTGTGCTAAGGAGACCCCATTTCAACTTTCCTTTTCATTCTAGTTATTGAAGGCCTGAGAATATATTTGAAATATCTTGCCCTACAAGGGACTCTAAAAGGGATTCACTTGTGTGGAGAGGACTTGCCTTTTACCCACCAACAGTTTGTAAATGATATCATGTTGTTCTATCAAGTATCTTTGACTGAAGCCAGAAAGATAAAATATATTCTTGACAATTTTATGGAAACCTTACGCTCTTAGATTAGCGATGAGAGATCTAATGGTTCCTTCTTCAACACCCATCCTGCTATCTAATCCTACCTAACCGTGGTTCTTGTCTTGCAGGTGGGACAATTCCCCATGAAATATATATGGGTCCCTCTTGACTCCAACTCCTTAATAATGCCTTGTTGACATAATGTCATTCAAAATATATCTTACGAATTAGAGCAGTGGGACTTTAGATCTACAAATCCAGTATTTAAACTTGTCTTCCTAAAGTCTATTCCAGGAAATTCCTATGTATCAATTGTTGGCTCTTGTGGCTTCAAAAATTACTTCCAATTTGATTGTTATCCTCTTCAATAATTTTCTATGGAAAGGGGATAAGAATACTAAGAAATTGGCACTTGTTTCTTAGAAGAACCTTGCATCCCCAAGATAGTAAAAGGCTTAGGGTTGCACAACCCAAAGTTTTTGAATAAAGCTCTAAGCGCAAAATTATGGTGGAGATGGATTCAAGGGGAAACAAACCTATGGAAACAGATATGGGATACAAAATATGGGACCTTTCACTCCTAGTCTAAAAATTGAAGTCTGAGAACCTTCCCCCTTGATCATCAATATGGAATCTAAATCAAAACAATATAAGCCTAATAAAATCCAATGCCTTCTAGGAGGTGATAAATGGGTGCAGAGCTCACTTCTAGCTAGACTCCTAGCAACAAAAACCTAATCTTGGTGCTATAAATTCTATGAGATATTTATGCTTTGTACCATGGAACAATTGTGCTTAATGGTTGTGAATATTTCTAGAAACAAGGGATAAAAGGCCTACATTACCAAGCCTATAAGAAGCATGAGTACTGACCAAACTCCCCTAATGTGGTTCAATGGAATGTGCTAGATTAGGAGCTTTAGAATAGGAAAATACCTATAGACTATGAACTAGACACACTGAGATGGGTTTACTAGATAAGAGGGGTGTTTTCCTTAAAGAAGGCTTATTCACTATTAGTCTAACATCATATCTTGGATCGAGAATCCCTCTAGAGGAAAATATGGACATATTTCTTATGGCTCAAGCTAGCATAGTTTTTATAGTTGGTGGATCGCCACATGATATTTACATTAGATCATATTCAATGCATAGGATTTCAAGGCCCATCCTATTGCATAATGTGGGGACAAGAAGAAGAAACTATGGAACATATACTCAATAATTATGAATTCTCTAATTCAATTGGATAAGAATATTGGAGCTATTTGGATACTTATATTAGTCTGACCATAGTGTGATTGAAACATTGGAACAATGGCAACACTATGTATTTCCTAATCTAGTATTCAGTAGAGCATGGGTCCTAGTTGTCGGATTCGCAATGTGTGTTATTTGGAAGGAAAGGAACAAGAGAGTGTTCAAAGAGGAACAAGAATCAATGAAAAAATAGGTTATATGGTCAAGAAAAACATCAAAGAAACCATCCTTTTGGAGCCCTAGTACACTAATGATTGGGAAACCCAACCTTAGGAAGTAGATGTTTTGCAAAAAAAAGTTACCTTTCTCCTTGTATGATCTCCCCTGCTTCATGGAAGTTCCCTCCTCCTGAGAATTTTACTCCCTATATATACTCACCTCCTTCTAAGGGCTTTGTAAAGCTAAATTTTGATGGAGCTTCAAAAGGAATCCCTAACTTAGTAGGATTTGGTGGAAATATAAGGGACTAGAGACATCAGGTTCTATGGATATTTGCAACAAATTGTGGTGTAACTAGTAACAATGAAACCAAGTTCTTTGCCTTGGAAAAGGGTCTCAAATTGGCTATATCAACAAGATACATGAAGATCCATATTGACGAGGACTACTATTTATCTATCAGAACAACCCAAAAGCTAATCCAAGGTGTTCCTATTGAAAAAATCTCTAGAATTTGGAGGCTTATCAATTTGAATCAACGCATTCAACATTCACTTCAATCCTTTAATTATGTCATATATTAATATACTTAGAGAAAAAGTAATAATGCTACTGAATTTTTGGCTAATATGGGTCGTATGCATCATGAAAGAAGTTTAGAGAGTGGTTGACATGCTTAAAACATAATCAATATTTTGGAAATTGACAAGTCTAGTGCTTGAGGGGTTATGGAGAATGGATATCGAGTTCCCCCGATGAGGGTGCGACTCGAGGCATTTGGCGGCATGCGTAACTGAGCTCATCACCCTAAGGAATGAACAACATTAAAGGTTGGGGGTGGCATGATAATCCCCATGCATGCAGATGCATGTCGAGTTATGTTCATATGTCCTTCCATATGCTCTTCAATGATAACCAGAGGAGGGAATACCAGCTGCATCACTGCCTAGTTGAGAATTGGTATGTCAACATTGTTAGAAAGTTTCAACTTGTATTCTGGGAAGTTAGTAGACTGAAAAATGCATGTGTTTCAATTGGTTTAGAATTTATGGAAGCCTACCAAACTTGAGTAAGAACTTGGTGAACAAAGATATCGAGCATACTTCCTTACCAGTGGTGATGCAATAATTCATGTTGTGGAATATAAAGGTTTTGTAACAAGATAGATGGATGATGGCCTAGAATGTGAGCTGGTATTAGAGTTGGGGGACTAATCTATCTTCAGAAGTCATAGTTTTCTGATAACAATAATTATTTCCTGCATGCAACATTTGGAGCATTTCTCTCCCTTGGTAACTCTAAAACTCCTAAGTTATCTTAATCTTATAGTAGCACTATTTTACGTCATTGGGTTTGGTAGCTTGATTATAATTCTTGGTTGTGGCATTGTAGTTTGGCTTGTGGCTTGGCTTGATATGTTAAGCTAGGTCAATTGTGGTTATATGGAGATTATTTATGGGTGTTAGGGAGGTTTATTGGCTGTGGTGTTTGGTTTTGTGTGGATTCTTGCTTACCTATCCTAGATTGTTGTTTTTCTCCCAATACAAGTCATGTTGATTCTCTTCGGAGTTTTTTCCTCTGAGTTAGGCCAATGTTTAAACACATGTGTCTTTCCTATTTTATTTTGTTTCTAGCCATACATGGGTTGACCTTTTTCATCCATCCCCCATGCAACATCAATGCATGAGGAGTAGAAGAAGGGGGGGAGGGGGGATCAAGGCCCCTAGGGCCATACTCAAGCCCAAAAACAAGCCTAGGAGGTTGTTGAGTATTTTCAATTGGCCATCGCCAGTGATATTTGAAGTGAAATTCATACCCTTGAAAACATGGCAGCCAGAGACAAACATTTCCCTTTCTAACTGAAATTCACTAGAATAATTTGGGCACTGGATTTCGGACCCTAGTCATACTAGGGGTTGAAAAAAGCAATATCTTTAAGCATTATTTCTTTACTAGAAAATGAAAACCCTAATTGATAAGATTTTGATGGAAAAACAGGTTGACGAGTGTAATATTCTCACCAATCTTGCAGATGCGAAAAGAGAACAAAGAAATGTGAGGTTCCATATGGAAAGGATGGATGCTAGCCTAGATCAAATTGAGCACTATATTTCAAGCATAGCCACTTCATCTACTCCCCTAGGATCTAGTGCGAGAGATCTAACACCAACCACTTCTTCTGAATCCTAGCTACTATATGTTCGTTAATAGACTTTTGTGATATGTTGACTTTGTAGACAATCTAGTTATGTTGCAAATATTACAATTTTTGCAGTTTTGGACTAATTACTCTATAGGAAGATGGTAAAAAAAGTTTGGTTTCACATTACACAGATTAAAACCATATGTCATAAAAAAAGGTTAATTATGAATGGTTGAACTATGTACTGAAAACTTTGATTTTATGAGGAAATAAAATCTTAGCTTGCCAAAAAAATAAGATCATTTATTTTTTAGTTAAAGAAATTATTTAAACTCTATACTTTTTAGAATGTAAATATAATTGTATTTTAAATTTTAAATTGTATTATATTAACTAAATTTTTATATTTATTTTTATGTTAATAATTCTAATTATATATATGAGAAAAATTTTGGAGAATTGTAAAACAAACCAATTACAACATATACTAATGAAATACACCACTAATCTACCCTTGTCTAATGTAAAATATATAAAATATTAAAAAGTTGTTTATGTACAATCAAGTCCATCTTTATCATTTATGGCCTATGAGTAGTACAATGAAGCACTTCGTTACATGGGATTCTCATGAATTTCAAACGTAGTGGTTGGAGTTGTTTGGGTCACCTCCAAAAAGCCAGCAGACATGAAAGTTCTCATTTGCCATGCAAAAAAAGTTCCTATTAAGAGGATGTCGTGGTGGATATTTGGGGTAAGTTATATTTTTTAAATATTTTATATAATTTAAAAATATTAATTATTTTTTATATAAATTTATATAATTACGTGCACAGATTTGTTTAATTAATTTTATTTTTTAAATAATAATAATAATAGTTATTATTATTATTATTTCATATTTTTAAAAATCTTATTAATGTAAGATGTATTATTAGATAAACATTTTCATGTTTATGAATCTTTAGTAACCATTTAATTTATATATATTTACCAAGTGTTTAAGTTATATAACTATCCTAATTCTTAACCAATTTTATTTTTGTAAATAATTTGTTAAACCATTATTTATGATATTAGCATGTAGGTTTTCACAATTAACGATATCATGACTTTGAGAACTTCTTTTGGAATATTGTGTCATTTAGTTCTGATTTAGTTGAGGTGTTACGTTTTGGTCAAACACATCACCCATCTTTAGGGATAGATTGATGATACGAAGAGTGTCATACCAAGAATAAATAGAGAAAGAATGTGACCTTTAGGAAACATGAATAGAATGAGAACGTTGATGATTTAATAAATATTAGTAACCATCTATTAATAATTATTAATTAATTAAAATAATTTGGGCAAATAGGGGAAGGACAAAGGTTAAAATGAAATGAAGGATTAAATTAATTAGAATAAAATAGCAAATTTTGGTTAAAATGAAATTAATACTTCCCCAATGGGGTCATAAAATGAAGCAGGCTAGGGGGTTGGGAGGTGAGCCTGCCACCCCACCTCCTCAAAATTCATTTAAGGGGGGTGGTGTGGCCAACTCCCGAGCCATCAATATGAAACACAAACTTCCAATTATCATTTTTCTTTGACAACTAGGTCTACTCCTATGTATATGGTATTTCCTTGCATATCCCCCGTTGCAGGTGGGATTTTTTGGACATTGCCAAATGGGGAGATTTGTGCATGGTGGTGAAGATATTCTTGTGAAACTTCTCTAGTTGAATTGCATGCTCTGGAGCCTACTTGTCATTGTTTATGGCGCTGAGGTAGTATAGTCTATTAGTGTGGTTACAGTGATTCATGGGACCTAGCTATGGTTAATTTGGAATGCTACATCTAAAAGACCATTTGTAGGGTGGACATTTATCCTTGGCTTCACAATTTATGTGCACCTCTAACACCCTCTGGACCTAGATTTTATTTTGCAACTGGTCACTACAATTTTGGTTATTTGATTATAATTGGAGCAGTTGATGACTCTGACAACCTCAACATTGGTAAAAGCTTTGCCTTTTACTCTAGTTTCTCCCCTCTTTAGAGCTTGTTACATGATTTTTAATTCATGTTTGGAGCAATTTCACAATGATGGTTTTTGGTCAACTTGCCTGGAGGGCCTATCACAAAGGTTTCCTTTACATCTTACTTGTTGGCCTCCTCTTATTTTACTATCTCCTAGTGGTGGTTGTTTCTATTGGGCTCGCCAGTTTGGGACACCCCCTCTTTTTTGGTTAAATTCCTCAACTCTCTATATGTTTCTTTGATTTCCTCCTCTACAAAGATTGATGTTTCTTATTCGGCTTAGGGTTTTATTCCTCCCTGGTCATAATGCCTCTTTAGAACATGTTCAACCACCAAGGACGGGGTAGTCATGACTCTCAGGATCGATCATGGGACTAGGCCCAAGCAGAAGAGGCCATAACAATATACAACTTGGCTACTCCACCATAAATTTGGTCTGAAATTCATCACTTGGAAGCCTTATCGGTCATTCAATGAAAATCCTTTTCTAATTCTAACATCATTGATGAGGTTTCACAATGGGTTCCTAACCATGGTAACAATAGGGAAGTTGGAAGCAATACCTCAACTCTATCACATTGTGTTGGTAGTTGAAAACCATCATGGGTCAAGTGCTGAAAGAAAAATGAGCAAAACTGCGTATAACATATTTGCAACTCTGGAGAACATCAAGCATGCTCAATGGAATCAATTCTATTGGTGGAGCATTTAGAGGCTTGATTAGCTTACTTCGAGAGACATATTCGGTGTGAGGAGAAACACATAACTCCCTTAAGCTCTATCTCCAAAAATCCTGCTCTGGTGACTTCATCTGAATTATGCATATGCTATGTATTCTCATATTAGGTGTTAGGTCCCCATACTACTAGTGTAACCCCTTATTGTTATTAGTGCAACCCCCTTATTGTATTATTATGCCCATATAGTCCCCATGTTGTTATGTCTATGCCCCATAGAAGCCCACTATTGTTATTGTTGTGCCCCTACAATATTATTGTTATGTACGCTTTGATTGTATTGGAACCCCTTAGACTCTTATATATAGAAAGGAGGTCTTGTCATTTGTATCATCCAAGAATATTTCATTTGTGTAATGTAAAGGAGGTTTCCTCCTTGAAGAGGTTGATTTTGAAGTGGTTGATCTATCTTTTCTATCTTTTTGTGAGTTGGTTTCATAACATTTGATATCAGAGCTTTGGATTCTAGGGTTTTGCTACTCCAAACAGGCCATTGTGGAAATTTCGCTATAACATTTTATCTATAAAGTTTCAGAATCTAAAAAAATAAACCATTTGAGCCGCAATCGTTTTGAACCTCGGGTAAAAATTTCAAATCTTGTCTCACTATATCTTTCGAGATATGATCTGAGGACGTTCGGGCTTTTGCAAGCTCCAAAATTCGATCTCAAACCGGTCATCGTGGAATTTTCACTATCGTGGTTTTTCTACGAAGGTTCAGACTCTAAATTTAAAACCCATTTGGACTAAAGTTGTGATGGAGCTTGAGCCCAAATTTTGGATCTTGTTTCACTATATTGTTGGAGATATGCTCCAAGAAATTTAGGGTTTTTGTAGGCTCTCGAATTACATCCCAAAAATGTGACTTTGGAAAAATCATCATAACTTTCTCTCTGAGCATCAGATTGAAATTTCGTAAGAAGTTATAGAAAGAGGATGGATTTCACTTTTCTTTGTTTCATTTTCAGGTTCGAAGGTCGAAACAGTGACACGTGGAACTTTGTATACGTTCACCTTACTGAAAAAGTATATAATCAAGTCATCTTGGGAGATTAGGCATAACTATTTCTTGAAGAATCCAATTTCGATCAGAATAGTGGCATTGGAAATAAGACACAAATGGATACCATAGGTCGAAATTTAAGACCTTGGAGATCTGAAATTTTAGAAATACAACAGATTCAAGATCTAGCTCCTAAAAGCAAGAAAAATAATGACTCGAATCAAGAAAATAGAAACACGTAGCAAGAAAAATTGGAGGGACGATTTGAAGAATGTGATCGAATATATGATCATTAAGATAAATGATATAGAATAAAAATTGAATGGAAACATGGAATATTTGAAGAAAGACATGAAGGTTTGAAGGAAGGTGGGAAAAACCAATACAATAAATATTCCTTATGCTGAAAAGGTAGTAGAGGAAACTCATTATGAGAACAAAAGAAATGTTAATCATGATTTCATAGACTCTAACATTGGATTGAAGACCTGCCATATTCCAAATATAGATATGAGGAAATTTGATGACAAGGATCCAGTAACTTGGATACTATAGACGGAGCAATATTTTGATCTACATGATGTGCAACCGCCACAAAAGGTACGTATTACATCTTTATTTTTAGAACCGAATCAGTTTTTATGGTATAGAGGGATTTGTTCTCATAAACAACTTGTCACCTCGTCAATTTTCATGGAGGAATTGATAGCACATTATAAGGATACAAAGAGAAACACCTCCTTTAGCCAATTGATAAATCTCAAACAAAAGGGGTCAATGACAGAGCACATTGAGGACTTCCAAAAATTGAATATAAGGGTTAATGATATTCCAGAGAATCATAGGATTCAATTCTTCATACGGACTTTAAATGGTAGCATCCAACATGAGTTTTTCCTTTGGGAACCTGATTCGTTTGAGAAGGCATACAGGTTGGCAAGAAAAATTGAAAGAAAAAGTATGGCAACAAGGAAGCCTATCACTCATAACTATAAATATGGAAGTGTTGTTGCTCCTAGCCTTTAACCACCTATAAGGTTGACACCACAACAATTGGAAGAAAAAAGAGAAAAAGAGCTTTGTTACAATTGTGATAGAAAATACACTAAAGGTCATAAGTGTGCTGAGAAGAAATTAATTTACATAGATGGGGAAGAGGAGCAAGAAAAGGAACAAGAAACATCAAAATAAGAGGATATACACCAGGAACCAATCCCAGAGAAAGAAGAAATGAATCTGACCATATCTTGTAATGCATTGATAGGAATTACCACTCCTCAAACTCTCAAGATAGAAGGGCATATCAAGAAGAAAAAGGTAATAATGTTGATTGATTTGGGTAGTACCCATAATTTTATTCATTGTAAGATAACCAAGGAATTGAATTGCTTCCTATATCCAGCACCAGAGTGTCAAGTAATGGTTGCAAATGGAGGAACCATAAATTGCTCTGGAAAGTGGCATAATATCAAGCTATCCATTGGAGAATATGTCTTGAATAGTCCAATGGTTTCCATTCCAATGGGTGGTGCAGATGTTGTACTAGGAGTCCAATGGCTACAATCTTTGGGTATGATAGCTTTTAATTTTCAGGAACTTTTCTTGAAATTTTTTTGGGAAGGAAAGGAAGTTGAATTCAGGGGTATCGTGGGGAAACTGAGAAATATAATCAACTCTGACATCATGAAAAGCTTCTAAAGAAATAAAAATGGGGCGTAATTACACAATTATGTTCACTAGAGGTTCCCACATCGAAATCATTTATTTCTCCATATCTCCAAAACATTTTGGACAATCATTACAAGGTATTTGAGACTCCCAAAGGCCTCCCACTTATTCGTCATCATGATCATGCTATTCATTTGATTCCAGGAAGTGTTCCCCCAAACATCAGGCCTTACAGATATCCATATGCCCAAAAGAGTGAAATTGAATGTATGTTTGAAGAAATGCTAGAGGTTGGTATAATTCAACCTAGTCAAAGTTCTTTCTCTGCTCCAGTGGTATTGATACACAAGAAGGATGAATCATGGGGCATGTGTTTAGATTATACAGAGCTCAACAAGCTTATTTTCAATATAAATTTCTCATTCCTGTCATCAATGAATTATTGGATGAATCACATGGAGAAATTCACTTCACAAAGTTGGATCTTCTTTCAGGATATCATCAAATTAAAATGAAGACTGAAGACATTCCAAAAAAACATTTAGAACTCATGAGGGTCATTATGAATTTTTGGTCATGCCTTTTGGCCTTACCAATGCACCTTCTAACTTTCAAGGTTAGATGAACTCCATTTTCAAACCCTTCCTTAGAAAATTTGTGTTAGTAATTTTTGATGATATACTAATCTACAACGAATCTTGGAAGGATCATGTTCAACATGTTGACAGGGTGCTCAAACTATTAGAGGAGAAACAATTATATGAAAAAAGATCCAAATGTTTCTTAGGAGTACAAGAGGTGGAAAACTTGGGTACTCAGTTAGCTCATAGCTCATGTTATCATCCTCAATCTGATGGGAAAACTGAGATTGTGAACAAATTTTTGGAATGATGTCTTCATTGCTTTGTATCTGATAAATAGACACAATGTGTCAAATGGTTGCCTCTAGTTGAATGGTGGTATAACACTTCTTCCATACTACAACAAAAATGACCCCATTTATTGCACTTGATGGATATCATCCACCATCCAACATATCATCTTTAAATGAAAATTCTAAGGTTCAAGTAGTGGAAGATCACATCGAGCATCAAAAACAAGTTCTCAAACTCTTAAAGGATAACCTCACTTTGGCGCAAAATATAATGAAACAATAGGCAGATCAATATCGCAACGAAATAAGTTTTGATGTAGGTGACTGGGTATTTCTACGACTACAACCATACAAACAAATCTCCCTCAAGCAAGCTAAGAAGGATAATAAATTATTACCAAAGTATTATGGTACATACAAGGTGTTACAAAAGATTGGTACTATGGCATACAAATTGGAGCTTCCTGCATCTTCCCAAGTGCACCCAATTTTCCATGTTTTAAGCTTAAAGAAGGTTATAGGTGAGAAGATATGAGTTCAAACAATATTGCCAGAACTTGACGAGGAAGGAAAAATCATATTGGAACCGGAAGCAATCACAAAAACAAGAAATCGACAGCTATGAAATCAATCAATTTTAGAGTATCTCATCAAATGGAAGAACTTACACGCTAAAGATTCCACATGGGAGGATGATAATTTTAAAGAGAAGCATCTAGAACTACTCAAGCATTTAGGACAACACTTTTTGAAGGAGAGGGGCATGTTAGGTCCTTATACTACTAGTGTAACCCCTTATTGTTATTAGTGCAACCCCCTTATTGTATTATTGTGTCCATATAGTCCCTATGTTGTTATTATTATGCCCCATAGAATCCCACTATTGTTATTGTTGTGCCCCTACAATAGATTGTTATGTAGGCTTTGATTGTATTGGGACCCCTTATACTCCTATATATAGAAAAGAGGTCTTGTCATTTATATCATCCAAGAATTGTTCATTTGTGTAATGTAAAGGAGGTTTCCCCCTCGAAGAGGCTGATTTTGAAGTCGTTGACTTATCTTTTCTATCTTTTTGTGAGTTGGTTTCATAACATTAGCTTTTTAGTATATCTATTTCAGATATGACAATTTACTTATAGAGGATGATAATCCATGTTTAGAACTTTTTGAAGGTAGATGATTAATATATCTAGTTTCTTACGTGGTAAATTGAGATCACCTACATTGGGTGTAGTTCAACCATGAAAACTCTGTGCAATATAATGATGTTTTGATCTTTGAAGCAATAAAAAATTAATTAAAAAATAATACTAAAGAGATAAGGGTTAATTATTTATTTTAAATTGTTTAATAATATAATATTAAATTAACTAATAACAAAATAATAATTTTTGGTGAAAATGATAATAAGTTAAAATAATCAAATAATGGATTTAGTTAAAATGAAATTAACATTAAAGAAATAAGGGTTAATTATTTATATTAAAATATTAAATAATACAATATTAAATTAAATTATATGATTAATATTAAATTATATGATTAAAGAAGTATAAAGATAGTTTTAGATTTAGATTAAGAAAATATAAAATAAAATTAGGATTAATGTTTTATTTTAATAACAACATATAAATATAGTTTAATTAGACTATAGAAGAGTTAAAGTGGAATTAAACTTAGTATCTAATTTAGATTAGATTAAATTAAAGAAGAATTAAATTAGAATAAAAAAATTAGGAGAATGTTTAATAATAAAGAAAAAAGAAGGGGAGGAGGAGGAAAACATGGTAACAAAGAGGACATAAAAGGATCAGGTGAAGGGGGAGGGTGAGGATTACAGACATCAAGATTAGGTGAATTAGGTTTAGAGGATAGGAAAATGATAGTGGGTTCTCAAGAATAACTCAACTAATATTCGTTTTATTGATTAAAGTTGTTAGGGTGCTTTTTGATTTCTAGAGCTTCCCTAATGACATGGTTCGAGAGGAAGGGGGTAGAGGCAAATATTTTGGTTTTATCAAAATATATTAAATGTTTGGTATTATGGGAGCGTTCAACAATAATGAATTTAATGATTCAGTTATGGAAGGTGTCAGCCATGTGTTCTTTAAGGTGGACTTTGAAGAATCTTTGAGTTTGTCCTCTATAAAACATTTTATAGGAGTAAGGGATATCCTAGACTTTGAGGCCAAGCATAGGGTCATTCTTATCTTTGACCAACCTAAAGAGTTGGTTAAGGATTGTCTGGGGTTTGAACAAGGTTTTGATGTTCCTTTTTGAAAATATTTTAATCCTTTCATTTCATTTAATCCTTAACCATTATTCTTTCCCTAAATTCTTTTAATTAATTTTATTAATTTTAATTAATTTAACCTTACTCTTCCAAAATCAATAATTATTAATAGATCATTATTAATATTTATTAAACCATTAACATTCTCAGGTGTTCCTTAATGGTCATATCCTTCCTCTATTTATTCTTGGTCTGGAACTCTTTGTATCATCCTTCCTCTATTTATTCTTGGTCTGGAACTCTTTGTATCATCATTATGGGTCTTTTGTCTTTAAAGATAAGTAAAGTGTTTTACCACAAAGTAAGACACCCCAACTAAATCACATCCAAAAAATTCTCAACATCATCATTATTTATAATTTATTTTTTATTTTTTTAATTTATTAATACGAATAAAAATTATAAAATTAAATTTATAAATATTTGAAAATCATGAGCAACTAAAATATTATAAATATTAAAATGATTATGATTATGAAAAAAAAGTTTTTCCACGATATTATTGTCTAATTCACATGGAAATGTTTTTTTATAAAAATATAACTAAACAAATTATTTATTCAAATAAAAAAAATAAAAACTTGTTGAACAAAATAATGTATAAAAATAAATTAAAAATTCAACATTGCTAAAATATCATAGGGAATTATTTAAAATTTACATTTCATTTATTTTAATTTAAAATATTTTTTTAATTAATATATTTTTATAATAATTTCTCTATAAATATGAATAACAATTATTTTTAATAATATTTTATTATCAAAATTAAAGTTTTGAATTATATTTCAAGTATTTTTCCAGAAGGCATTATCCAACTCAATATAGTAGAGATGTTGTGATGTACTATTTGACATTTTAACATAGTCAAAATAAAAATAAAATAAAATAAAATATTTCCAACCCAATATAGTAGAGATGTAGTAATGTCCTATTTAACATATTGATTTGGTCAAAATAAAAATAAAAAACATAAAATTAATAATTATATTTATATTTATAATTATAATTATTCATAACTAATAATTAAAAATGTCTAGATCCATCTTAATTTTGGATTTACAAAGTACCAAAAAATTCAAATCTCTTGAGATTCAAACAACTTTTAGAGTAAAAATATATTTGATTCCTCTATGAACTTGATAGATGCAAAGCTAAGATAATCTAGTCTAATTTAACTCTATGTGAAAAAATGAAAGAAAAAAAAAATCTATTTCAAAATAATGAATAACCTTACTTCAAAATGTTGATATTTCATAGGTATTCTAAACTGATATTTACTTTTAATTATTCAATATTTTTCATATTTTTCATTCATCATTAAGTAATTACACAAAAGACATCAACAATAGAAACAAAAAACCAATAGAATTGTAAAGAGAAAGCCAAGTAAGAGACACAAGGATTTTACCCTGGGAAAACCCACTTGGGCAAAAAACGCAACAACCTTTTCCTTAGAGAAATTATTCACTTAAACAAGAGATACACTTTGATCCTTACAGTGAAAATAAATTCAATTGACTAATAGAAAAACCCAATTCAAACATGATCCAACAACCACCCCAAAAATTCAGCTTGCCTCGTATTCAGATTGCATAAAATGTTTGCTTTAGATTATGTCTACCTCATATTCGACATGCTTTGGAGTTCGGTCTACCATGGATTTGGATTGCCTCAGATGTCTCCCTCATATTTGATCTACCTTAGTTTCATCCTGCCTCAAATTCTTGTCTACCATAGATTCGACATACCTTAGATTTGACCTACCTCAGAGTTTTGTCTGCTACAGATTTGGCCTACCTTAGATGTTTGCCTCATAAATAAGCTCACATGAACAAAGTAAGAGTGATTTGAATTTGTGTATTAAGGAGGAGGACAAGTGGAATATGTATAGTTGATGATGGGAATCGGTGTGTCCCTCAATGGAGCCGACCTAATATTATGGAGGGTCGACTTGCCTTTGGAGGTAAAAATAATTTGACTTTAGATATTCATTTTCCCTCTCCTAGACCTGACTTGAAAATAATTTCATAATTATATTTTTCCTTTATTTGGAGGGTTAAAAATGATTATGAAGACCAACCGTAGCTATAAAATTAAACACTCCCTCTTAGCTAGGGATGTATTCATAATGATTATCCAGATGTTCTCTTGTTGAAAAATTTCGCCAAGAAAAAGGTTATAACAATTCAACATCAACATCAACATCATTTAATTACCATAATCCTAGTTAGCAACTCTAACCAATGGTAAATCATTAGCGTCAACTAGCTACCATAATTATGGTCGATACCTCTGACCTATGGTGTATCACCATAATCCTGGTCAGTACTTTTGACACATGGTACATCATTAGGATGAGCTAGTTGCCTTGATTTTGGTCAGTGCCTTTAACCCATGGTATGTTGACTACTCCTGGTTCACCATATTCCTAATCAATCTCTTTGACTCATGGTGAAACTCCAAAGGCCACACTCTAACTGAGTAATTCCTGACCTAATGCTAAATGGGCTCACTCAACTTATATGGGGAACATACTAAGCCTAATGTTGAAAGGAATCCACTCAAAACTAAGTGATTATGGGCCTCTAGGACCAGTCATCCTAATTCTAGTCAACACTTTTGACACAAGAAGAATGATTTTCCTCTAGTGGACCATTATCTCTAATCATGGTCAATATACTTGACACAGGGAGAATGTATGTCCATGATGTTATCACATCAACATTCTAGACCATTTTCCCTAATCCTGGTAAAATTGACCTTGGGAGAATGAATGTCCTTGATGTTGGAATTTCATCACTCTCTCTTATTAGGAGAGACAGACTCAAATCAGTTCAAGCTTGTCCTTAAAATATATATACTTCATCTTGGGATAGAGGCTTTGTTAGCAATCTATTTGACTATAGAATAGTACTGAAGCTATACTGCTTCCTTCTCTACCATGCCTTGGTACTAGATCTAACTAAGCTTCAACTTGTCATCATGGTCATCATCTGCACTAGATTAAGACAATCCTATAATTAGCCTTTGAATCCATATTTCTTCTCAACTTTCCAACCAAGCTACAATATACTCGACTTCTACAATATTGAGTACAACATATGTCTATAACAAAGTCCTAACTGAAGCAACATCTTGATGAACTCTTTTTGTCCTTTGCACTCTCTATCCAATCAGAGTCTATGAATTTCTATAGTTGTAATTCATTGTTTGAGACATATCTCAAACCATAATTGGTTGTGCCACAATCCATTGTACCATGTTGGTACTTCAACACATGTTGAATTTCATACCTTGGCTCGTCCATAAGTCATCAAATACTTTTTGGTTTCCCTAACTGGATGCTCTTTTTGAAATGACTTCTATTGTGGAAATATTGGATTCTTCCTCTACCACTATTGCTTTCTATCATATCAACTATCTATCTTGATAATCTCAATTTCATTACATCATCTAAAACTCAGAGGTAAACTTCCTCTGAAGCTAAAACAAGGCTCTTTGACTACTCCCTTTGTTATAGAAGCAATTCTTTCTGCCACAATCACTCCCTCTAAAACTTGATTCCTTCTTCTTATGTTAGATACAAATCATATAGGATTAACCTTAATCCATTAGCCCAAAAATACGAAGCCCAATGTGCCTAGTTGTGATCATCCGCAACCTTCTTCAATCATGATATTTATTCTCATGTACCTCAAAGCCCTGGGGTAGTTCTATGTGCATTTATCTTTCCTCAACTACTCCAATGAGAAAAACAATCTCTACATCCACTTGGTTAAATTTTCAAGGTAATGATAATAGTTCTAATAAAAGTTTACCTCGTAACTGGAGCAAACATCTTGTCATGATTCTCTCCCTCTTTCTAGGAGAACCTTCTATTCTCAACTCTCGTTTTGTACTTGTCTATGTTTTCATCTATTTCATGCTATATCTTGTAGATTCATTTAGAATTCATTACTTACTTTCCTTTGGCACAATCAAGGTATACTTCCTACTCCCTCGAAGCTCATATCCCATTTAGAAAAATATCTCTCTTAACAAAAATCATAGATTCTAGGAGAGTCCTCTTGTCACAAGCTTTGCTTCATTTCTCCACTACTTCCATTATTTATTGAATATGTAGTTGCAATCCCCACTAGGAGGCAAAGGAAGAATGATTACAACTCAGGAAATGAAGCAAAGACAAGAGGATAACTAAAAGTAAAACAACAATAATAATAATAATCGAGGAGAAGGGATATAAGTTACTTATATTTTGAGAATCATAGGAAATTTCAACTCCCTCTTCATCTCATCCTTCTTGCATCCATCTTGCAACTTTATCATCCTTTTCCTTGTCATCACATGATATTATTCCTTCTTTGCATGAACTATGGTTTCTTCTTTTAGCAGAATCAATATCTTTTAATACTTTGGGTCTAGGGTTTTGACCATAAAACCTAGGGATTTCTTCAAGATTTACCTTGGGTTTACAAACCTTAGGATTATCAAATCTTCCAAGAAGAGCTCACACACAAGTTTTATGACTTCATTTCTCATCCCCCTCTAGATCTAGAGCCACTTTGATCATATCTCAAATACTTGAAGGAAACATTTTACCATATACTAGTATGTTTTAACAATAGCCAATCATACAAAAATATTTGCACTATGTTAGAAAGCCTCAGATCTCTAGAAATTCAAGGTAGCACTCCATTTAACTCATATGTTGCAGTATAAAGTAACCACATGTTTGAACAATAATTTCAACACATCATACATCAAACATTCTTGGCACACTTGATCCATCTCTATAGTTGGCCTTAATGTTGCCTTGAAGATGTCTAAAAGTTTCACCTAAACAGGAAAACAATTTTTCCTTAGACCTCCTAATTGATTGTACTTGAATTCCATTTAGTTATGTCATAGTAAGAAGATAGAGACAAAATTTTTATTAGGCGTGAATTAGTGTCAAAGATGTAGCTTCTAGTTGGACTCTAATATTCAGTCTTCAACAATCATTAATAGATTTGACTTTCATACGTAGATTTATTGTTAAATGGGTCATAAGTCAACTTTCTTTGTATATGCCAAGGAAAGTATCCAAAACAAGTCTAAAACATATGTTAGATCACCTCAAATATGTGTCACAAAGAATATTACATATCAGTGAGGTTTTGGTCGAAATTCACCAACAAGAATGCTTCAAGAAGTACCTTCAAGTGAACAATGAGCCTCATAGATATGCTTCCATATGTACCTTTCAACCACACAAGATACCCTTTATCATAACCTTAAGATTCTTTAGAAGGTTTATCTTTAGGAGGCATGAGACTGACCTCATAACTTGTTAAGATTAGCCTCCAAAAGGGGCTTTGGAACAAGTCTTGAACTAGTTCGAAATCCACGCCTCAGAGAGACTCTTAAACCAGAAAAAATTGTCAAAAGGGAGGTTGAAATAATCTCAAATCAATCCCCTATACTTCCCATATTTGTGCCTAAGAAATTGGCCTCATCATGGTCAAAATGAGCCTCAAGAATATAGGTCTGAGCCTCATAATAGACACATGAAAGAATGGAAATTTAGCCTAGATATTCCCCTTAATCCGTTCAACATAGGAACATGTTCATGCCTCAGAATAAACTCAAATCAGAATAGAAGAAGATAGATTATATTTTTCAATCACTCTGATCACCTCTTATCCCATGTTCATTATCTTAATGCTAAGATGTTTTTATGTTGACCAGTTTTTGTAGTTTGTTGATGATCATTTCTCATCACGGACATCTTTCATTAGATGGCCTTAAGGCACCCTCTTGTAGGGTGGGGTTGTGATCCCACTAGGTATGAGTTGACATGCATCCCTCCATTTTTCACTAGTACAATATCTCTTTGTTCACTCGAGGAGATAAAAATTTAAGACACAGCCACATAATCAAACTTCTAGGGCACAAACAAGAAGGAAAATCTTGGCCTCTCTTTTGGAAGCTAATTACAATAAGAAATGGATTAGGGTTTCTAGGGCTAGTGGCGGATCAAGCTCAGGACTATAATTGTCTTCTTCAAGTCTACTCTTCCACCATAGCTCTAATACCATGTTGATTTTTTGTAGGTATTCTAAATTTATGAATACTACTAATGATTTAATATTTTTCATATTTTTCATTCATCATTAAGTAATTACACATAATACATCAACAATATAAACAAAAAGCTAGTAGGATCATAAAGAGACTACCAAGCAAGAGACACAAGAATTTTATCCTGGGAAAACCCACTTGGGGGAAAACCCAACAACCTTTTCCTTAGAGAAAAGTCACTTCAACAAGAGATATAATCAAATCCTTACAATCAAAATAAAGTCAATTGACTAATAGAAAAACCCAGGTCAAACCTGGTCAAATAACCTACCTATAAATTCGACCTACCTCAAAGTTTGGTTTGCCACAAATTCACCCTGCGTTAGATATTTACCTCACATTTAGTTTGCCTCATTATTGGCGTACCCAGAGTTCTATCTATCACATATTCAACCTACCTCAAATTTGGCTTGCTACAGAGTTTTGTCTACCACATATTCAACCTACCTCAGATTTCTGCCTCGGAATTAAGCTCGCATGAATAGAAGAAGAGTGATCTGAAATTGTGTATTGAGGAGGAGAGTGAATGACATATTTATATTTGTTGATGAGTTGAAATAGGTGTGTCCCTTGATGGAGACAACCTGATATTATGGAGGGATGACTTTCCTTTTTGAAAGAATTAATAATTTGAATTTAAAAATCCATTTTCCCTCTTTTGGATTTGACTTGAAAATCATTTCATAATTATATTTTTTCTTTATTTGAAGGGCTATTTTTTTTTTTATGAAAACCAACTATAACTATAAAATTCAACATAAAAAAACTTAAAAATTTAAACAAATAAACATATCAAAATAAATAAATAAACTTGTAATATAACCTAAACCAAAATGTAAAAACATCGCATCACAAAAAAACATGTAATATAATATAATATAATCGAACATGTAAAAACATGTATCATATAATAAGAACGAAACCAAAATTTAAAATCATGTATGATATAATATGAATGAAAATGTGTAGAAAGTAAATTAAACTTTGATACAAAATCAATCAAATTCTTTGAATATTCAAATAATGCAACGCCCAAACTTCCCAATTCCATGTGAACATATCTAAAATTAGCATGATACAAATCTCTTTCGTAAATAGTATTCTTAGACTCTAGACTAAGATCTCTATAGAACTTTCTTCATATATATTAGTAATTTCAATTCATTTTTTTCAATAATGAATCAGCTACCCAAATCAAGGTTTAGAGTTAGATTCAAAGAAGTATCTTGGACTCTACTCAAAAACTAAAATAATCAATAAGGTACCAAAAACAAATGTATATCTTAATAATTTTTAGGAATATTTATTTATTTTAAATTGAGGTTAAATAATTAGAAGTGTAATTAAATAGTAATATTTATTTAAATTGAGGTTGAATAATTAGAATTGTAATTAAATAAGTTGTTAAGGTTTGATACAACCTACCACATTTGGAGTCTAATCAAGCAAAACTCCCATGGCTTTGATGAGAGGGATGGGTTCTCCATAGAGCCACCTTCCTTTAAAATGATGTCATGAGGGAATGCTTTGCACCTCGAAACAACTCCAATTTCCATTCAATATGGAAAAGGTGTCATCAAAGGAGGACAAAGCATAACAATCAAATCCTCTTAAAAACTATCATTATGAAAAAAACATCTTCCCAAATCATTAAATATATATAACATATGTAAAATTTTGATATCATTGCAATTTTTTTGGGTATTTATCCCTCACTGAAATCCCCCACATGGTGGGTATATAGTCATGGGAATCTAAAAAGAGTTATGGAACCTAAGCTCACTCCAAAGGCTTCTTCATGGTAGCCTTCATCATTACTAAAAAAGAGAGTGCTTTTTTATAACGGATCGTACTTTTACAACTCAATTGGCATGTATCTCCACTATTAGACAAAAATTATTAGCCTAGAAAAACAATATTTCACCATTAACAATTTTGGTATAATGAGATAATGGCAGGAATAGGAAACCAGCATGAGGCATATTCTAAAATCTTAGATGGCACCAAAGTATGAAATACACTTCATATGCCTAGTTTTGTGTCTATTACAGGAAAATTAATAATTATCTTCCAAACTCCATCCATGTCAACCACCATGACAATGACTAAATCCAAATCCTGGACTACAAACACATTCCTTTCAAATGCAAAAATATGATGAGCATAAACACCTCTTTGGAGACTTTCCTCTTAATGGGGCCATCACTAAGGATAAACCCTTAGAAAATAAAGTTGAAAAAGGGTCTCAAAAACCCTAGGGAAATGAAAACCCAATGCAAAAAAAATCCCTCCAAAATGCTCTTGAGTTGCCACTCAAATAAAATGATTTTTCTACTCTCCAGGAAAATTCGCAAGGCAACCTAAATATTCACTCCACAAGAGAGAATTTCTCAATTCCTTCAAAGACATTGAGGAGACTTGAATTACAAATCAATGTATAACATGAGCTAATTTCAACCTAGAAACATTCTTAAATATTTTCCATTAAAGACTTGAGGCTTATGGATATTTTCACAACAAATGGATACTTCCCATGAAGTAGCAAGGAGGGTGATTGAGATAGATTAGTATCTATAGATTTATATGATTTAGAACCTTCTAGAACAATGGTTTTGGGATTACAACGAAAAAAATACTAGGAGTAGGACTAGAACACTATCCCATCAAACCAAAATGGGACAAAAAATGAATGCCAAAAGCAACACCATCCATATTTAAGTAGTTTTGGCTATCACAAATTTGCATGGAAAATAATTGTCAAATGGTGGCCTAAACAAGGAATCATCGAAAGCAATAAAATTTATATTCTTCAACATGAAGCTTAAATACCTAAAAAATAATCTTAAAAAATGGAGTGCAGAGGAATTTAGTAACATCTTCTAAGATAAGTGGAAACATGAGAAGTACATAGCCACAATATAGAGAGAAATAATTGAGGAAAATACTTTAGAAGAAAAACACCTTCAAGAATCAGCACTATAAGAAGATATTGGCATTAGAAACAAATAGGAAGAATATCTCTAAAATTAAAAGACCTAAGTAAGATGACCTTAATATGGTGATGAAGCTATATGTTTCTTTTATCTCATCCATGAATCAAAGTAGATGAGAAATAAGATATGGAAAAGGATATGAAGAACTACTTTATGGACTTCTCACTGAACTTGCAAAGAACAAAAGCCAAGTCACTAACTGCATTAATGATGCTACCTAGTCTAGTCTTTAAGGAGAAAAATAATCTCCCCATGAGTAATATATCACCATTATCAGTGGAATGAGTGGTTAAAAAATGGCTTCAAGAAAAGACCCAAGGTCAGATGGATTCACAACTAACTTCTTTCAATATTGTTGGCACAGTGAGTAAATGAGTTTGTAAATTTGTGGAATATTAGAGAAGATCTAGAAAATTCCCCAAAACACTCAATGCCACTTTTCTTATGCCCATCCTTAAAGAAATAAAAGTATATTCCATTGAGAAATTCAAGTACACCTCTCTATGAAATGTCATCTACAATAGCATTACCAAGTTCATTGACAATTGTCTAAATCCATCATGAGAAAGATCATTTCCATTGAACATTAGAGGTTATAATGAAGATATAAAAGTTATCGATGGGATTGTAGTGGCACTCAAGGCCATTTTCATCCTCAAAACCAATAAAAAACTAGGTGTGATCATGTGATTATTAGACTTAGCATGTATAAATATTTTAATAGATTAGATTAGATCTTACTAACCAAAATGTTTAAATCCTCTAGTTTCTTAGTTTCTTGGATAAATTAGCTTAAAATCCTAATATCTTTTATTTTATTTTAATCCCCTACTATGAAATTCCATCTTCCATGTTTTTCCCTCAGGAAAATATGTTGAGGTCGTCCTCTTCCCCATTTTATTAAATCTCATGGTTGAAGGTCTTCAACATTGTTTAAGATAATATATCAATGATTTCTCTCTCAATAGGCTTAAAGATCTCCCCTCTTAATGATCCCCTCTCACATCTCCAATTTTTTTATGACACTTCGATCTTGGGAAAGACCACCTCTAAGGAAGCCAGAGTCTTTAAGAGTCCTTGTGGACACCTTTCTCCTAGATTTGGAGGATTGAATCAAGAATGGAAAATCTCCAGTATTCTTTTTCAAAACCTACAGAAGAATCCAAACTAGCATTGACTAGATTTTAGGCTTTAAAATGAGTACCCTCTCTTATAATACCTATGGATGCCCCTTTTGGATAATGTCATACAAAACCTCTCATGGGAAGATTTATTTGTATATTGACTCCTAATTGATCCATGATATCTATTTAAGTAGCATGGAAGGTCATTTTCTAAAGATTGATTCTAAGATACATTAATGTAATTTTTTTCCTTCTTTTAATTAACATATTTCCTTGAGTAGCCATGTTGGTGGGGATGTGAAATATTTCCCTCTTATATGGTTTTAACCATGTATTCGATATATCGATCTTTGATCTATGTTTGAGTGTTTACAATAAGTGGTTGACATATGTAAACACACCCTATATTTCAAACATTACTAAGCTTTGGATAATCATAAAGATAATCTCAAAGGGTCCATCCATGAAATGAGATGAAAATAGGGAGACAATTTTTTTTTATATAGGAAAGATAAATCCTAATCATTGTCATGAGGATGAACCACATTAGTTGGTTTGAAATGTTGACCAAAAATTGATGATATGAATCATCTAGAAAAGAGAATTCTCAAAACTTGGAACATGTTAGCAAGTGTTGTCATTGATGTCAAAAGTGTTGTCATTGGTGTTAAATGTGGTTTAAGGTCATGGATGGAGCATATCTAGGAAGGAATTTTTTCCTCAAGAGATCAAATCATATGCTCCTACAAACTAAATGGTTGGATAGCCCTCAAAAAGACATTTCCAATGGTATATGGCATCTTGTAAATATATAAAAGAATCGAAAGCTATTAAGGTTCAAAGATTGGTAGGGTTCCAAGAGATCATGTAATGGCACATCAAAATGTCACACCTAGTTCATGGAAGGCATAAGTTTATGGTTTGTGCATGTTGGTTTATAATCACATTAGCACTAGATGGAAGGTCATTGAATGAGAAACTTTACATTGAATGACGGACTTTGCTCCACCTCGGGTCTGAGGTAGGTGGAGTTTATGGATCAAGTGTGTTGGTGCATTGGCATGATGGAGACAAAGATGAAAGTATTTCCATTCCTGTTAACTAATATTTTTCACATCATGTTTGATCCAAGGGTGAATAAGTTATAACAGAGGGCACACTAGTGAGATAAGGACAAAGATAGAGATTGCAGGAAAAGGGAGGAAACGATGGAAATATGGTCTGGTATTAAATTAACGCACCCAAGGAATTTTCATTAAAAAATAAAACTAGCACAAAACATGGGCCTAGGACTCCCATGTTATACAAGAGACAGGTGGAGGAAACATGGCGACATGAACACATGGTGCACCATGTTTGGATGATAAGGATTATGTGGAACTTCCAACTGGGCCTGACTTAGAACTCAATGAAAATATGGACGAATGACAGAATCATAAGTAGTGACATGTGGTAGATATTTGAAGTATACATGTCCCTTTCAAGCGATGACACTAGTGGTGACGTGGCAAGGTCGATGATGTGGTGCTCCTGATAGGTGACACATGACAAGCAATTTTGGCATTTTTGGGTGTCCAAGTGGCCCTTTTCTAGGTGAAATTTTGCACCACTCAAAGGATGCCATCTAGAAATGATGATGTTAGTAATGACATGGAATACGGAAAAAAAAAAACATGGCATATGACAACTTAGGTGGTAGGTTCTCAAACTTTATGCCAAGGATAATGTTTCTAGATAATCTCTCATGTTAATAATTTCTTGGAAATCAATGTTGGTATGGTAAAAGACCCACTTGGACAAAATGATGGCCCTTCAAGTATACATGTTGATTGAAAAGTCAATAAGATGGATAACTCAATGCATCGCACCAATCATGGGTGATAAATTTTGCATGGATTGGAAATGGGCATGGGGTGCATTAGGTCACAGACTTAGTCCTTAGATCATATAGAACCAAGGTCCAAATAAATAAGGGAACGAGAGTTAAAATGGTTTGGTGCTCAATGAATCCAACAATAGCAAATGGTTGATCTGATAGCCAAATTCACTGTGATCCATCCACAAGACTTGCACCAATAAGTTGTTGGAGGAGTTTTTCAATGTAAAATTATTTGGGCCAAAAGTGAATATTGTAATGTTTTTGGGTGTATGGAATTTAAAATTGGTGCCCATGGAAATTTGGTATTTAAATCTGGTGCTTTAAAATTATTTTTTTGGTGTTTCATAAAAAAATTGGTCGTGTAAATATGGCACTCAAAAATGGATTTTTTGACATTTAACAAAAACTTTGATGCTTCAATTTTCCACAAAATTTGGTGTTGCATTCGATGTTAAAAATGAATTTGATGCTTGGTATTTTTCTTTTGCTAAAAATTCAGTGATGAATAGTGACCAACGAATTTAAAAAAGCATGATCTGAAGCGAATAATTCTAAGTATCTGTGAATTTGAAAAGGCACTACTGAGACAAATATAAATTGATGCTTTGAGTTGCAATATAGAATATTTTTTGGCTCTTATTTTGATAAAAAAAAACATGAGAAATAGAGAGATATTGTTGTCATGAGAAGTTTTTGAAAGAGTTGTTAAATGTCAAAAGTCAGAAGCATTAAAAAGAAAAAAAAATAGCAAAAAAAAATAGAGGCTTTAGTGAAAAATGAGTGAAGATTGAAGTTGTTGTAAATAAAAGTGCAGAGAAAATTAGAAACAGAGAGGGTAATTTAAAGAGAAAACCAAATAAGCTAGTAAGAAAAAATATTAACATCATTTATGAGGGGATTGGAGTCTCCTTTGGGGAGGAGTCTGAAAAAATTAGTAGGCTAGTCATGCTTGTGAATAGTGGGAGTTGGTGCTTCCAACAAGTGGGTGCTCGTAAAGAAAAGAAGAGGTTGGAGCCTCCTGTAGGTTGGTTCCTAAATAATATGATGTAAAAATAATTTGGTTTTTGCATTTACATCAAAACAAAAGGATTGGTGCTTTTCTCTCATTATGGGTTTTCACGTATATATAGTGTCTCTATGAGTTTCTTATGTGTGTGACATTGATACGATTATTGCGTATTGATTTCATTGTTATTAGTTGAATATTTAAATAGCTCTATTCATAGATAAAGAATTGGCCTAGAATTATTAAAAGTTATGAAATACAGATACACCCTCCCCCCAGTGTTTTCCTAGTAACGTACAATTGATATCAATGTGGGTTCCTTCAACATCAGTATAACAATTGGAAAGAAGATATAAACATGAAGCATGGCCAGCGATGAAGGATGTTCTACCAAAAAATCTCCTCTTTTTAATGGAATGAACTATACCTTATGGAAAGTGAGAATGAGGACATATCTAATGTCCCTTGGTGTAGATGTCTGGGATGTAGTGATGAATGGCTATGAAAAGCCACCTTATTGGTTGACAGAGAGGACAAGATTGAGTTCTCATTTGATTCCAAAGCAATAAATGAAATTTTAATTGGAATGTCTCAATCAAAATTTGTTAATGTTATGCATCACAAGACTTCCAAATAAATGTGGGACAAGTTAAAGAACAACTATGAAGGTGATTGTATGGTAAAAATGGCCAAACTACAATTATATAGAATGCAATTTGAGTCATTAAAAATGAATGAATGATGAGGATATATCAAAAAAGTTTCCTTCGATTCGATGAAATAGTGAATTTCATGAGAGGTCTTGATGAAACTATAAAGGATTCCAAAATAGTTCAAAAAGTGTTGAGATCTCTTCCTATCGAATTTAACGCTATGGTATCAACTATTGAGGAGATTTCTAACCTTGAAATTTTAACAATGGATCAATTAATTGGAACACTAACATCTTATGAAATGAAAACTACAAAATACAAATCTAAATCCAAGGAAACAACATTTAAAGCATATATGAAAACCACAGATGACAAAGAATGCTCAAGTTTTGGATTGGATGAATAAGAGGCTAAATTTGTCAGAAGACTAAACAAAGGAACTAGGAAATATAAAGGTAAGATGCCTTTCAAGTTATTTAATTGTGGAAGAGTAGATCATTATACATCAAAATGTTTATTAAATAAGGAAGTTAATAAAATTAATAGCAATGAAAAGAATAAATGTAGGAAAGTTAAGAAGGAGAAGAATTTCAAATAGAAAATATTTTATACCCAAGAAGACAACAACTCCTCAGAAGATAAAAATGAACAATATTCTGATGAAGAAGGAATTAGTGACTTCATGCTCATGGCCTTAGAAACCCAAGATGAAGGACATAATGAATGTGAATTAAGTGAAGAAGAGGCTAAAGTAGACTTGGAAGGTGAATTAATTAGTGCCTTAGAAGAAATTGATATACTTAAGAAAAAGAATAAGAAACAAAAAGAGTTATTGATCAAGTATGTAAAAGAAGAACATGAGTATGAAGAATCATCACTCTTGCTAAAGGTAGATTTGGAAGAAGCTAAAAAGGTCAAAGAAATTCTATTGCAAAGGCTGAAAGAGAAAGGCAAGAATGTTAAAAACTAGAAGAAGAGGTTGTCTCTCTAAGAAAGGAGTTGGAGAAAACCCAAGCTCAACTAAAATAGAATATAAAGTACATTAAAGTTTTTGAACTACAGTTAGATGAAATTCTTAATGTTCAAATATTCCCTCTCATAAAGTATGACTCAGGTTATGAGGGAAAAACAAGTAACAAGAAATGTGAAGGCAAAAGACTAATCAACTTCATCAAAGATTTCATAGAAAGTAATAGTAATGGAATTCAAGGGAAGGATAGAAATAAAGAATCAGAAAATAGTTAAGATAGTCTTCGGCAAAATCACATAACCAATCTTTTGTCGACGCGTTTCGAACCAACCAGTGTGGTTCATCGTCAGGACAAGTTGAAGAACCAATCCGGTTTAGCTAGATTAAATCGAGTGTGCAGAGACTCCAACAGCTATCATGCTAACGGCTAATTTGACCTAATGAACCTGGTCAAACTACTAAAATAGTTAATTAATATTTCTAGAAATAGTTAAAATAGGTAAATAAAGGAATTCATTTGTTAAAAAATAAATAGATATATTATTAATATTATTTCAAATATTATAATATTAATATTTAATTATAATGGTCCTTATATAATATATATTAAATGATTTATTATTATTCAATTATTATTTAAATACAAGTGAAAGGTAATAAATCACTACTATTTTTATAATTTAGTTACATTAGGTAATTATGTAATAATTACTTAATGGTCCATTGGTAAGTTAGATTTTCATTATTTAGTTCTTTAAAATATATCATATTCATTATTTAAATATAATGGTCATTAAAATAATAAGTTATATAAAATAATATATGTTTATTGAATACTCTATAACTACTTAATAATTTCTAATCCCAAACAAATTGTTACAACATTATTATTCCTAGAGTTTCGTTATCCTAGGTAAATGCCATAATTAAGGGTAAAGTCCAAGTTAATTTGGACTTTACCCTTAATTATGGCATTTACCTAGGATAACGAAACTCTAGGAATAATAATGTTGTAACAATTTGTTTGGGATTAGAAATTATTAAGTAGTTATAGAGTATTCAATAAACATATATTATTTTATATAACTTATTATTTTAATGACCATTATATTTAAATAATGAATATGATATATTTTAAAGAACTAAATAATGAAAATCTAACTTACCAATGGACCATTAAGTAATTATTACATAATTACCTAATGTAACTAAATTATAAAAATAGTAGTGATTTATTACCTTTCACTTGTATTTAAATAATAATTGAATAATAATAAATCATTTAATATATATTATATAAGGACCATTATAATTAAAATATTAATATTATACTATTTGAAATAATATTAATAATATATCTATTTATTTTTTAACAAATGAATTCCTTTATTTACCTATTTTAACTATTTCTAGAAATATTAATTAACTATTTTAGTAGTTTGACCAGGTTCATTAGGTCAAATTAGCCGTTAGCATGATAGCTGTTGGAGTCTCTGCACACTCGATTTAATCTAGCTAAACCGGATTGGTTCTTCAACTTGTCCTGACGATGAACCACACTGGTTGGTTCGAAACGTGTCGACAAAAGATTGGTTATGTGATTTTGCCGAAGACTATCTTAACAATGTTATGGATCACAGAAGTCTAAATTCCTTAATCAGAAAATAATAAAAATGATAGTAATACATCTTAGTAATAGTCAATGAATATTGAAAACAACATATTGTTGGTAATTATTTGTTGTCATTGATATCAACAATGATCTATTGATGTAATGACTCGCAACACTCTAATATGCCTATCTAATGGCTTGATTATACAGGATAGTCTCAATATGAGGGATCTAATGCTAAAGAGGTGATGATTGATGATACATGGAAATAATTGAATGATGGAGTGTATGTAATTACATTGAGTATCATTGTACATGTTACATAATTTACACTAGGTTCGCCCCTGTAGCTTGCATAAATGTTGGCAGGAAGTGAAAAATATTTACCACACCTAGTGCCTCAAAAATCATGGGTTTCTCCATCTCACAGTGAAATCTTGGTTTTATGTCGGCTTGATTCCAGTCAAAATTACCATGCTAAATACCTAAGGTATTGTTGTTTGGCTTGATCTGGTCAACAGGATCGATGGTTATATATCCAAATGTTGATTGGAACTCATGAGGCAAGAGTGTGCTCTTCATGATCAAATATTCGATGACGTCTTCACTAATTTGAAGAAATTAAATTCTTAGCTCATGATTTGAAGGTTGTGGTTCATGTAAAGGTTTCTAACATGTTGCATGACTAAGTTTAATAGTTTTTAAAAATCATAAGTGCCCTCCTAAGGGGGAGGTGTGCAATTCCAAAAGAATATTTTGTTTGAGTTGGGAATTCTTGCAAATATATAAGCGATCTTTGTACCATAATGAATAATTTTTCCAAATAAATGGATTTGATGTACTAGGATCTTGCTGAAACTTCTGAATGAATGTCCACACCTCTTTGTCATTCTTTCATTCATCCCTTGCCTCAATTATCCAATCAAGTTGGATAATAGAAATGGCATAGAGTAATGCTTCCACATCCTCATCCTTTCTTGAGAGTGCATCTATAAAATAAATAAATAAATAATAAAAATAAAAAAAATCTTCCCTTTTTTGTATATGATTTCAAAGTCATAACCAAACATATTTATGACCCTTTTTTGTTTTTCTTCTAAAGATAACATTTGTTCAAAAAATTATTTAAGAATATCATGATCTGTTTTCACCTTGAATTGTCTTCCCATTAGGTAAGGTCGTCATTGTTTTATTGCATGTAGTAGTGCCAACATTTCCTTGTCATCTATAGGTTTGTGTAAATAATTTCCCTTGATTGGTTGGATTTCAAAAGAAATGGGCCTTCCTTCTTGTATTAAAACAACACCAATTCCATTTTCTGAGGCATCACATTCCACGATAAAGGTTTTTGTGAAGTTTGGTGTAGCTAAGACCGGTGCTTGGAACATTGCCTCTTTAAGATGTTCAAAGGCCTTAGTTGCTTATGGAGTCCAAGGAAAAGAATATTTCTTCAATAATATTGTTAGAGGCGCTGTCATTCTCCCATAATTCTTAACAAACTTGCGATAATACCCTATCAACCAGAGAAATCCTTGAAGTTGATTTAGGGTTGTGGGAATTTTCCATTCCTTTATGGACTTAATTTTGTTAGGGTCTACCTTAACACCCACATGAGATAAAATATGACCCAAACATTCCACCTCCTATACTCCAAAGAAAATTTAAATAATTGTTTCTCCTCCAATAGTTTGAGCACCCTTTCAACATGTTGTCCATGATCCTTCCAATACTTGTTGTAGATTAGCATATCATTAAAAAATACTAACAAAAATATTCTAAGGAAGGGTTTGGAAATGGAATTCATCAAACCTTGAAATATGGAAGGTGCATTAGTAAGGCCAAAAGGCATGGCCAAAAATTCATAATGACCTTCATGAGTTATGAATGTAGTTTTCAAAATGTCTTTAGTCTTCATTCTAATTTTATGATATCCTGAATGAAGACCTATCTTGGTGAAGAAAATTTCTCCATGTAATTCATCCAACAATTCGTCAATGATAGGAATGGGAAATTTATCTTTAATAATGAGCTTGTTGAGATCACTATAATCCATAAACATATGACATGACCCATCCTTCTTGTGCACCAATACTATTGGAGCAGAGAAAGAACTTTGACTAGGTTGAATTATATTGTCCTCTAGCATTCTTGTAGACATAAGTTTAATTTCATTCTTTTGTGCATAGGGATATTTGTAAGGCCTAGTGTTTGGAGGAACACTTCTTGGAATCAAGTGAGTAGAATGATCATAATCACGAATCGGTGGGAAGCCTTTAGGAGTCTCAAACACCTTGGAATGATTGTCCAAGACTTTTTGGAGATCTAGAGAAATGGATGACATAGATGTTAGAACACTTAGTGAATGTAATTGTGCAATTACCCCTCGTTGTTCCTTCTTAAAAATATTTTTCATGCCATTGGAGTTGATTATCATCCTAGGTTTCCCTATGATACCCCTTAATTCAGTTTCCTTTCCTCCCCAAAAAAATTAAATAAAATTTCTTGAAAATCAAAATCTATTGTCCCCAAAGATTGTAACCATTAGACTCCTAGTACAATGTCAACACCACCCATTGGAATGGAAAGCATTGGAATATTTAATGCATATTATACCATGGTTATCTTGATATTATGGCACTTTCCAGAGAAATTTATAGTTCCTCCATTTGCAACTATCACTTTACACTCTAGTGCTGGATATAGAAAGAAATTCAATTAATTGGCTATCTTACAATGAATAAAATTATGGGTACTACCTAAATCAATCAAAAATATTACCTTTTTATTCTTGATATATCCTTCTATATTGAGAGTTTGAGGAGTGGTAATTCTTGCCAATGCATTACAAGATATCATCAGATTAATTTCTTCTTTTTATGAGGTTGGTTCCTGGTGTATATCCTCTTCTTTTGATGCTTCTTGTTCCTTTTCTTCCTCCTCTTCACAATCTATGTAAAATATTTTTTTCTCAACACACTTATGAACTTTAGTGTATTTTCTATCACAATTGTAACAAATCCCTCTTGCTCTTTTTTCCTCTAATTTTTGTGGTGTCAAACTTGTATATTGTGGAAGGATAGTAGCAAAAACACTTCCATATTTATAGTTGTGAGTGGTAGACTTCCTTGTTGCCATAATTTTTCTTTCAAATTTTCTCTCCACCTTGAATGCCTTCTCTGATGAATTAGGTTCCCAAAGGTGAACCTCATGCTATAGGTTATCCTTTAAATTCCCTATGAAAACGTCAATCTTGTGTTCCTCTGGAATATCATTTACCTTTATATTCAATTTTTGGAAGTCCTCAATGTGGTCCACTATTGAACCATTTTGTTTGAGATTTATCAATTGGCTAAAGAAGGTATTTCTCTTTGTATCCTCATAATGTGCCACCAATTCTTCTACAAAAATTGTGCAAGTGACAATTGATTACGAGAACAAATCCATTGATACCAGAAAAATTGATTTTATTCTAAATATAAAGATACAATGCGTACCTTTTGTGTGTTCGAAACATCATGTAGATCAAAGAATTTATCCATATGCAGTATCCATGTTACAAGATCCTTGCCATCAAACTTCCTCATATCAATATTTGGAATGTGTTTAGTCTTCAATCCAAAGTTAGAGTCTCTAAAATCATGATTAACATTCCTTTTATTTTCATCATGAGTTTCATGAAGTACCTTGTCACCACTAGGAAGAATTTCTTGTAGAAAATTTGTCAAACCTTCCTTCAAACCTTCCATTTCTCTTTTTATTTTTGATTCTAAACCATCCATGTTCCCTTTTAAACCATCGATCTTAACATTCATCGTCACTTTCAATTCATTTTTTGTTACTCTTTGTGAGAGTGAAATTTATTGCACTTGGTCTCGTAATTTTGATATATCATGTTGCATTTCTTCCTCTTCTTCATGTGTCATATTAGAGTTTTTTGGTTGCTTACTCGGTGTGTCCATTTTTTCTTCAAGGCATATTGTAATGAAATAATGATATCTATGTTTCTATATTTCCTTTGAATCACTTCAAATTGATTTTTCAAACAAAAGAGTTGCATATATAGACACACACACACAAAATTTTGCTTAACTTTTGGAGCTAGACATTGAAACTTTTGTATCTCTGTAATTTTATATATCCAAGGTATAAGATTTCATCTTGTGGTATCCCTATGAGTCTTATTTTCAACACCATAATTTCGAATAAGATTGGATTCTTCAAGAGAAATTTATGCCCAATATCCCACGATGACCTGATTATAGACTAGTTCAGTAGAGAGAACTTGTACGGAGCACCACGTGTCACTGTTTATACCCTCAACCATGAAAATGATAAAAAAAAGACTAAATTCCATGCACTTTCAGTCACTTTTTATGAAATTCAAATCCGATTCTTAGAGCAAAAGTTATGACGATTTTCCGTAGGTCACCTGTTTGACATTGAATTTCAGAGCCTGCAAAAACCCTAACTTCTTCGAACCATATATAAGAAAATATAGAAAACCAGGATCTGATATTTTTACATGAAGTTTACCATGATTTTGGCTCAAGGTGTTAGAAATTTTAGCTTCTAAATCCTCGTATAAAAAACATGATAGTAAAAATACTAAGATGGCCTGTTTGAAACAGCAAAACCCTAGAATCCAAAGCTCTTATACCAAATGTTATGCAACCAACTCACAAAATAGAATAAAATATAGCTCAACAACTTGAGAAATAGCCTCTTCAAGGGGTAAGCCTCCTTTACATCACATAAATGAACAATTCTTGGATGATACAAATGACAACACCTCCTTGGTATACACAGGAGTCTAAGGGGTCACAATGTAATCAGAGCCTACATAAAGATAATAATGTAAGGGCACAACAATAACAATAATGGGATTCTATGGGGCACAACAATTAAAATATGGGGGATACATGGGTACAAAAATAACGATATGGGGGCTACATGGGCACAAAAATAATGATATGGGGTCTACATGGGCACAACAATAACAATAAGAGGCTACACTATCAATAAAAATAAGGGGGCTACACTAGTATTATAGGGACCTAACAATCCCCACTCAAATTAACTTTAGCAAGAGGAAGTTACTATGATGACGTGACTACCATAGTCACGTTACGTAAATGAGATCTAAATTTTATTTTCTTGCTTTCTTCTACCTGTAACATACCCAAAAAAAATGATGCTAGTGTGTTCACCTCATGACAATTCCGATGATATAAAATTTTCATATTAGCTAATATGGCCATTTGAGGTAATGGCCATTTAAAGGGTGCCACAATATCAAGATGCCACGTGGTGCACATGTGGAGCCCTCATTGTTATCCAAATCATAAGACACCCATTAGTTGGTGACTCATTCATACTTCGGGTCACAAGCTAACCCTTCGTGACTACTCACAAGGCTAAAAGGGAACTTTAAACAGACACACACATATATGTTTTATTATTATGCATGGGTGCAGGCCACCCTATCCACCCCACCGTAAGACTTCATTCCCAAGCATTACATTCATGCATCATCCAAACTCACCCAGATGACGAGGACCAAGACAACATGAGCTTGTAGAGGGACATGTAGCATTAACGAAAAAATCGGTACGACATGTGTAATTACATGTTGATAGATTTTTATATGATGGAGATAAGAAATTTCTCATTCCTTGAAATCCATCTCCCAAAAGATTCAAAGGAGTGCAGTAAGGAGAAGAGTCAGGGTGACTTAGTTCAAGGAGTGTTGGGAGGACATGGCAAGAGGGCCCACCCAAATATGGGAAGGAAAGAGAAAAACCGCTAAGTGGAAACGAACCTGAATAACCCAATCACAACACTTACGTCATCCCAAAAGGGAGATCCCCTAGAGGAATAAAGGACGTACTTCAAAGAACAACCCGAGTTGACAAGGCTCTGGGATTACATGGAGGCATAGAAAAATGCCCAATCAAGCCATAAAAGCAATGCCACACATCTACTAAGCTATATCAAGTACTTGAAGGAGTAGTGGGCCCAGGATGAAGTGTCTCGGAGTAACACTTTCACGAGCCTTGATCACATGCAAGCACATGGTGAGTTTGTGTTGATGCTGAAATTAAGCACCATTTTTATATGCCATGATTAAAGGTGCCATCAAAAAGAAACTTCGTTAAGGGAAAGAGTGAATGTTTTGAACTTAAGCCCACACAATAGTTCACAAGCATAAAATAATTATTTCCTCGTTCTCATATAAGAGTACCTTCCTTGTTCCACAATCATGGTTTGTTGTGGGTGTGGACGGGATTAAATCCCACAATTTGGTGAAGAAAATGCCTGCAAGTGATTAATCTAAAATACTTTATCAAAATGTCAATGCTATCCTTCCTGATCTTAGGTAATGAATATGGCTTAATAGTCAATTCTGTAAGAAGTACAATAAATAGAACAAGGATTTCCCATTCATAATGACTAAGGTCCATCAACCAAATCAAAAGATCATAACAAATAAGAGGTCCGCAAGCCTCTTAAGCTAATAATAATAGATAGAAATAAATCACATCTTAACTCAAAGATGCACTAGTCTTTTGGGATATTAACAAACATATAATAAAACTTATGAAGGAAATTGGAACCATGCAAGGCCCAAAATTCCTATAGAAAATCAACAATCCACGACAAACAATAAATCTCATTCCTAATTCAATTCATAGGAGTAAACCATGCATTTTCATTACATTTAACATCATTATAGGCTTGTAGCCCACACAAAATTTATATAGTTGACATATATAATATCCAACAGTCCTCAAAATTATAATGCCATTGTCTCAAGGCAAATAACAAAGACAATATAGTAGTCACAAGCACAAGCACAAATATATGATTATACTTATCTTATAAAAGTTTTGGAAACTGAGAGTGGGACTCTAACTCTCCACCCAACCATAGACAAGCTACAAACAAGACTTTATTGTTGTTGTCACCCCAGATCCACATTCCAGTGCTTGAGGTGGAGTTCTTTTTTGGGCTTTTCACTAATAGAATAGCTTAAACAAGATGTTACCAGGCCACACTACCTTCATCCACCAACTACCCACATGATCATTGAAACATTTCAGACATAATCACTTTGTTCAAGGATACCATAGCACAAAGAAATTCAACTCACTCTTCAGGAGAAGAGATCCCAAAATAAGGAAGGTTCATGAGTGGTTAAGTTGTTAATGGGTAAAGAAATCACATCTCTAGGCGTTTCCTCAATGAGTCAAGCACCAGAGATTTAGCCCCAACGAAACTCTTGGGGATTCATCAACCCTCACCAACACTTGAGTGATTCTTCCCGGTCCAATATGTTCATCAATCAACAAACTTCTAGTGGATTCTCAGCCTTATAGACAAGCCACTTCTCTCTCTTTTGATGCTTTTAAGCCAACAAGCCTCATATTAGAGGATTCCATAGTTGGTTCTATGATCTAGAGTTCAAAACTTAGGGGTAGGGATCATTGTTCATTTTATTCAACTTTTCACTCTCTCTACTTCTGCGCGCATATTCCCTGCACACCAAAGAGAGAATATGTGTGTCCAATTTTGAGTTCTATTGGCTTATTTTTCCTTGTGTTGTTCAATGACCAACCGCCTACCTCTTCTCGAAGTTCCACATAGCCCCCCTGCTTGGAAAATACAACCCATACTACTCTATTAATTTTTTGTCCTTATTTTCTTGTTATTAGAGGCTAATGATACCTAGGTCTGTCCATTTCGAGTTGGTTAAACTTATTGGATAGTTAACCCATTTAAGGCCACTTCAGCCAACCAATGCTTGTCATTTAAAAAAAATATTTCCTTAAGCAATATCACACCTAAAGCAATGGAATTTGTGTCCCTTTCTTAGTCAATTAACATAAATACAATTATTTACAATGAGAGAAATATTTAGCTAGGGGATATCACTCTTCTTCAACCCATTCTTTTAGGGTTTATACTAAAAGTTGCTAGCCTTGAACCAAACCAACCAAGGATATTTCTGCTATAGTTGAAACCCTATTCATCTTAATACCCACACCTAGAACCAATGAAATTTTTGCACACTTGGCCTTAAATATACAATGTGGTTTATTTTTAGGATCAACCTTGACATATCTAGAGTTTTTACTGAGATCCCCCCTAATGTTGGACATCATCGAAAAACCCTAAGAGTTCAACTCTCCCTCAACTAGGGATGGACCTTGTGGCACAACATGAATATGGATGTTAAACCCTTGATAATTCAAAAATTGTAAGGGATTGAATTGAGATGTTGGAATTGAAGCTTGAAAATCACCAGAGTGATATGAAACCTTGTTGGTGTCAAAACCTTCCATAAATTCCAATACTACCAACTTATTGGGTTTGACCAGGAATGAAGAAATGGGTAGTAAATCAAGTAGTGAGGTAGGTTTGGAAGGACCCAGACCCCATACTAGACCAAGAGATCCTAGGCTCCAATCCTCATATCCATGCCTTGAATCCTCTCCATGGCTAGAACTAGACCTTTTTTCGAAAGTTAGTTGCCTCAATTGTAACTACCTCCTTGTCTAGAGCCTCCCCACCACTGTGTCATTGAATAAGAAACCATCTAGAGAAACTGACAAAAATGTGTTCACAGGAGAGTTCTCCAGTTTTTAATCAACTAGATCCTCCACCTCCATATGGAAAGGAGGTTGACAATGATGTTATGTGACATAAACAAACGACTAAGCCTAAAAAGCAAGTGAAAACAAAACCTCCAACTGTCCATTAAATTAACAAAAAACCCCTGATTGCAGGAATTTTACCACCACAAGAAATAGAAATCCCAAAAATGATTGAAATAGACTACAACTGGAGGAAATCAACACCCAAACTATGAAATTAGTTGTCTACAGGCAAGAAACAATTGCTTCTAGCTATGATTAAGGTTTCCCTAGAGCCCCAATTAGTATCTTAAAGATCTCCAAATAACTTATCAAATTTTACCAAAATTTATGCATACTATTTATACTAATAGTCATAGTATAATAATTCTAGAAACTAGTGTTTTTTGTCATTCAAAATAAGAAAATAAGAAATATTATTTTGACCTCAAATCCAATCTCTAAATTGAAAAAATAGAAAATAATAAATGCTAATAATCTATATTCATTTTTATCTTAAATATAATAATTTCATTAAAATTATGATTTTAACAATAATGGTAATGGACACTTTTTTTTGTTTTAGAAGTTTGAATTTTTACAAAGTACAATACAATTTTAACGAAAAAATATTTAACCAATTTTAATAAAAATAATTTCGTAAAATATTTAACCAAAAACATTTTACATATTATACACATAAATTAAATTAAAAAATAATATTATAAAATTTTAAACAAAAGTATCATTTTCTTTTATCTTAATTGATTTATATCAACTACAACTAAAGACAAAATAATATAAAATTGGAATTTGCTTTTAAGTTTCCTTTATGGTTAACCTATGAGAATGGAAAAACCAAAAGTGTTTTTCATTGCAAAGTGGGACGAGCACTCTGAAAAGCCTTTAAAATAAGGGAAAATAACACAATCAAGTCAAGGCAATCAATGGCATCAACTTGCCATATGTCAATATACTATTTAGAAATAGTAGAGTGGTGCACATGGCATAAAGTATGGAAGAGTGGTGCACTTATGGAGATCATGTCCAAATCCATAGATATATGGTTGTACAATGGAGAGATGAAAGATAAACTGAGTAATTGTTTACGATGAAGGTTAGCTTAATTCAGTTCATTGAATTTTACACCATTGAGAGAGATTGTTATTTTTTTAATTGGGTTTAATTTTTTTTAAGCAATATGTTAAAGTTGTATTAAATATATTGTTTTAATATTTTTGAGTATCGTTGTTATATATTATTTTAATATTTTGTTTTTCAACGGAATGGGTATTTGGTATTATAGAGAAATTGTTTGGTTCGAAAGTTATAATTTTTTATATAGATATTCAAATGTTACTTTCCTATTCTTATATGTGTTGCAACATAATTTTTCTTTCTATCTCTTTTACTAAATTGAGAAATTCTACTTCTACTATATTTATATATCCTTCAAAAGACATGTTACACTAAAATTTGTCACCATGACTATTTGCAGTTAGTATGGCTCCATCAACTGTCATACTATCCTCCTTGGCAAGCCTCATACCTCTGCTCTCCATGTCAAACTCCAAGAAAGAGAGAAAGTCATTAAAAATCTATATATCTCTGGGTACGCAGTTTCTCTTAGCCTTACCTGTGTGTACGCACTCCAAGTTCACAATACCTGTGTACTTGTATGCTCTGTATGTAAAGCAATGGGTGCGTACTCCTATAAAGGTCAAAAGGCGCAAGTTTCACTCCCAAAAAGTTACTTGTGGTCATTTCTAGAGCCTTCTAGAAGTTTGTTTGACGTGTATGAAGCGCCTCCAGATGGTTCATGTATCCCTACCAAAGAGGAACTTATCCCATCAAGAGGGGAGCTATCCCATCCAAAGAGAGGCTTATCCCATTGATGGTGGACTTGAATAACTTCCTCTAGAGCACTATAAATACAGGCATTGGGCCAAAGGGAGGGAGGTTGAAAGCTGAACATTCCTAAGGGTAGATGCTGCTGGAATTAGGACTCCCTTGTAAAGCTTGAGAGGAGAGATTCTCATCCTTTCCTAGCCTTATTTGAGAGTGGGTGAGCTGATCAAAGTAAAGGAAAACTCTTGCTAGACCCTAGGAGGGACTTGCACAACACCAAGGCTCAGGTTGTAATGGTTCCTTTTGTTACCTTTTAATGCAAATGAACTTATTTTTCTCAACAGATTGTTATTCATGGTTTGTTTCATATACTCCTTGGTCTATATGATAGATATGTATTGTTTTATGAGTTTATCAGGTGCTATTTAATCTTTTGGCTTGTTAGTGAATGCAGGTTTCGAAGAGAAGGAGGAGCTCATCCGGATCGGTGAGGCTGGACTACTACAAAGCGTTGGACTAAAGGTATGTTAAAGATCCCCTGATTACTTGTATTTGCAATGCATGTTTAGAGAAAGGTAGCTTTATTTGTCTTGTTTGTCACTAGAAAGCTTTTGCTTCTAGGGAGGTCGGTTGTGTCCGCACTAACGACTCTTTCCGCATGACAAAATGGCGACTCCACTGGGGAATCCATTAATGTGAATGTTTTTTCCTTTGTATGAACTTTTGATCTGAGAAAAGTTATTTGTTTTCTGGTTTTTGGCTTTCTGACTGTGTATTTGGGTGGGCTAGCTTAGGGTTAAATTAGATTTTAGTTTTTCTTTGTTTTGCTAGAAGTACGCAGCCTCTGAGTTGAGCACAGTGCGTACCTGTACACACTGTCGCTTTGTGCACAGAGCGTACCCGCACCTGTGCAAACAAGTCGCCTGCGTACCCTTGTCAAAACTAAGAAAATTTCATTTTCCTTCTTTTTTGCCTTTTACATTTTGTTTTTAATTTGTTTTTCTGCCCAGATCCACTAGTTTTCTGCCATAAATCTTCACCTAAGCTTGTTTCGTCAGTGTCGAGGGTTTTAGTGAAATTTATAGGGACTTTGCCTTAGGGTTTGATTTTTAACTGGTCCTGTAGTGACTTTGGCGTTAGAGGTTGTCAAACTTTGGATCTCCCTGCTTTTGTTCAGTCCTCTTAGGAGTCGGGCCTGTCATAGAAATCACCCTTGTGAGAGACCTACCTTTGTGTCTTCTCTTTGCGAATCTCGAAAAAGTTTGTTGTTTGAACTTTGAATTTTATTCTTGAGAAAAGAACAAAAAGATTTCGATTTTTGTTTTTGACTGGTTTTTGGTT
This sequence comes from Pinus tabuliformis, assembly GCA_031772625.1. NCBI lineage: Eukaryota > Viridiplantae > Streptophyta > Pinopsida > Pinales > Pinaceae > Pinus > Pinus tabuliformis. Next base: position 862,582,295 of record CM062808.1, read on the forward strand.
CTGCATTAACTAGTCCTTAGTTACATTTTGACTCAGTAAAACATCCAGGAATCATCTTTAGTAAGCTTTTGACTTGCTAGAATTACTTTTAGGTGCTTTTCTCTTAGATTTGCTTTTCAGTGAAATTGAGTTGATTTGATTGCCATAGCTTTTTTAACTTTGATTTTTGTTAAAGTAAGTTTTACATGCTTTATTAATTAGGAAAAAATACAAAAATATATTTTGAAGGAAAGTTTGCTTTGGTAGCATTTGTATCTTTGAAAGAAAAAGGAATTTTCGTGAAGTGATTAGTGGTCATGTGTCGTATGTTTTGAAAAGATAAAGAGTTTGTTTCTTTGTTTTCATTGCCAAGAAAGTTGTTTTATATCAAGTTTGCATTCTCCAACTCTCTTAGCTAGGAAATTCATTAAAAAAGGAAAAATTAGTGTAAATCATCCTAAGTGCATCTTTTTAGTGGATTTCGGTCGAGTCTACACACCACCAGTTTCATCTCCACTACCTTTTGTCTTAAAGAAAGCCATAAAATTCACGCTTAAAGTAAAATCAACTTAGTAACTTTTATTTACTAGGGCTCTGAAACACCAATATAGATCAGGCTAGTGTCTTGGAGTAGGAGAGTAATTAACTCTCCAAGACAGCAAAACCAAACAAGTAGCTCATCTTGTGGTAGGATAAATCCAATTGTTTCATTTGTACTCTGGGAAAGCTCCTCTTAAAGGAGAAGCACGGGCTCGTGTCCAAACCAGTGAGGGGATCAATCCTCCCTCGTTGGGAACGACGCCAGACACACACGTATTACAAACGGTAAACCTCGGATTAACCATTGTCGAGGAGCCAGGGGTCACTTGTCGGTAAACCTTGGATTATTGTCAAGGAGCCGGCAAGGGGATTGAGCTTGATACTTTGCCCTTGCGTGCTGTCGGAGTGTAGACTGTTCCCCCAGGTGCATTTGTTGCTGTTGGTAACCTTAGTGACAATTATATTTAGGATTCTACCGAGGTGATGGTGGAGGGAAGATCCCACTGTACCTGGAGCAGACGTCGGCTAGACTCACTTGGATTTTCCGGGGGGTTCACTTCACTCAAGATAGTTAAAGTGGAGGAACTTGTGCCGGTCTATTCATTAAGCAGGTTGCCGGGGTAACTGTTCCGCCCACCACTTCTGTACTGAATTCGACGATGTTGGGTTTCATCTCCAACTAGTGTTTTCGGTCCGGAAGGCTACTGTTTGTGTATGGTTTGACGCCCTAGATTCTTTAGGCGTGTGATTCAAATTTGTTTGGTTCTTTAGAGGCTTTAGGTGGTTTGCTTTGAGATTTTACTTTGATTGCGTGTGCAGTAGTTAAAAGTTTTTAACTGTGTCTGAATTACCGAGACAGTCCCGTAGACTTTGGGGCAAGTCTCCTGAGATTGTTACCGTGGCCGATTTGTTGAGGAAGTCCCGTAGATTGCGGGGCGAACCTCCTGAAGAGGTCCCGAGTCATTACGAAGGTTTAAAGGTCCTTGTAACTCCTAGTGGCAGTAAAGTAGGTTCACCTGAAGAAGGAGAATCGTCGTTGGTAGTCCATCCAGATTACCAAGGTCTAGAAACAGGTTATAATCCCGAAGCAGTTGCAGTTTCCGAGCTTGCTGGTAGTTTTTCATCTACTAGTGATATAGGCGAAGAACCTGAAGTATCTGAACCTGTTACTCCAACTTCTAGTGCACCTGATTCACCTAGGGTAGAAAGAGTCATCACCGAAAATCTTCCTGCTGGTTTGATAGCTATTGAAGAACTTGCTCCAGAGGAAGAATTAGGCGTATCTATCCTTGAAGATCAACCTACTATTGATCTAAGGGAGCGTGAATCTATCTTTTATAGTCCTCCTAGAAGTACTACTTGGTACCTTTCGTTAACCAATTATTTAGACAACTCAGGGATAAGTTTTTCTCCACCTCGAACTCCTTTTCCACCTGGAGGTATTTATACTCCTGTAAATATGTCTGGTCAGTCGTCCATGTTCACTCAATCTCCTGAATCTTTCTTGTACGGCGGTCCTTCTGTTCCCTCCGGGTATCAGTCACTTTCTGGTACCCTTGCGGGGGCATCTCCTCAACCCATTGAACATGGGTTATTAGCTGGAAACAATGGTAATAAACCGTTGGGTGTAGGAGACATTTACATGATGTCAGGTTTAGTTCCCGTTTCTCAACCTCAAGGTGGTCAATTACCGCCTGGGGGGCAGCCTCAATTAACGCCTGGGGGGCAACCTCATGGTACACAAATTGCGTCTGGGGGGCAACCTCAAGGACAGTATGTACCCATAGTACAATACATTCCTCAAGGTCAACCCCAGCCTCAATATTTACCCCAGGGTCAACCTCAGTATCAGTATTTACCTCAAGGGTATCAACCTCAAGGTCAAGGTCAACCCCAGTATCAGTATTTACCTCAAGGTTATCAACCTCAAGGCCAATACTTGAGTCAAGGTTATCAACCACCTCAAGGTCAATCATATGTTCAAGGTACGAGAACTGTGCCTTTCAGTTATCAATCCTATCCTCAATCCGGTTATGGATCTCAATATCCTCAACCTGTCATGGGTCAATACCCCAGAATGAACATAGTGTGGGACCCATCGCAAGTTCAATAGGTATTGCAGCCAAGTATACAGTTTTCATCTCAAGCTGGACAACTCTTAGTTGCTGGTCCATCCCAGCAACCGGTCCAGTCTAATGTTCAAACTTCTGTAACTTCGGTAGTTACTCAGCCACCAATCGCACCTAGTACTCCATCTCAAACAACGGTCGCTGCAACTACTGCAACATCTGCTCCTTCCACCACACTTGCTTCTGGAGTATCGACAACTCCAGTTTCTACTGTCTCTGCAACTACTCCTCAAACATCTTTACCCTTGTCTGGATCTACGATTCAAACTACGGTTCAGATGCCTGTAGGACAACCTGGTTTAAGTACGGTTGTCACTAGTCAACCACAATTCGCTTATCAACCGTACCAGGGACAGTACCAATACGGGCCTGCTGTCCAACAACCGGTTTACCAGTATCAACCGTATCCTGGGTACACTTATCAACAACCTCAGCAATCCCAGTACGGTCCGGTTAATCCTGGTTTTCCAGGAGGATATAATATCCCGAATTCGATTCCTGTTCCAAGTTATCCTAGATATCCTCCTCCTGGGACTGGTCTTGTGACCCAAAGTTTTAGGGATCCTAATCGGCAATTACCGTTTATCGCAACTTTGGATTTACCAGACTTGACGCGCCTAACGAACGATCCAATACAATATCTTCCGTTCTGGCCGCCAATGCCAAATAAGTTGCCCAGTGATATACCCAAGTTCGAAGCTAAGTCTGGAGAGGATCCGTTCAATCATGTGATGACTTACCACCTCTGGTGTGCTTCAAATTCCATCTCGGATGATTCGATCCGCTTACGTCTTTTCCAGCGTACGCTCATTGGTTTCGCGGCCAAGTGGTACATTGAGTTACCACGGGCCTCTTTTTACAATTTTAGTCAGTTAGCTACCTCGTTCCTAACTCATTTTCAGTTTCCGGTCAGATATGATAATGGCACGGAGCTATTAACTTCATTAAAACAGTCGACCTCCACTTATATTTCCGATCATATACATGAATGGAGACGTCGACGGCGATTAGTGAAAGTTTTTATTCCGGACCAAATCTTAGCTGAATGGTTTGTTAAATCATTATTACTGAAGATTACTGAAGATGTAGCTAAGGCCGGAGTAGTTACTGAAGAGCAAGTAATTGCTCAAGCGCAGTACCTTGACTTAGTTTACACTCAGTCAGGTACGTTACATGAAAAGATCCCAGATCTTCCAAAGTCAAATCAAATCGTTGCTACTCCTTCGGGATCTCATGCTGCTGATGGCATGATTGGTACGGTAAATACTAAAAGTAAGAAGAAATCTTCAAAGAATTCTTCGCCCATTATAACCTTACCAGATTCCCCGACAGGAGAGTCTTCTCCTGAAATTTCCGCCGATATTCACGCTGTAGATTCATCTACAGCTAAATCAAAAAACGGTGGGAAGAAGAAGGGTAAGAAGAAGGGTAAAGCAGACAAGACTCCAAAGGAGAAAACAGAAAAGTCGGAATCCAATGATGAAAAGCGCAAACCTCGATATCCTTGTCTAATTTGTGAAGAGGATCATTTTACAAGAGATTGCCCCCATCGGGCCGAGGTTGTGAAAATCGTCAAAGGTTCCTCAACTCCTGCTGTTTTGAAAGATCCATTTCCAAAGCAGGAGAGTAAAATGATAGGTTCTTCCTCGAGTGCCACTGAAGAACCCATATTGATGATGTCTCATGTAAGGATTGCGACTTGATCTCACGATTATGGTAGTAAAAGTCCTGTTGATGGATCGAAAGAAGCAGAATCTTCTCATTCAAATCCATCAACCTCAGTTCTCGGTTCCGATCCACTACAGATCGAAAAACCTAACCCTGACTTAGTAATAAAACCGCCCACCAAGGGTGTACTTCGAAGGTCTGCTTTCAATCCACATGCGAGAGCGGCTCAGAATTACAACATTGTTGAGGATTTAGTTGTTTCACCCTCAGCAATGTCGGCTTTAGAAGTGCTGCAATCATGCCCAGCACAGCGAAAATTACTTTTGTCGGCTATAGGAGCTGTTGATGTTCAGGACCCGAACCTAATAACCTTTGATCTAGAAAATAGTACACCGCGTCTCCCTCATCAGATGGCTTTCCAGATTCCAGTGATAGTCAAAAATAGGCCTATTCATCGGACTGTAATTGACGAGGGAGCTTCCACGTGTATTATGTCGATTCAGTGTTGGAGATCGCTTGGTTCTCCTTCGCTGAACCATTCCCCGACAATTCTTAAGGCCTTTGATGGCCGTGGGTTCCATCCGTTTGGCATTTTACAGGATTTGCCTATAGGGGTCGAAGGAAAAACTGTTAGTCTAGATGTGGAGGTGGTTGATGCCCCTCTAGACTACAACCTTCTCTTGGGTCGAAGTTGGTCTTACGCTATGACAGCGGTCGTTTCATCGGTCTTCAGAGTAATAAAGTTTCCACATAATGGCAAGATCGTGACAATAGACCAGCTGGCTTATCATCCGACCCAGCCTCTTCAGAGAGTATCCAACATGTCGGTAAAACGACTATCCCTTATAAGGATGTTGGCGTTGGATTAGTTAAAGATTCTGGTTTACTGGGAACTTTTCCTTTTCCTCCAATCAACGCAGACCCTTCATTCGCATTCATTCATATGATTACGTCAGATACTATTATTTATGACAATCCTTGGATTGTGCCATCTGAATCTGAGATAGACTCATTCGGTGATCCAATGCCTTTGAGTCCATATGAAATTGCTTATGAGGCCGTGCAGTCTTTTTCCGACCCAAGTTCAACCCAAATCGACCAAATGAATGTCGTCCGTGAGGAATCCCTTTTCGCATCAACCTCGAAGTTAATAACGTTTCCTGAAGTTGTGTCATCTGACGAACAACTTTGTGAAGTCCTATGTGTAGACGATTTACCATGGGACGATCTCCATCATAGATCGTCGTTTTTACCTGAGGATGATCGTTTTGAAAACGATTTCTCATCAATTTTTACAGCTGAATATGTCAAAGATGCTCAGAGTCCAATGAAACATCCTGATTCAGAGCTGAATTTGGGAAACATTTCTCGCACTATTCCCATCAACATTTCAGTAAAGCCTGGAATTGTTGAACACATTCATATAGGTGCCTCATGTTCAGATGATGAAAATCAAACATACAAGGTCCTATTTCAAGAATTCTGCGACGTGTTTGCCTGGTCCTATGAGGAAATGCCAGGAATTGATCCCTCCATTGTTGTTCATGAGATCAAGACTTACCCGGACGCTAAACCCGTTCGGCAACGTCTGCGTCAGATACACCCTCGGAAAGCGGCTGCAATTAAAGCAGAAGTTGAGAAGCTGTTGAAAGCAGGTTTCATTTATCCGATCCCGTTAACGGATTGGGTATCGAATATTGTTCCGGTTAACAAAAAGCAGGGAACAATAAGAATATGTATTGACTATAGGGATATTAATCGTGCTTGTCCCAAGGACAACTATCCAACGCCCTATATCGATCAAATAATTGATGATTGTGCCGGCAGTGAAATATTTTCCTTTATGGACGGTTTTTCCGGTTACAACCAAATCAATATTCTACCTGCCGATCAACCAAAAACGGCTTTCATTTGTCCATGGGGGACATTTGCTTATTGCAAATTACCTTTTGGGCTTAAGAATGCCGGAGCCACTTTCCAAAGGGCAATGTCTTATGCATTTCATGACATCAAACACATTGTGCAACCGTATCTCGATGATTTTCCCGCTCACTCCTTACGTCGAGCTGATCACCTTGTCCATTTACGAGCAATTTTTATGAGGTGTAGGCATTATCGTATACGGTTGAACCCACACAAATGTGTCTTCTGCATAGAAGTGGGACGATTGCTGGGATTTGTAGTTTCAAAAGCCGGCATTCGCATTGATCCCTCGAAGGTCGAAGCTATCATCAAATTGCCTCCTCCTTCGAGTTTGCGCCAACTCCAAAGTTTGCAAGGGAAAGCAAACTTTTTACGCCGATTTATTCCTAACTACGCCGAGATTACCAAGGGTTTTACCCGGTTGTTGAAACAAAATGCTCAATTCTCTTGGGATGAGATAGCTCAGAAATCTTTTGATGCGCTAAAGCACGCGTTGACCCATGTACCGTTGCTGCATCCTCCCAACTACAACCAGGATTACTTTTTGTACCTCGCCGCCGCTCATTCCACCATTGGAATGGTCTTAGTACAGGAAGATGAATTCGAAACGGAACATGTGATATATTATCTTAGTAGGACGTTAAATCCCACTGAGCTAAAATATTCGCATGTGGAGAAATTGGCCCTGGCGGCTGTTCAGGTTGTCCAGCGTTTTCGTCATTACATTCTTCTCCGTAAAACTACAGTCATTTCGGATTGCAACCCTATGATTTACATTTTGACTAAACAATCGCTAGGGGGCAAGTACTCTAAATGGATTGTTATCTTGCAAGAGTTCGACTTGGAGTTTGAAAAATCTAAGTCTAAGAAATCTTTACTTTTTGCGGAATTGATGTGTGACTTCCCGCGTGCTGACACGGAAACTGTGGCAGAGGAACCCATTGCGGACGAATCTCTGTTTCTCATCAGCACTTTAGATCCGTGGTATGGAGATATAATTGTCTATCTCCAAACCCAATCCTTTTGGCCCGAAGCTTCAAAGTCGGAACGCCGAAAAATTCGATTCCAGGCCCAACAGTACAAAATTATTGGAGATACTCTTTATCGTCATGGGGCAGATTTGGTTTTTCGTCGTTGTTTAACTCATGAAGAGGCAGAAAGGGTTATGAATGACTGTCATTCTAGAGCGTGTGGCGGTCATATGTCTGGGTATGCCACAGCTCAGAAGGTGTTGCGTGCTGGCTACTTCTGGCCGTCCATGTTTAAAGATTGTATCATTGCGATCCAAAAATGCCACAACTGTCAAGTGTTTGATCACAAGATGCACGCACCACCTGCTCCTCTCCACCCAATAATTGTCGTTGGTCCTTTTTCTAAATGGGGTATCGACTTTATTACATGTAACCCTCACTCGGCCGGGGGGCATGCGTATATCATCCTTGCGGTTGATTATTTTACTAAGTGGGCCGAGGTGATGCCTACATTCGAGGCTGACGGCAAGATAGCTGCGATTTTCGTATTCAATCATATTATTGCTAGGTTTGGTGTCCCACAAGCAATAATCACTGACGATGGGCGCCATTTTCAAAACATTATGATGACAGAACTTACAAGCCAGCTTGGTTTGCGTCATGATAGTTCTACTCCTTATTATCCCCAAGCAAACGGTTTGGTTGAGTCCATCAACAAAGTTCTAGTTATCATGATCCGACGAATCATTGGTATTCATCGGTCGAATTGGCACAACATGTTATTTTCAGCGCTTTGGGCGTACCGAACCTCAGTGAAAACATCAACAGGGTTCACTCCTTTCCAACTAGTTTATGGTTTGGAAGCAGTGTTACCCATTGAATGCGAAATCCCATCACTTCAAATGGATGTCGAATTACTTCCAGCTACTTCCGAAGAGGAGAAGCGTCTATTATACTTAGCTAAATTAGATGAGACTCGACGTGACGCTACATTGGCAATCGAGACTCACGCAAAAAGAATGAAAGCTGAGTATGATCGCAACGTGACCCCTCGTAATTTTTCAGAAGGAGACCTAGTGCTATTATATGATCAAGCTAACGATAAATTGGGTGCTGGCAAATTCGTTCCTATGTGGCATGGGCCCTACATTGTCAAGCGAAAGCTAGCAAAAGGGGCCTATGAGCTGGTAGATTTTGATGGGGACTCTTTGGGTAAGCCCAGAAATGGACTTTACCTAAAGAGGTATTATGCTTAAACGATGGGTGTGGAGATTTTAGTTAGGTTAGGTTAATTTTTCTTTCTAGCTGGTGTGTTTGTTAGTTTAGACAGTGTGCTTAGCTTAGAAAGTGTGTTTTTCGTCGTTATTCTGGCTTATCTTGGTTTTACTCTTGATATTGCAGATGTTGACGCCTCTCCAAACGTACATTGGATTTGTTGATGGTGCTTGTCGTAGTACATGGAATATCTCTTCCGCAGCTTGGGTTATCTATTCGCCCTCTAACGAGTTAGTTTCTATGCATGGGGTGAGCCTCGGTCAAACAACAAACAACATTGCAGAATACAGTGCAGTGATTGAGTTATTATCTGAATCTATTTCATTTGGGATTCGGAGTTTGATAGTGAGGTTAGATTCTGAACTCGTTGTATTACAGCTTAATAGAGTATATGCCATTAGAAATCCAGTGTTATTAAGGTTATTTTTGAGAGTGCGCCTCTTGGAACGTGAATTTGATTACATTGAATATCAGCATATTCCAAGGTCATTAAATACATTAGCAGATGCAATTGCTTCTCGAATGTTAGACAGACATTTGCAATAATCATAAATGTAAATTTAAAAACATTTCATCATACATGTTAAACAAAATAAGCCGGTAATAATGATATATATAGATAGGAGTGTGTCAAAAATATACATCGTCTTCGATCATAGGTTGAAAAACACCTTATGATCGGCAAAAATGATAAGTACAAAAAATCAAAAATGTCATATGTGTCTACAAAAAGTGACTAGCCAATCACTGGTGGTGCTCTCTATACGAGACCATTGCCCGCGCTACCCTACACAGAAACCTCCTGAAAGGTCCTGGGACTGCGACCACATAGCGCTAAAGTCGGATAGGAATATCGTCTATAGTCGTCTCTGGTATGTCCGCCGTGAGACGATCTAGGTCCTGTTCCAGATCGGCTAAGGTCTCTGCGGCCGCATCCTGTGGGGCCGGTGCTGGTGCAACTGGTACTCTTCTCTCGAATGGCCGGAGATTGGCCGGACGCTGTGGGCCTACATCTGCATTTTGAAATTTGTCACTGTCAGTTTTGAGACGATATAAAAACAAAAAAGTAAATAATTTAAAAAACTTGTGAAGAATGAAGTACCTCTGTCGTCCCATTGTTCTCCCTATGGAAGAACCATGTCCGGATCACCGCGAAAATCTACTCCAGCATAAGGAAAATCCTGGATCGCAAAGACCTGGTCCTCCAACCAGTGAAAGTAACCCACAGGAAATCGAACAACTCCCGCTCCCTCATCAGGATGCCGGGCCATCACCGCAACCCATCGCATCAACTTTGGCTCCCAAGGAGGCCCAGCTGCAACAGTGAGATGTTGTGGGATCAGCATCGGAACCCTCTCTAGGGCAAAGCTCACAACTAGAGGCCCATACCCAAAGGTCTTTAATTGCCCGTTCTTTGCCCTAGTCAGTTGGCCCTTCATATTGGCCAACACAGCGTCACACCAATTGAAAATGGTGCCTCGGTAGCAATCTATCGCCATCCGCATTTGGGACTCGGTGGCAATATGCAAAGCGGCTGTGCTGCAGAGTCTGGTAACTGTAAAGGCAATTACCATAAGTTCAGGCAGGGATATGTATTTGATTTCTATCCCTTTCTCCTGGTTCTTATTGTTGCACCACTCTAGCCGGAGGCTAGCAAGGGATTGGCCACCCGGCCTAGTCCCGGACAGAGTCAGTTGCTCGCCCCTATTAGGCAAACCAGTGAGAAAATATATGTCTGAGGGCTCTATATCGAGCTGGTGCCCTCCGATGTAGAAGAATTGATCCTGAACGTTCCACCTTTCAACCAGCCATTCTAAGAATCGCACCTGGGCCCTCATGCCAGGTATGGCCCAGTATTTGTAGAGACCGCATGCCTTCAAAGCATCAATGGAGGGTTGATGATCTATTGCGGCCAAATTGACATCTTCGTGTTCTCTTTCGCGCCAATCAAGCATGGTGGGCAATCTACACACCAGAAAACATTCATTAGAATTCATTAAATCAAAAATTAATGGTTTAGTTTTGAGATTTGGGGTTTTGAAATTGCTTTGCGTGGAGTACGCACCCCACGTTCAGAAACAGAGCGTATGGACGCAGCTGTTCTGAAGGTAGGCTGCGTACTCCTGCCATTTTCCCATGAACGAAAATGTCGGGGTACGCAGGTCGCCCATGGGGCACCTGCGTACCCCAAAAGGCGGATCCTAAAACCCCAAAGCCCTCAAAAAATCAAGTTAGGGCTTAAAATGAAATTCTAAACGGATAAAAACAAAGAGGAGGATGTTGTGAAATACCTGAAAGAGACGGCACTCGATTCCGACGGTCGGATTCTCCGCAAAGTCCACGAGAAGTTTCTTGCCAAAAGCCCTTTTCTCTCCCTCAACAGTAAAATGGTAAAAATGCCATGGTAAAAGGTCTTTTTATAGGTTTTTTGGATAAATGAATGCTAAATTTGTTTATTTTTCACCATGGAAGGATATTTCTCAATGCATTTTTGCTTATCTTAAACAGGTATGAGTAATGTGTCGTTTTTGTGCAGGACAATAGGACTTTCAAGGAAAATTATCATTTTTCACGGACCAAAACATCAGAGTCATCTTTTAAGCTCTTTTCTGACTCCTAAAACATGAAAAGATCGCCGAGCATTTCTTTTACACTCGTTAAAACGGAATTAAAAGACGGTCCCCTTATAGCTCTTTTCTGACCGTAAAAACAGGAAAAGATTGTCGGGTTTTTGTCGTTTCAAACTCGATATGGAAATAAAACGACATGTCCTTGATCGCTTTTTACTTTTCAGGGCAGAGGCACTAATCATGAAAGTACTCCTTGGTCGCAAGACTAAGCGGTTCTCTCAAGTATTATTTTATACTTTTTCGGGCTTGGGAGACACAACTTTACGAAAAAGTTCAACCTGGAGTCTTCTTAAGTTTTTCAGACTCTCTAAAAATGAAAAACGCCGAGTTTCTCCTATATTGGACTCGTTAAAATTTCACAGTAAAGGACCTGTTCGATTACAAACAGGAACGGACCACTCCTTCTTAGGGTTCGAATCAAAACTAAGTTGGACTCATCCGAAGGATGAGCTTATAATCAAGCATATGTTATCCTCCTCAAGCTTGTAAAAAATAAAGAGGTACTTGCCAGAAATGGTGGGGGAAAAGAGAGAAAAATGAGCCCATTTGTTATCCTTTGTCTCAAAAGAAGCCTTATTACCACTCTTGAACACGACACTTTTCATTCACCTGGGTTGGGAAATCCTTTGCCTCACAGTTGATAAAACACATTGAAAGTCTTTAGCCAGGTATTAACTTTGGGTCAAATGTCACCAAGCCATCTGTCGTGTCGTTATGTGTTCAAGAGGTCTCTGCAATAAACATTCATCTGCAAAATACTCGTCATCCATTTTGACCATCCCTGAGTCAGTCCTTACAGTTACATTTCTTCAACTTGATCTATGATTTCGTGTTGTGGGCTTGCCTGCAACGGGTCGCTTTCTATCGACATCAGCACATTATCTAGAAAGATGACCTAGGAATCGTCAGTACCTTGAAGTTTGCATGCATCAATGGCAGGTTTCTCGCCTTTGACGACAGTTTACATCATTGACTTTCGATCGAAGGATTCCGTGAAATGTTCGACATCGACTCATTCATTCACATCTCATGGATTGTACTGGGTACTTTGAGAACCATTGACATCACTGGTGGTCTCTCTCACACTTGTTAACAGTTTACATCATTGACTGGTAATCAAGTGGTTTCTACCATGTTCGACATCAACTCATTTATTCGCATGGATAGAATCGTACCTGTTCGGGAAGTAGAAATGAAGACCCTGGATCTAGTTTCTACCATCCAGGCTGCGAGGAGTTTTGTATTCATTATACAGTAGACTAATCATAAACAGATGGCTGCATCCATACTGGGTCTACAAAAGTCTATGATTATGATGTATTGCAGAATCATTCCTGTATCAGAGTAGTAGATAGTCAATTAGTTAAAGTTTTCAATATGAGTATGGGAATGCCTACCTCAGCGATGATATGATCATATATATGTATTTTGTGTTGAATACTTGCAGGTTCCGACTGGGCTCTCCACAAGATAATCCTTGAAATGATAAAGTACTTCACCCTTCCTAGAAAATATGAAACCCTAATCTACGACAGGCTTCGCACTTTAGGGGGCAATCTGTTACACTAAAATTTATCACCATGACTATTTGCAGTTAGTATGGCTCCATCAACTGTCATACTATCCTCCTTGGCAAGCCTCATACCTCTGCTCTCCATGTCAAACTCCAAGAAAGAGAGAAAGTCATTAAAAATCTATATATCTCTGGGTACGCAGTTTCTCTTAGCCTTACCTGCATGTACACACTCCAAGTTCACAATACCTGCGTACTTGTACGCTCTGTATGTAAAGCAATGGGTGCATACTCCTGTAAAGGTCAAAAGGCGCAAGTTTCACTCCCAAAAAGTTACTTGTGGTCATTTCTAGAGCCTTCTAGAAGTTTGTTTGACGTGTATGAAGCGCCTCAAGATGGTTCATGTATCCCTACCAAAGAGGAACTTATCTCATCAAGAGGGGAGCTATCCCATCCAAAGAGGGGCTTATCCCATTGATGGTGGACCTGAATAACTTCCTCTAGAGCACTATAAATACAGGCATTGGGCCAAAGGGAGGGAGGTTGAAAGCTGAACATTCCTAAGGGTAGATGCTGCTGGAATTAGGACTCCCTTGTAAAGCTTGAGAGGAGAGATTCCCATCCTTTCCTAGCCTTATTTGAGAGTGGGTGAGCTGATCAAAGTAAAGGAAAACTCTTGCTGGACCCTAGGAGGGACTTGCACAACACCAAGGCTCAGGTTGTAATGGTTCCTTTTGTTACCTTTTAATGCAAATGAACTTATTTTTCTCAACAGATTGTTATTCATGGTTTGTTTCATATACTCCTTGGTCTATATGATAGATATGTATTGTTTTATGAGTTTATCAGGTGCTATTTAATCTTTTGGCTTGTTAGTGAATGCAGGTTTCGAAGAGAAGGAGGAGCTCATCCGGATCGGCGAGGCTGGACTACTACAAAGCGTTGGACTAAAGGTATGTTAAAGATCCCCTGATTACTTGTATTTGCAATGCATGTTTAGATAAAGGTAGCTTTATTTGTCTTGTTTATCACTAGAAAGCTTTTTCTTCTAGGGAGGTCGGTTGTGTCCGCACTAACGACTCTTTCCGCATGACAAGACACTACCAAAAACTGCATATTTGCAATACATTTAGTTACTTAGATTTGGGGTGAAGTTGTCTCCTGCTTCCTTCTAATCTGTTGAATGCTCCTCCCTATTCTCTGTTGGGTTACCCATTGTATATACTAATATTTCTCTTTCTTCTTGTAGGTGTCCCACTAGAGGATGCCCAAGAAGATCCCTTGCTGCCAATTGTACTGATATCTTCATCATAGCCATGAGAATTTCTAATTTTACTTGCACCATGTCCATAACAAACTGAAATTCATCAATTTTGGTTTCTACCACTGTTAGTCTTTGTAAAATGACCTCCCCTTGGATTCTAAGCTCCTCTCTCATAACCGTACTTTGTTGATTTCCCTCCCTTATCATCCTACCAAGTCTATTCACAATGAATATAGTATAGCTCCTTCTTAATTGCCATTTTAGTACTATGTATTTGTAAAAACAAAATGGAAGTGTTGGTGCCTTAAAGGCTCGACCTTGCTACAAGGTGTCCAACATTCCTTGGCGTGTTGACATTTATTTAATTATTAATTATTCCAGATCATGGTATGTGTTGAATTCCCCTAGTCTCGCCATTCATCAACAAGTGGCCTCGAGGCAATGTTGGTCCCAAGTTAGTGATTGCATTTGCGTTTTTATTGTGTGCCCTTAATACATGGAATAACTCCACTTCTTCAAACATCTCTAGCTGTTTGTTAATTTGACATTGCATTGAGTCTCTAGGTGCATCCTTGCCATTCTTTGTCTTGTGTAATTGTTGTATAACCAAGAGAGAGTCTCTAATGACAATCAATCTTTTGATTTCTCTTTCTCTAGCCAGTCTCACTGCTTGGTATAGGGCTAGATACTCAGTTGCATTGTTTGTGGATTTCCCTAGCCCCTTGCATACTTTATTTCTTCTTTTTCGTCGGGTTGAAAAATATCCCTCCCCTCTTGCCTCCCCCTATTATTTTAATGGTTTTGAACATTATTATTATGCAACTTATTTTAATGATTTTGAACTTTATTTTTATATAGCTTTGGGTCTTAAAAAAAATACTTTTCTCTTATGAATTAAAAAGTGAAACATTTTGTTATATTGAAAAAAAATATAAAAACTATTTTTTGTTTTCTATTAACCTTTAATTTTCCTAAATCTTTATTATTAATCAATCAATAATCTTTAATGTTTTAAATTTAATATTAAAAATATTAAATAAATAAAATAATAACAACGAAATTCTCAAATAAATAAGTATAATTTTCCTAAATCTCTATTATTAATCAATCAATAATCTTTAATGTTTTAAATTTAATATTAAAAATATTAAATAAATAAAATAATAACAACGAAATTCTCAAATAAATAAGTACAAGGAGATGGTTGTAGTAAACTAGTTAATTAAAAAATAGTTTATAATTAGTTCTTAGTGGAGTGAAAAAATGAACTTTTATGTTGGTAATCATTAACATCTTTTTCTTTTTCTAATTTGTTATTTGTAGCATAATACATGACATTGATTTGAATTTTATCATAAAATAAAATATTACAGATTTTGAATTAATTTTTTTATTTCTTAAGGTCTGATAGGTCACATTGGTCTAAGTGGATGTTAATCATCATAATTATCATCGTCATCATTATTTTATATATAGGATCCAAATTTTATTCTAAGATTGTGTGTAATATTATAATTTATATTTTAGGATTTAGATTGTATTTTATTGCATTGAGAGGCTCTAGTCCAATATGTAAGCGATGATGTCATGTCATATTATGTTATGTGAACATTTTGACTTGGTCAAATTACACTAAAATAAAAATAAAAATAAAATAAAATAAATTAAATTACCATTGTTTTTCCCATAGTTTGGACATCCCATGGTTTTTCCCATGGTATTTGCTTTAATGTAGATTTCTTTTTTTGTAAGTCGACAACTTTTCATTAATCAAAAAGTATGTAAAAGTATGTCAAAATGTGTGTGGCCTCATCCTGACCAGGTTTGTTGACTAATGCTATAACCATACTACAAACAAAAAGCAAAATACCCAACTAGGAGACCCACAACCATATAGCCCTTACATGCCAAAAACAAAAAGAACTAACATGACACCAATTACCATAATTAATCATCTGAGGTGATAGAGGTAGGATTATTTGGCCCCATCCCTAGAGGAGGAGGAGGGCAGTAGAGACAATGGACATGTTATTCAAAGTGAGCAAGCCAGGTTTCCAGCGTCTCAATTTTCTCGACCAAAATATTTTTCCCACACCAAACAACCACAACTCGTTCATGAATGTGGCACTGAAAACACTGAAGTTGATCTAACATTCCCATAACGGCCTCATATTCTTCTTTCTGGACCCTGTCTTAAGATTCCAAAGTAGCCAAGATGGACTGAAGCATCTCCAGCAACGCTAGAGATCTCCTGATGTGACCAGTAGTTTCACACCCCTCAGAGACCATGCGATGCATCCCACCACCCCGCCCTTGGGCACTCGAGCCTCAACCATGACCCAATCTTCCACCCCTGCCTCTAATCCCATGAACACCATGAGACAAGGCCTTGCAGCCTCTACCACCCACATGACCACCTCCCCTGACTTTACCTTGCTTAGAGGCTACCAGATGACCCCTGCCAACATTACTAGCACAGGCTTCTCCGCCCTTGGCACTTGCGAACACAGGCACATCTCCAGATAGGCTGACCGAATCTGGCTTCATCCCCATGAGAGTACGCAAGGAGCCGGGGAGAGGCTTCATCTTGGGAGCCCCACTTAGAACCAAAATCCCACATCGAGGCCTTACTGACTTCCACAATCGACTGGGCAGCTCCCACACCCCGCCCCTTTCACTAAGAAACAACACTAGCCAGTCGACCACCACTGCAAGCAACACTCCACGACCTTGCTAGGAGAGTCGTAGAAATGCCACCAATTCAATCTCCTCTGACTCTATTCACTGCGCAATGCAACAGAGCTTGACCAAAATTTTCTGACAACAGCTCACTAAGTGCACCCAATAGAGAGCCAGCTAACTACACACAGGAAAAGCCCAACATTCCACCTCCCAGGAGCCCAAGCGACACTAGAGCCACCATAAATCCTTAAAGATAATTTTGCGACCAACATCACCCAGATAGGAGAACCAGATAAGGGCAAAGCTAGAGAACTCAATTATGGCTGATGAGAGAAACTCAAACCAAGAGAAATTACTACCTACAAGACACCGAGTGTCGCAAGACACAACGCCATCCACAACACACAGAGGGGTTCCCCAACACCACCCAAAATACCTACAAATAGAAAGACCCAGGTTCAACACAAAAAATCCAAAAACCAACCAATTCTTCACCTGACCAACCAATTGAGCAAACCACGAAGTGGAAACATTCACCCAAATTGGAAAGATTGAAATTGTTACCTTGCAGAACCCGTGGAAGAAGGATAACTAGATCAAAGCACACCACCAAGCCTGCATGACCTAGGAGATCAAATCCATAGACCAATTCCAAACCCATTGAAATCCGAAAAATAATCAAAATGTGACAGAACCCACACTAAATACCCACCAACATACATACACCATGGATTCTCGTAGTCCGCCTCGCACAAGCAAGGAATGAAATTTCACACACGCTGAAGCAAACACTTTAGCCATTGCATTAAGGAGAGGTAGAATTCCTGCCCTCCACCACCTTTGTCTTATGTCAAGAGTCATTCGTTGATTGTTGGAGAGAGACAATTGTTCACCACCCCCATCAGGGAGATTTAATGTATAATATTTAATAATTATAATTTTACTATAATTTTAGCTATCTAATCCTAAAGTTAAATAAATTAAACTAAATAACTCCAATTTTTCACATGCTTTTCTGATGGTTTTGACAATCCATGGTTTTGCCTAGGGTATTCTTCTTTAACTATCTGACTCAAAGTTTGAACAACTCTTAGTTTTTCCTGAGGTTTTGGCAATCCATGGTTTTTCCTATGGTATTCTTATGTAGCCTATTTAAAGGAATAAAGTTTCAATGAAATTTACTTTTATTGAAAGAGACGAATTTGATTTTGAATATCGACAATATAATTAAAGCAAGTGCTACAGGGCAACATAGTCCATCGCATAGAAATTAAAGATTAAAGCGTACTATAAAATACTTAAACTAATATTAATATAATATGGAGAAGATTAATATATATCTTTCATATCTATAAGATAACAAAAAATGATTATTCTACGAAATTATTTTGCAAAGCACAATTGTATTCATAGTTATATGACAAAGTTTGATAGTTTATATTTTACCTAGGAAAAAAAATATTGTAATTCAATTACGAAGTAGTAACTTTGTTAGGACTTGTTCAAATCAGATTTACATTATGTGCATATAAAACTAGATGGAGGTCACATTCCTATAGATATGAATTACAATTTTTTAGTACAATGCACAATTACGTAATGTTAGTCAATTTGGCATGACACTTAACAAGATGCTAGAGTTTTGTCGAGACTAATAATGCAAAAAATGTGATGGATGTTTCTCGGGTTTATTTTGGCCTAAGCATTCAACCATTGACCATCTCATAAATGTTTATAAAAAGAGAAGAAGAAACAATATTTATTAATGCTTCTTTGGTTTTTCTAAAAATTATCATACTATGTCTAATAACTTTGAAAAATAATGGAGAAAGTAAGAATTCAAGTAGAGTGGAGAAGAAATAATTTCTAACTATATGAAAAGTTCATTGTAAAATTGCAGATTTCAATAAATGATAAAATTAGAAGGACTAGTCAAAATCAAGAGTAAAATAGAAATGAAATAAGAATGTATCCTCTATTTGACTTATATATAAATTAGTTAGAAGATTGAATCATAAAGAATAGGGGATATGACGGACGAGGGTGAATAGATAGGGTTACAGGATTTTGCAGAGGTCGTTCTCCATGGAAGGATGCAAAGGAGGGAGCTCCACTCCCTCCTACAAGTAGGTTGTGGCCAGCAGGGGTAAAAAACCAATAGAAAATGACAGAGGTCCTTTAGAAGGAAGGAAAAGGAATAGTGAAGAGGAGCAAGATGGTACTAAATCAAGGGAGAATAATAGCACTAAGGAAAATGAGGAAGAAGACAAGGAATAGGGAACAAAAGACAAAGCACAAAAGGGACCATGTAAACCCAAAGTTGCGATCACACCCAGAGTAGTTTTAAATGATCCTGCTCTGTAGGCGCACAGGGACCACATGTAGACATATGCAATCATTTGTAAATTCATGGGTTTATGGCCCACTGAAAAATATTTACAAACTTGGATTAAATACCACTGGAAACCAAAAGGAAGCATAGACCTACATCTTGGGTCAAAGGGATTCTTCACTATGGTCTTTGCAAATATTGAAGATAAGGATAGAGTGTTTGAAGGAGGGCCCTACTTCTATGCAGCAGCAGGCCTCTATATGCGACGATGGATTATGAATTTTTTCCAAGAGCGTGAGATTTTTACTTTGGTCTCGGTTTGGGTAAGACTCTACTCTCTACCTCTTGATTACTGGCAAATGGAATCCTTAGCTGCCATAGGAAATAAATTAGGACGTTTTGTCAAAGCTTCTGAGGCCACTAGAAGGGGAAAATACACTTCCTTTGCAAGAATATGTGTGGAGATGGATCTCTCTGGAGCTCTACTAGATGAGGTAATCTTGGAAGTTTTTGATGAAGAATGGGTGCAAATAGTATTATGAACATATTCCATTCAGATTTCACAAATGCCATGAGCATGGGAACCTATTCAGAGACTGTACTCTCAGTCAAATAGAGAACAAGAGTAAATCTAACCCAATGAAATATACTGAAAGCTTTCACAAAGCGGTACATAAAGGAAAAGGAGGTAAAAGGGGGCCAAAACTACATCAAACAAAAGGGCAACAGGCCAGTCAGAACAGGTTCCAAGTACTCAAAGAAGAAGAAGTGATAACAAAAGCAGATCAGGCAAAGGGAGGAAGTCCAGTGGAGGAGGAGAAAGAAGAAGATTGCGAACAAACACAAGATATTAATAAATAGAAAGAAACTATGATGAGTGATGCAGAACTAGAGATGGATTAGGAAATGTCCTAGAGTGAGATGGAAATGGAGGACCATGAACTACAGGAGATTCTTGATAAAGAAAACCTAGATCTAGAAGGATTCTTGAAACAAGGAACCATGGAAGGGGTAAATTTTTTATCTCCAGAGGAGTTCAATAGAGTTCAACGGTTGTTTATATGAAAAACTCAGACCAAAGGGATGGAGAGGCAAAGAAACAATGAAAGGCAGGGTAGCAAAGGTGTGAAATCTATGAAAACCACACTAGGATTAGAACCGAGAAACCCAGGAAAGAAAAGAGGTAGGAAAAAGCAAAATGAGCTATTGATGGAATGTGGAAAGCTAATGATAGATTCAGGTAAGATGAAAGAACTAACCAGCTACTCCTTTACAAATCTTTAATAATGAAGTTCACTTCTTGGAATATCAGGGGTCTAGGTAGTAAAAGAAAACAAAGGTTACTTAGTAATAGAATGAAACAAGCAGCTCCGGATGTGATCTTCATCTAGGAAACTAAATGCTCCATTCAAAAAATAATAGAAATACATAGCAAATGGCTTAGTCGATTTGAGTTTTTGGAAGTCAAAGTAGAGAATACAGCAGGAGGCATACTCACTCTTTGGAACCCCCAAAAAATTGGCATAATAGATACTGAGGCATCTAGGGATTATTTATTAGTGGTCATTCAGCCTGTGGGAGATAGGGAAACCTACCTAGTCACGAATGTGTATGGCCCCCAAAGAATGGATGATAAACTCAGGTTTCTAGATTCTCTGGTGGATCTCAGAGATAGACATGCAGGAATACCATGGATCTTGGGGGGGGATTTCAACATGATCAAATCACTTTCGGAGAAAAAAGGGGGAACCAGAACTCTAAGCAAAGACTCTTCAGCATTTCAAACTTTTATAGATAATATGAAGCTAGTGGACATTGTAACGAGTAATGGTCTCTTTACTTGGAACAATAAAAGAGGAGGAGAGTCTCAAGTGGCCTCAAAATTAGACAGATTTATAATCTGAGAGAACCTTATGCTCACTGACAAGGAAATGATAGTGAGATTTCTCCCATTTGGAGGCTCAGATCACTGGCCAGTTCAACTGGAGGTTCAGGGCATTGACACCGTTAGGAATAGACCTTTTAGATTTGAGAATATCTGGCTCTCCCACCCATATTTCATCAGCAACATTGCCAACTGGTGGTCAGAAGATTTGAATATTCAAGGTACAAGAATGTTCCTTCTTCAAAAAAGACTAAAGCACATCAAGCTCAGGCTCAAAGATTGGAACAAGAATGAATATGGCAATATTTTTGAAGCAAAAAAAATCTGTTGAAGGTAAAATGCAAGAACTCAACCAAGCCCTTATCACGGATGGCTTTGATAAAGTCAGAAGTGATCAAGTTACCAAATATCATCAAGACTGGGAGAATTCATGTAAACAAGAGGAAATATTTTGGAGACAAAAATCTAGAGTTCAATGGCTAAAAGGAGAGTGAAACACTAGATTTTTCCATATATCCACTATGGCAAATAGAGCTCATAACAGGATTTCTTCGATCAAGGATGAGGGAGGGAATCTTCTCAATTCTCATGAAGAGATAGAAGCTATGCTAGTTCAATACTTTCGAGGTATAGCAAAGGAAACCATTTCAGATAGAGAACATTCCATTAGGGTCTTAACAAGGCATATACCTAGGCTGGTGTCTAGAGAGGAAAATTTCAACCTTAATATGCTAGTGACTGAAGAGGAAGTTAGTGAGGTCCCCAAAGAAATGCAGAATGGTAAGGCGCCAGGCCTTGATGGTTTCAATGTGGATTTCTTTAAAGCTTGCTGGAATATAGTCAAACAAGATATTCTTAATGTACTAGAAGATTCCAAGATGAATAGAACTATTTTGAAGGCGCTCAATACGTCCTTTATTTCCCTGATCCCTAAACAAGACTTGGCTCAAACTCCTGACAGGTTTAGACCCATAGCTTTGTGCAATGTGGTTTAAAAGATAATATCCAAGGTTGTGGCCAATAGACTCAAATATCTTCTTCCTACACTAGTTTCTGTGGAACAATCTAGTTATGTGGAAGGTAGACAAATTCTCAATAACATCATTCAAGCACATGAGGTGGTGCACTCTTTTACTAGCAATAGGAAAGCTGGAATGATCATGCAATTGGACATAGCCAAAGCGTATGATAAGTTGAATTGGACCTATATCAGGAAAGTTCTTATTACTTTTGGGTTTGATCACAACTGGGTTAGATGGGTCATGGCCCTGGTTACTTCTTCTAGATTTTCAATTTTGGTTAATGGTTCTCCCTCAGAGACTTTTATCCCTTCAAGAGGCCTCAGGCAGGGAGACCCACTCTCTCCCTTTCTCTTCATCCTCATGATGGAAGGACTGGGTCGATCTATCAAGCATGCAAAAGATGTGGGTAAGATTAAAGGTCTCCAACTTTCTGATAATGGACAAGCCTTGACTCATCAACAATTTTTTGATGATACCATGCTGCAGGGAATCTCTACGGTCAAATAAGCTCTTGCGTATAAACAAATCCTGAGTGACTTTTCCATGGATTCAGGTATGGAAGTTAATCTCTCCAAATCTCAGATTTTCTTCTTTAATACTAATATTGCTATTCAGAGGAATATCTCCAGAATTCTAGGCTTTCAAAGGGATATCCTCCCTTCAAAATATTTGGGAGTTCCTCTAATTGCTAAACCTTTGCACAAGAGCATTTGGGAGCTGGTGATTAATAAGATGCAGGATAAAATCAGGAAATGGACTATTAGATATTTAAACTTGGTTGGTAGGTTGGTGCTCACAAAGGTTGTTCTTCAATCAATCCAAATTTTCATGCTATCAGCACTCCCAGCACCCAAAGGAGTCTTGCAACAATTCAGATCCATTCAAAGAGACTTTTTTTGGGGTAGGGGGGAGGAAAGAAAGAAATGGGCCTTGGTTGCCTGGGATAAAATCTGCAAACCTAAAAACCATGGGGGTCTTGGATTGGATGATCTAGAGATTCTTAGTAAGGTTTTAGGGGTAAAATTATGGTGGCACTGGGTAAAAGATCCAAAGGCTCAGTGGGCTAGTATCTGGAAAGAAAAATATGCCAGCACTTGGAAAAATAGTGATCACATAAGGATGTCTGGAAGTATAAAGGGCTTACACATCTGGAATATGGCTCGGGAGAACAGAGGATTAGTACAAAAAAACAGCTTTTGGGAAATCAGAGAAGGAAACATGGCTTTTTTTGGGGAGGATAAATGGCAACAAGAACCTATACTGTTAACAGATGACTTTTTGGATCTCAAGAAAGAGACAGAAACCAATGGGTTATCTAAGGTAAAATATTTTTTGGATCAAACCAACAGTGCAGGAAAATGGAGAACCTCGAGGAACATTGATTACAGGGACGACAGCCCCCTGAAAGCAAAATCAAAGGAGATTATGAAATTGTTGGAACAAAGGAAGATATTAGTGACAGGAGAGCATGACCAACTTAGATGGGGCAACAATAATGAGGGTTCCTTTAATCTTAAGGAGGCAAAACACATACTCCTTGAGCTGGACTCCCATGTTTTGGATAGGATTTGGAAGAACCTATGGAGGCATCAAGGCTGGATGAAGATCAAACTTTTCATGTGGCTGGTTTATCATAAGAAAATTTTGACTTGGGATAACATACAGAAGAGGGGTGTTCTGGGCCTTCCAGATGCCAGCTCTATGAAGCCCAAGAGGAAACAATGGAGCACCTTCTCAATAATTGTAGTTTCACCTCCTGGTTGTGGGATACTTTTGCTTCTATTTTCCAACAAACCGACAGGGACCAAGGGAGTATTATCAATACCCTAATCAATTGGAGACGTAACTTTTCAGATTATGAATTTCTGGGCACTGCTTGGGCTCTTACGCCAGGCTTCATTATATGGAATGTCTAGAAAGAAAGGAACAAAAGAATCTTCAAGAATGAAAAAAGTCCCTCCCAATGCCTTTTTGAGCAGATCTTAAATCAGCTTAAGGAGACAGTTGGCACTACAGTGCGGAATCCCCCTAAGAACCCACCTTCAGAGGCCAAATTGTGGATTCTTCATTAGCTAGGTATGCAGGGGCTCATTCCTCAGGACTTGGATAGGAAGGTAATGAAAATGGATAATAAGCAGGATTTTTGGCACCCTCCCCCTCAGGGTTTTTTGAAATACAATATTGATGGGGCTTCAAAAGGAAACCCGGGAACTGCTGGCTTTGGAGGGGTGTTAAGCGATGAAAATGGTAGCATTCTTTTCATCTTGCATTGTCATTTAGGCAAAGCCACTAATAATATGGCGGAACTAATGGCTATGGAACAATGTCTTGATTTCATGAAGCAGGATAACCGCCAAAATGTGATTGTCGAAGCTGATTTTGAGTTAATTATTAACTCGGTCAAGAGAATCAGCTGTGGCACGGCGCCAGAAAAAGTCTCTAAACACTAGAGGCTGATCCAGGTTTTTCAACGGATTCAGCTTCACCTCCAGTGCCTTCACACAGTTAGTTTTAATCATGTGCGAAGAACGGCCAATAAATTGGCGGATATTTTGGCCAATCAAGGAGTGATCTGTACCGAGAGTAGGGTCACAATGGGGTGGCAAGAGATGCCTCAGAATAGATTAAAGGTGTACTATCACGACCAAGCAGATGAAGATAGGATGGTGTTTTGAAACAGAGCCAGATGACTCAGTTTCATTATGTTTCGCTGCTTTTTTCATAGTTTGGTCTTAGTGGGAGGTAAGTCACTATTGGCCTCCGCATCCCAGGTAAATATAGATACAGATGCTCTAGATGGAAGCTGCTCGGAAGACTCAGGTTATTGGACAGTTGACCAAATGGTTGGCGTAGAGGGAATAGTACGAGGGGCCGGAATCCGGGCTTTCTCAATAGCCGTAATACCCCTGGTGCTCTCAGGGTGGTATATGGTTTATCGCATGCATTTTTTGTGGGAAGTGGTTTTTCCGAAATGGGAGCGATTCCATTCATCAAGCTACATGTGGCCAGGGGGAGGGACTGAATACCGCCCTCATCACACCTTAATGTTTAGTGCATTAGACCCGTGCGATATGAGCCTATGCCGTCGAATTAAGCAAGGTGGATCTACGGTTAGGAATGATCGTGCATGTAGGTGGGTCCAGGGGGTTAAGCGCCACACTTCTAGATACCACGATATCTTCCACTGCCGTTGGATCGGGAGAGGAGATTGGATGGTTGAGATTAAAGATGCAAGTCTGGACGAGGAATATATCCCGTACTTGTTTCGTTTCATGACGGGAATCGATAATTTTAGCACGTTCAACAGGTTCATGGGTTATTTCCCCAGGTGGACACGATGTCAGATTGGTACCCTTTTCTCTTCGGGTTCGATCTTAAATGTAAAGTGTGTGCTTGGTGCCAGCCCGAATTGATTCTCGTCCGTTGGATTTCGGTGGGATGATCGAACAGTCTTTACATTTTCTGTCTTTTGAAAGTTCTGAGGTTTTGTAGGTAGGGTTCGAGGTTTTGACCTTTAGCTTAATGCCCTTAGCCCACAGTTCCTCGTGGGCTCTTGTATGTTATGTAATTTATTTTCCATATTAATGAAATAGAAGGTACGACTCTTGAGCAAAAAAAAGAATCATAAAGAATAAAGGAAGTATATATATAAGAAGTCATACTTTGTTATTGTTAATTTACAAGGATGACGTTGTATTATTAACAAATCATAAAGATGCTTGTGATAAAAATATAACTTTATATAATAGTGACATTTTATTTTTAGTAACAACAACAATTTTATATGGCTATTGTTTGAGCCACAAAGTTAGTTATAGAATCGTGAAAGAAGGCTATCTATTTTATAAATAGTAAAGGATAAAAAAATAGTAACAACAGCGATTTTAGATAGTTGTTGTATAGGTTATAGAATTAGTTAAAGAATCATAGAAGAAGGTTGAAAATATTGACAAAATGTGTTTAGTAAAACAATCATGTATTAAAATATAAATTGATTATAGAAACATTAATTTTATATATATATTATCAAATTTAATCATTAAAATATAAATAAATACAAATGAAAATTATTTACTCAAATAAAAGTTAAGCAAATGTTATGTGTCTCACATAGAATGTTATAAAATCTATAAATAAATCTCAACTAATAATACATCTAAAGGAAAGTTTATATACATAAAAATATACACTTTATAAAAAAAATAAGAATTAAGTACATGTAATGAAACATGATAGTATTCATGAAAAGATCAAAGGAAAATACTCAATGTAAATATAAACATTTTTTGTTCTCAATCCCACATAACTTTATTCTATATATCCATAGAGCTTATAATGTTTGTCCCACTCCATAATCTTATTTGTGAATACAAATTCATTGAATATCGAAAATGAATTTTGCACGTAAAGAAAAGATGAATTAAAATGTATATGAGTCATTGTAGCTAAATTAGTTTTATTCAAACACTCTTTTTCATCATCATTCTTCTTGTGCTCCTTTTTAGTGCATGATCCTTGCACTTTTTTGTCATTCCTAACTACAATATTTAAAAACAAAATTAAGGCAAGACAACTAAAACAAGATAAAAGAATCGTAAACAACCAAATAAATACCCTAAAGATGTCCCTGTTGAGGAGGAAGATACAGAAAAGGAACACCACATTCCCCATGAGA
The DNA here is from genome assembly GCA_031772625.1 of Pinus tabuliformis. Classification (NCBI taxonomy): domain Eukaryota; kingdom Viridiplantae; phylum Streptophyta; class Pinopsida; order Pinales; family Pinaceae; genus Pinus; species Pinus tabuliformis. Next base: position 862,608,783 of record CM062808.1, read on the forward strand.
ACAATCTAATTCACAAGGAGCCAGAAACTGTGGAATGTGTATTACATGATCTGATGGACTCTTTGTTGGAGAAGATACCAGATACAATGGATACCAGTGGAGCCAAAAGACAACATTCTTCAGACCACTTTGATTCAGACAAGGATAATCCTGGCCCTGTAGAGGACACCTCACTCGTACTGTTTTCATCCTTGCCAACTCAAGGGGAGTGGCGAAAGGTTGAGAAGAAAAAAGGGAGAAAAGCATAGTTTTCTCCCCAAATGTACATTATTTTTCCGGTTATTTTCTTTCTAGTCTTTTCTTTGAACAATAATTTTTGCCCTGCTAATAGATATGAGCTTCAGCATCTACAAAATGTAATTTTGTTATTATTAATAAAATTATGATTTTTCCTAGAGGAAAAGAATAAAAATAAATTAATATATAATAATGAAGAAAAATCTCTATTTTGTATCTAAATAGTAAGAAATTTTTAAATAACCAAAACTAATGTATATTACCAAATTATATATATAAACATATTTGAATATTAAAAAGTGTAATCTTTTATATTTTATATTTTTAAGTATTCAATTATTGATAAAAAATAACCCATTCATAAACTATTCCATATATTACTCCAAATAAAAATAATAATAATTAGGGATTCAAAACACAAATCGTGTATAAAATTTTCTCCATACAAGTTTGATTGAAAAGAACAATATCAATTTTAATAAGAATACAATGTAATGAAAAAATAAAATATATTGTTAAGCTGGTTTCAAGTATATAAAATGAGATATGGTATTGACACATGCAAGAACGAAAGTTTTAACGTTTAATTTTTTGGAACTTAATTATTATTGTTTGATGTTCATATTCATGAGTGACTTCTAAAACATACTTCAAATAATTTTGGTGGAAGAAATATATATCTATATATGTTTTTTTATGACCATATTTAAATAAGTTGTTTTCCATTTTCAAGTACAACCTCACCAAAATTAATTTAATTTTAGAAAAGTTTTATTTGGAATTGGATTTATTTATAGGACTATAAATTATCTTTAAAAAGATGGAACTGGAACTAGTGTTTGATGCGATAATGAAGTGAAACCCACCTACCCTATATAAAAATAGAAAATCCACAACTTTTCCATTGTCTTCGCAGTTTGCATAATGATGAACAACAACAAAGTATTGGCTACTATTATTACATTAAGTACAATATTATTTTATAAATATAAGAAAATAGCAATTATAACATGTTTTCAAAAACTTCAACCTACATCCCTACAAAAATAAATTATTTACCAAATCATTAAAACTAAAATATCTTATCAGTATTACATATAAAATAATTTATAACAAAAATAAATAGAATTAATATTATCTATTAATTATTTCATTCTTTGTATAAATAAATTTAAAATCCATTTAAAATTTGTTAATCCATTTTCAATTTTTTTAAATAAAATTAAAAAAATCATATACTATTTCATATAAAAAATAATAGAAAATTTTTAAATACCCAAATTATATATATATATATAATTTGCATACATATATATATATATAAACAGTAACACTGCAACATATTTAAATATTTAAATTTATAATTTTTTATAAACTATAATATTTTAGCATCGGTAAGTATTCAATTATTTATAAAAAAATAATTCATATTTTATTCTATATAAAAAAAAAATAAACATCACAGATTCAAAACACAAATCAATGTATAAATATTTCTCCACATAAGTTTGATTGAAAAGAACAATCCCAATTCTAATAAGCATACAATGTAATGAAAAAATAAAATCTGGTTTAAATTGAAGTTATATAAAACAAGACATGGTGTAAAAATGCAAGTTTCGATATTTAAATTTTTTAAACTCAATTATCATTCTTCGATGTTTGTATTAAGGAGTGACTTTTTATAACACAATTCAAAAAAATTTGGTGTCATGAATGTATATATCTTATTTTTTATGACCATGTTTGAATCTAGTGTTTCGCATTTTCAAGCAAAACATCACCAAAATTAATTTAATTTTAAAAAAGTTTTATTTGGAATTGGATTTATTTATCGAATTAAAAAATAACATAAAAAAAAAGAACTAATGGAACTAGTGTTTAATGTGATAACGAAATGAAACCCACCCGCTTTATATAGAACCAGTAAATCGACACATTTTCCATTGTCCTCCTAGTTTGCATAAATATGAACAACAACACAATATTAGTTACTATTATTACATTAAATATAATTATTTCATAAATATGAGAAAAAAACAGTTCCAACAAATTTCCAAAAATTTCAACTTACATCCCTACAACAACAAATTATTTATCAAACTACTAAAACTAAAATCTTTTAATATTATTATATATAAAATAATTTATAATAAAAAAATAAATAAAATTAATATTATCTATTCAATTGGTCATTTTTGGTAATGAAATTAAACTCCATTTAGAAATTTATTTAAAAAAATTATAACACTATGAAATTAATCCAAATATCAATGCAAGCCACCAATATCAATAACTTTATCATGTAAAAATGTTGGGATTATTGATAAGTGTAAAAATAAATTTCATGTATAATTTTATTTTGTATAAATAATATTTTTCTGAAATCATGATGAGACTAAATTGATAATATATTAATACATAACATCCAAATGTCTTATGGGTGAAATGTGTCTTAAATTAGATTTTCCAGATTGTATTCCATATAAAAAAAATAAGTAAAAAAATTAATATGGGTAAAAATAATAGGTAGAAGATTACAACAAAGTTTCAAGATCAACAACCCTATAACCAAAAGTTTAGTGACTATCTATACAAACTTATACAAACTAATACAATGAATCGAAAAACAATTACATTAACAAAACTCGATACCCTATACATGAAATAGTATTATTAATTTCATTAAGTTTTAAGTAATATGATTATAATTTATTTAAATATAGTTTTAGTTTAGTTTTAGATGTGGTTTATTTATTACTTTAGTTTTATTTTAATTACTTTCAATTTTTAGTTTGTTTTGTTACTTCAATTTTTATGATAAATTAACTTAGTTTAACTGGATGAATTTATTCTGGTTTGTAATTAATATACTTTTATATTATTACATTTTAATTTGTAATTTAGTTTGAATGATTGATCGTTATATTTTAATTTTTAGTGTGCTTGTATTATTAATTTCATATTGTTTTAGTTAATATTAATATAATTTAGATTTTTAATTGTTGTAATTTAGTTTTAAATGTGGTTTGATTTATATTTTAATTACTTTTAATTTTTAGTTTAGTATTTTTACTTAAGTTTTATAATAATTTAGTTTAGTCTAACCACACAACTTTATTTTGATTCTTAGTTAATATATTTTTATATTATTCCTTTTAGTTTATAGTTTAATTTGAATTATTGAATTTTTTATTTTATTTTTTTACTTTAGTTGCATTATTAATTTCTTTCAGTTTTAGATAGTATTTTTTTTCACCGGGGAAAAATCTCAATTTTCTATTAGATAAAAAAAAAATTACATGTTGTAGATGCTTGTGCCGCATATGCATATGTTGGGCTGTAGACATCAAAAAATAGTTCTTACAAAAAGACCCATGCAGGGTGTACTGTAAATTGTTCAAATAAAAGTTATATACAAATATGTATATGTCATGTACTGTAAGGAAATATAAAAAAAAGTACTGCAAAAAATTTAGGGCCTGTTGGCCCTCAAGTAGTTTCTATCTATGTATGTCTAATGATAGTACTGAAAATGTTTATCATCCCACTGTTCGTTTATGAGCCAAATTCCCCTAGGTTGGTCCGTGGCTGCCTTGGAAAGTTGGTTGGCAACCTGATTACGCTCCCTGTAAATATGTTGACAAGAAATATATTCAAATTGGGATTTAAATAACATGACTTCATCCAATATATTTATGAGAGTATGCATATGACATGAAGATGCATTATTAAACCAGTTAATAATGATTTTTGAGTCCCCAAAGATTTGTAGATGTCTGCATTCATGAGCAAGTGAAAAATGGAGAAGGTGACGAAGTGTGATGAGTTCAGAAAAATTATTAGTGCCAGTCCCCAGACCCATTTGAATGTGATAAATATGGTTTTCAGTTTGATGTAATATGATACCCCCCTCCCGCATCCATGTTCCTATGAAGCACCATCAAAATAAGCCCATGACATATCGTGATTTATAACTTCTGTGGTCACTGCCTGGACAGTAGGTGTGCTGTCATCATTTGGTATTTCATGATAAGCATTTAGGATATGAGCAATGGATGCAGGCCAACAGATAGCTCTGTCCCTGAAAATAAGTCCATTCCGATTTAGCCATATGGTCCAGCAAATGATCAAGGGTAAGCAATGATGTTTTTGGTTCGATGTCCCTGCCCTCCAGTGATTCCATGCATCCACAACAGTAATGCCTATCCATCAAGCAGTAATGGAGAGGGAAGAGAGAACCTATGACCATAAGTCAGTCACCATGGAAAAGTGAATTAAAAGGCGGTCATTTGATTCCCCAACCTGTTTGCACAAAACACACCAAGAAGGGCTGTGAAAGGACCTATGCTTCAGATTTCTCCCAGTGGGCATTTTTTTCTTTAATATGTTCCACATTAGTAGCCTATTGGAGGAGGGGCTTTGAGCTTCCATATAGACCGCCACCAATCAATGAGTACACGTGGGATGTGTGATGCATGGATAATGGGATAGCCATCTTTGGGTGTATATTTTCCATGACCAACATGTGCCCATATGAGTTCATCAACACCCTCCTTGATGCGCACATGTGATTCTATCAGAGCATTTATGTAATCGACCCATGATTGGTGCCATTGTTCTGGGATGCCTAACAACCGTGCCGATTTCCATGCTTGAGTGAAAATGGTAGTATTCTCCTAGTTAGAGATGGTTGTGAGCCTGTGTATGTCATTGTGCTTGAGGAATTGTATGAGATTAGGTGGGAGTCGGTGCATATTACCACAACTTAACCATGGTTCAATGCCGACCCACATTGATTGACCATCTATGATGCACCAGACTAGACCATTCTTGATGTTAGGTAGAGCATGTAGGACAACTCGCCATATTAAAGAAATACTCAATTTATGCCAAGCTGGGAGCTAAATCCAATCCATGATCTGTAAGGGCCATATATATTTGTAATGCACCACCTATGCCCATAGACTGTGAGAGGTAAGGATGAGCCAACCCATTTTAGCAGCTAGGGCGTGAGCAAATGATGGTAGGTCTTTTAATCCCCAACCACCCCACTTTTTTAGTAGTGCGATATGGGACCAACCTACCCAAGCAAAGGGTCTCCCTTCCTTGTGTCCGTTCCAACAGAATCTGCAGCATAATCTTTGTATCCGAGAGAGGATACCTTTTGGAATCCAATCTAATGACATCCAATACACCGGCATTGCCTCCAAAATTGATTTCATGAGAACTAGTCACCTTGCTTTTGATAGAAACCTATGGTTCCAGATGAGAAGTCTCTTTTATATCTTGACCACCAATCATGTCCAATTCGCTATTTTGTAGCCATGAGGTTTTATCCGGAAGCCAAGGTATTTTAGGCCTACTTCTAATGGTAATCTTTGAAAAGGAAATTTCTGAGTGGCTATCTTCATTTACTATGGGGAGCAGGCTAAGAAGGTGATAGTGTATGTCATCCTATTAGATTACATACCTGTAGCAGCTGAAAAGAAAACATCATTATATCATAGAAAACAAAGAAGTCTCAGATACTACCATTCAAAAAGATAAGCACATCATCCATAGAGAGAAGGTGGATGAAAGTACAATGATCAGTGATCTTCAAACCAAGTATACGCCACTCCCTTCTAGCCTGATGAATAAGTTTGTTGAGTCTTTCCATAAGCAGGAGAAAAAGGAGAGGGGATAATGGACAATCTTTCCTGAGCCCATGCTCTGCATGAAATAAATATGAGGTAGAGCCATTTATAAGAACACTGAATGAAGTTGTTGCGATACAACTCATGATCCAAGTGATGAAGGATATGGGAAAGCCCAAATCAGTAAGTAGCATTATAATGTATAGCCAGCTGACCCGATCAAAGGCTTGGATAGGTCAATTTTGAGGATGGCACCTTTGAGCTCCTTCTTCTTGATGGAGTGGAGGGCCTCTTGTGCAGTGCCTACAGCTTCATGGATTTGTTGATTGTGCAGGAAAGTAAATTGCTCAGGAAAGATATGGTTTGAAAGGATGGCTTAAGGCGATTGGAAATAATCTTGGCAATAATTTTGTAGAGGAGGTTACAAAGGGAGATGGGCTGAAAATAATTAAAAGAACCAGGGGCGTCTACTTTGGGGATAAGAGCTATAAAGGTGGATTTGATAGCCTCATACACATGACCAGTAATTCTGCATTCCTCCACCACATTGAGTAGATCATGTCCAATGGTGTCGAAAAAAGCAATATAGAATTCAATTGTCTACCCATATAGGCCAAGGATCTTATATTTTTTGAACCATTTAATTTTTCTCTCTAGTTCGCCCATGGTAACAGGTTTGATAAGGTTATCAGAGTCTTCATGGTCAACAAACTAGGGGAATAGCTCATCTATCCAAACTATTGCTGCAATGGTTGCCCCAAGGGGGGCCTTGACCAATTGTTAGAAGTGAGAATTTCCGAGATGGGCAAGTTGGTGAAAGGAGGAAGAAAATTGAACATCCTCAGTGGTAATTTTCCAAATAGTGTTACTGGCCTTTCTCCCCTTTGAAAAATTATGAAAAAATTTGGTATTGTCATCACCGTCCTTTAACCAAATGGCTCGACTCCTAAGTTTCCAAGTTTCTTCACGCTCTTTAAGAATCTTGGCCCTTTGTGTCTCTAAGTCAGTGAGATGTGATTTTTCCTCATCTGTTATGAATCCTCTACCTTGCTCATCCAGAATATTTGCCAACTTTTCTTCTATGGTCTTGAGGGCTTGATCATCCTAATCCCTTTTTACCTTAGCCCATTTAATTGATAGACTCTTGATTTCGAGTAAATTTTGACAAAATCCTTCAGATATGGATCTCCCTTCGGATGGTGGATGAGTATGCCAGTAATCTATGACTAATATAGTGTAATCAAGGTTCATTAACCAGGTAGAGTTGAATTTAAAAGGAGCCCTTGTTTTAGGAAATGACTCGGATAGTTCAAGGTAGTTAGGAGAATGGTCAGAGATACCACCTACTCCCACCCATTGGCGATAAGTTGATAGAGCCTGGATCAAATGTTCCTTGATTAGAAATCGATCTAATCGCCTAGCTAAGGAAATGTCTCTCGTTCTACTGTTGCGCTAAGTTGGTTGAACCTTATTCATGGGAATATTGATCAAATAGTGTTTCTCCACGAGATGGTTCATAACATCCGAAAGTGGATCTATTTGGGTGTTACAACCCTAGGATTCCCCATAACCAATTGAAAATTTTTAATCTCCTCCTAGAATGAGGTTGTCCAAGTTGACAAGGGATAGGTTGAGCAGATGAGTCCAAAATTCAGCTCGGTTGAGACATGGAGCATATATATTTATGATTTTGATCTCCATCCCTAATTCAGAGGAATACATATCCATTCCTATAAACCCAACTCCACCCCAGGTAGTGATAATCTTAATAGTGCATAGATTGATGCCTACAACAATGCCTCCAGACCTTCCAATGGCATCATGTGCATGGAAGGTCCATCCCGACTTCAGAGCATGTAGGATAGGTATGATCTAGTCAGCATTGGCGAGGGTTTCTTGCAGATAAATGATGTCGGTGGGCTCAAAATCCAATAATATTTTGAGGGCAGATTTTTTAGCAGGGCTCACTAGACCCCTACAATTGAAAGAGAGCCATTTCATGATAGTAACCAAGAGATGGTGTTCGATGCTCTAAGAACCCTGTCGAGAGTGGATTTCCTGCCCATAGCCACATCCACCCCAGCCTAAATGATAGCCTTGGAGATATATGAGTGTCTACCTCTGGAGGACTTGGTAGATTTAGGAGGGGAAATCAACCCAATCCCAGAATGTTCGAAGGATGAGAAACCCTAGACCGAAGGTTGTATGAGTGGGTATGACTAGAGGAGGTAGAAATATTTGGGGAGGGATTGGTATCTAGTTCATGGATGGAGGGCGAAGTGGTGGATATGGTAGGAGAGTGAAGGTCCAGTGGACAAGATAACGGGGATGATGAAATGTCAGGGATGGATGAAAATGCAACATGATGATGCAAAGTAGAAACAAAAGAAATAATTGAAGAGATAGAGTAAAGAGGAAAAGGTGTACCCGATGAACGAGAAGCTGCAACAGTAGCCTAGGATCTCATCATAGGTGGGGATGGATTCCTAGGAGAAGTTGAGGCCGGGAATTGAGCATCATTGCAAGTTGTGCTACTCGGTCCCAGAGTGTGGGAAATTGATTCTTCAGCAGACGATGGCACACACGAAGCCGCAGCAGCCGAAACTTTGGTGGGAGAACCGCCAGGATTCATTGGAGGACATTCTTTGTAAAGGTGACCCACCTTGTCACACCTCTAGCATCGAAAAGGAACTCCTTCATAGTCCAGGAGCTAGATGCAGGTGAATCTTCACCAATGGAGTAATTTGTTCCTCCAACCCCTCTCTGATGTCCAAATACACCAGAATTCGCACCATGGATTTGTTGCCGGATGATTCATATGACTTGTCGAAATCAAGAAAGGTACCAAGTGCATTCCCAATGTGCGTAAAAACATCCAAAGACCAAAAATGCATGGGAAGGCCCCAAAGCCTGACCCATATCGAACCAGAACCCAGTTGTTCACACTTAGGGTCAAATAAAGGGCTCCAACTCTTAAGCATAACAGGGGCCATCTCAATATGCCAATAGTGCGAAAGGACCCATGAAGTATGATCTTCCCTCAGAAAACTCAGAGAAAACCAACCCCGCGCCAAGGTAGTAATAGTCGGGAGTTTCGTGAGGATGTGCCCCCAAATTTCCATAACCCATAAGTGCAATTTGGCAATGGAGTAAGCACGCCCTCAAACTCTACCAACCAATACCTTATTGGCGGTGTCCACAACCTCCCCCATGTGCACTCCAACATTGAAACTGAGTTCCAACTGCTTGCAGGAGGCTTTTACACACTTCTTCTTCTTGTCCTTGCTTGAACGTGGAGGAGTAGGGTGATCCTGTAGAGGATCCTGTGAGCCTGATGAGTGCCTCTGAGGTAGGGGAGAGTCGGAACGAGGGTTTACAGAGGGGATGTCAAAACACCCAGATGGAGAGTAAGAGAGTCCTAGAATATCCAAGGATGGGTGTGTAGGCTCGAACGAGTGTGGAGGGGAGGCAAAAGTAGAGGTATGTTCAGCCACAGAAGGGTTAACGAAGAGGGGAGTTGGTTGGGAGGGGTCCAATGGTAGAAAGTCAAATGAAGGGGATGGTGGGATGTAGGAAACGAGATAATGAAGGGTAGTCAGTGAGAGGGGAGGGAAATCGAGACCCAGCAACCCGATGGAAAGGTTGATGAATGGGATGGAGTGAGCAAATGGACCTAGGTCTAAACGACAGTGAGACAAATCTTGCAAAAATGGTTGATTTGTGCCCAAGGGTCCATTAATCGTCCTCTTCGGTGCAGAATTAGGGCTCCTCCAGATGGAACCGTTGGGATGGGATCCTCCGAGTAGTCGACCACGTCGACATCCATTTCCAACATACTGTAGACAAAAACGGCGACAACGAGAGATAGGTAGGGAAACCAAGTGACAACGCAAGGTGAGAGGTCAATCTGTCGACCACGACAATGAAGCCAATGAAAGAGAAGGACGAAAGGCAGCTACGATGTCTACAGTAAATTTGGGTGCAAACCCTAACCCTTCTCAGTCCAGGTTCGAATGTTGTGCAACCGCGCCATCCAACAGCCCTTGTGATGGATTGATTATTTTTTTTAACAACCCCATTCTACTGCAAGTTGTACGAAACTATCAACTCCCTCTTGAAAATTCATTTTTAGATAGTATGATTATAATTTACTTAGATATAGTTTTATTTTGATTACAAGATGTCGTGGCCATGATCCCCATGAAAATTGGTGAATTCTTAGGGTGGCCAAATTTCATGAATGACATGTGACATATCTCAAGAAAGCTGAAATAAGACACGCAAACTATTAATTCAATCACATACTAACAAATTATTATTATTAATTAAAATAAAATATACTTTAATGATTTATAAATTTAAACATTAGAATTTTTTTGGGTCAATGTTAAACTATTAGTGGTCAATAAGTAAATAGATTGCTATATAGTTTTAGTTTAACTTTAAATGTGGTTTACTTATTACTTTAATTTAATTTTAATTACTTTTAATTTTTAGTTTATTTTTAATACTTCAATTTGTATAGTAATTTTGTTTAGTTTAACTTCATAACTTTATTTTGATTCTTAATTAATATACTTTGATATTATTACATTTTAGTTGGTAATTTTGTTTAAATAATTGAAATTTTTACTTTGTTTTTTAGTTTGATTATATTACTAATTTTATTCAGTTTTAATTAATATAATTATAATTTAGACTTTTAGTTGTTTTAGTTTAGTTTTAATTGTGGTTTAGTTATTAATTTAGTTTTATTTTAATTACTTTTAATTTTTAGTTTAGTTTCGTTATTTCAATTTTTATAATAATTTATTTTAGTTTAGCTTCAATACTTTATTTTGTTTCTTAGTTAATAAACTTTTATATTATTACTTTTTACTTTGTAGTTTATTATAAATTACTGATTTTTTTAACTTTAGTTGTATTATTAATTTTATTCGGTTTTAGGTAATATGATTATAATTTACTTAAATACAGTTTTAGTTTTATTTTGATTACAAGATGCCAACCATGATCTCCATCAAAATTGAAGAATTCTCAGGGTGACCAAATTTCATGGATGACATAGGACATTTCACGCCCCTATCCCGGTGGTAGTCTTTCAACAACACACAGGGGGGTGCGATATCGTCACAGTTTTTCTTTTCACCAATACTAAAATGTATAGGCTACGCCTATCTAAACATTTAACCAATTATTACTTCAAGTGTTATTATCGCAACAGAAATAAATTCTTCAATTAACCATTCATCAATATAAACACACAGTGAAAATCATCAACACATCATCATAAGTGGGAGGGGTGACTCCCATAAGTTAGAGTATGCCCAATATCAATATATATATATATATCTATATATATATATATATATATATATATATATATATATATATATATATATATATATATATATATATATATATATCACCTGAACTGTTAAACTTTCTATGACACTACCATGTCCACCATTCTTCGTTTCGGTTCACCTGAGCCCTCGACACTCCCTGCCACAACTCTGCCTGCACTGTCCAACACTTCGTCACACCATCGTGCCTCTCGTGTAGCCCATAATGCATTCATTCACTCTACCACAACCTCTGCCCAAACCACCATTCACTCGACGCTGTCGCAACCCAGGTCACTACTTGCACCTGCCTCTCAGTGTGAAATGTCGTGTCACCCTACCTGCAGCTCGTTGTAGCAACTCAGGTCACCCGACTATTTGACGCCCAACTCTGGGTCAGTTCTTCCCATTCAACATGTGGCCGAACTATTTAACTCAACCCTGCCACTATCTAGTAGGGCCACACTACCATTCGGTTCGCGAGAAACCCCAACTCTCACCTTTCTGACTTTGATCCTCCACCTGGACTCACCTGTGGCTTCGAACCTTCTCGCACAGTGATTTCTGTGTTTGCTCTTGCATGTTTTCGATCGTGTTCGATGATGGTTGGAATGACCATCATTAATCCAATATATATGCATGCTACCATGTGAAAACACCAAGGGTCGCGACCTTTCATGGTTCGCCCATCCTCCATGTACACGTTAACCTACACATTCACATTTCATCCAAACTCATATAATATATATCACTGCCTCGTTGCATGTGTATCGTTGCCACTCAGGTTGGCCTAGCAACCCACTTGCTCGATCTACATACTTCGGTTCTGCACACTCCATCGCTCGCCCATGAGCGCCTTGCTTGGGCGTGCCCCCACCCGAAGGTCCAACTCAAGTCACCTGCCTGTCGCATGCTCCCATTGCACATCCGAAATTCCACCTCTGAGTCACCTTTAACCGAATGTGAGCACTCGTCAACTTGAGGTCCTGACATCCTCCACCACTTTGAAAATGTTGTCGTCCCCGACAACACCATCTCAGCAACCTCCATTGCTAAGACATATCTATATATGTGGGCATCCATATAGCTCCACCCATGACTTGCTCCATGCTCCAATATCGTCAAACTCTGCAAGAAAATCATGTGCTGGATCCCCCTGTGATGGTGATTAGTTGGGTATCTAATACAACTGTAACATCACCTCCACAAGAATGCATTCTCCTCACATCATCATGACTATCTTCACATCCTGTTGTCAATTGTGTCCATCTCGCCCCATGTTACTGCTCATAAAATATAGAGGACCCAATGCCATGAGTAGAAGAAAATGAGCCTCATTCCCATGTTATTCTAAGAAGAGGTAGGGGATGGGAAAGTTGATGGCTCTCCATCCTCCTTCTCTAACAGCTCAATCCATCTATTTGGATCTTCCTCCTCCAATCTCTACATGTATGCTTCCTAGCTCTCCTCTTGAGTCTTCGGTCTAGCATCCCCATTTCCTTCCATTGCCTCTAGCATGCCCGTCAAATCCAGGATACTATCAAAAAATGCTCTAATAACATGTGATTGCTCCATGAGTTTTTCTTGTGCAATATAAAATCTCTCATAGAGTTCTTCATCTTGCTTGATGTCCTCCACATTCATCGTTGTTAATTTACATCCAACTGGCATAGCTACCACGGTTGGTACCCCCAAAGGTTCATCATCCTGTTCGTCCTAAATGTACAACTTCTTCATATGTGGCACCATCATAGCCTCATGTTGTTTAAAAAATTCCATACCTAATATTGTCTTATAGTCATCCATCCACACAAGCGTGAATTTGATCTTTATAGACCACTCACCAATGTTCACATCCACATTTTCTGCCATATTGATGACTTTATCTGGTGGAGAGTTCATTGCTTTAAGATGATCTCACATTGGTGAGAACTTCAATCCAACTTTTCTCATATCTTCCTCCCTGATGAAGTTATGGGCCGCACTATTGTTCACCATAGTGAGAAAAGTGGCTTGCCCAACCTTCACGCTAACATACTCCAATTCGTTCCTCTGAGGATCCCACCTTGGGAATCCCTCTGTGGTGGTCACTATAGCTCCTATAATATGCATCACTCCAACTTTTGGTTCCTCTTTCTTCTTCTTTCCATTAGTTTTTGGTTCTGCAGCCACCATCGTTCTAGAAGGACAATTCTTCACCATGTGGTTCTCTCTGCACAACCAACATTTTAGAGGTTTCTTTGTCGTTGAATTGTCATTTGATATCGAATGATCCTCCTTTGTAGTTTTATCCTTCAGTTTATCAGAATTATTTCTCTCTTTGGTCCTTTCATCATAATTTTCTACCAGTCAATCAACTATAGAAAATGCTTCTTCTAAATTTTTGATATTTTGCATCTTCACCTCATTGCGTGCCCAAGGTTTCAATCCTATAATGAAGTTGAATACCTTGTCTTTCTCTGCCATGATAGGTAGTTCCAAGATCGTACTCGAGAATTATCATTGATATTCTTGTAGAATCCTTGTTTGCTTAATGTATTTAATATTCATCCTTACATCTCAAGTCTCATCTTATGGGGTAAAATGAGTCCGCAAAGCCTTCTTCATATCATCCCAGGTAGAGATGTTATCAGTATCATTATTGGCAATCTGATCCAACTTCTGTCTCCACCACATCTTAGCATCCTTAGTAAGGAATTGAGCAGCTACTTTGAGCTTGGCTTCATCATCAAGAATCCCCAAGCACTCCAAGTATTTCTCCAAGTGCTTTGGCACTCCACATCCCATCAAAAGAATTAGGTTCCTTAAATTTCACATGAGCAATCCCTCCAATCGATCCCTACCCAACTTCTTTCTTAAAAAAATTTATTTCATTCAGAGCATCGTTAAGAGATTTCTACAACTTCAAGATTTTAGCCAAACCTTGATCTCTTGCAACCCCAATGTACTTGACTTCCTTCTCTGTTTCTATAAATTGTCATTCAGTATAATCATATTGGGCCTTGAGGTTATCATATGCTTCTTCCAACGTTATAAACTTATCTCACATTTCAACATTCTCAGCTTCCAGCGAGGCTACCTTCGAAGCAAATTCCTCCATACAATCCAATAACCTGTCCATAAGAATTTTTACGACATCCCTGCTATATTCACCTATTACCAGAGGTTCTTCTACGTTGTCTTCCATTAGTTTTTCTTGTGATATTGTCAAGACTATACACTAATCTGTTCAAATTCGACCTTTGCAACTTGTCTGTGTCGAACTTTTTCAACTTCAATCAAAGCCTTGCGGAAAGTGGGCTCCAATACCAACTATCACGAAGTGGCAGATGTATCTATGGTTCAAATCTTCAATTGAGCTCGACTCGCCCTAAATCAAGCTCTTATACCAACTATCACACCCCTATCTTGGTTGTAGTCTTTCAACCACACATAACCAGGTGCGACACCGCCACCCTTTTTCTTTTCACTAATACTTAATCAATTATTACTTCAAGAGTTATTATCACAGCAGAAATAAATTCTTTAATTAACCATTCATCAATATAAATGCACAGTAGAAATCATCAACACATCATCATAAGTGGGAGGGGAAACTCCTAGAAGTTAGAGTCTGCCCAATATATATATATATATATATATATATATATATATATATATATATATATATATATATATATATATATATATATATATATATATATTGTAATTCAATTGTACAACACTACCATGCCCATCGTTCTTCATTTCGATTCACCCACACCCTCAGCACTTCCTGTCGTAACTCTACCCACATTCTCCAACACTTCGGCACACCATCGTCCCTCTCGTGCAACCTTGAATGCCTTTGTTCACTCTACCGCAACCTCTGCCCAAACCATCATTCACTCAGCGTTGTCAAAACCTAGGTCACTACCCGCACCTGCCTCTTGGCGTGCAGCATCGTGTCGCCCTACATGCAACTTGTTGTAGCAGCTCGGGTCACCTAACTGTTTGGCTCCCAACTCTCGGCCGATTATGCCCATTTAGCATGCGACTGAATTGTTTACCCTGCCACTATGTAATTGTTCCGCACTGTTGTTTAGTTTACGAGAAACCCCAACTCCCACCTTTCAGACTTCGATCCTGCACCTGCACTTTGCCTGTGGCTTCGACCCTTCTCACTCTGTGATTTCTATGTTTTATCTTGCTTATTTTTGGTCGAGTTCAATGATGGTTGGAATGACCATCATGCACTCCAATATATATGTGTGCTACCATGTGGCAACACCAAGGGTCACACCCTTTCATGGTCGGGCCCTCCTCCATGTATACATCGTCCTACATATTTACATGTCAATCCAAGTCGTATAATATATATCATTGCCCCATCACATGTGTATCACTACCACTTGGGCCGACCTAGCCACCTGCTTACCCAATCTCCATACTTTAGTTATGCACACTCCATTGCTTGCCCATGGGCGCCTTGCCTAGGTGTGCACGTGCCTAAACGCCCAACTCGGGTTGCCTGACATGCCTGCCCATCGCACGCTCCTGTCACACATCCGAAAGTCCAACTCTGAGTCGCCTTTAACCAAATGCGGCCTCTCGTCAACTCAAGGCCCTAACAGGACACATGTCAAGAAAGTTGAAATAAGACATAAACTATTAAGCCAATCACATGCTAACACATTATTTTTCTATTTAAAATAAAAAATACTTTAATTATTTATAAAGTTAAACATTAGAAGTTATCATGGTCAATTCTAAACTATTGATGGTTAATAGAAAAATTGGTTGCTATAGTTTTACCTTGGCAAAGACTAATAAAAAATTCAAAACCTAGCTTCTCGACAAGTTTGGAGGCAGGTCATGGAGAGGGACAAGTTTGGTAACAAAACTCTTACTTCATTCATCTATTTCAGGTTACTAAAAAGCACTATACCCGATATGTGTATTAAATTTTTTAAGGTTACTAAAAAGCACTATACCCTATATGTGTATTAAATTTTTTAAAACCCTTATATTGAATTCTAATTTTAGGGTTAGAGTTGTGATGGGTGTCTCTTATTTAGTTTTTTTTTGTTGTGTGGTGATGATGAAAAGTTACTTATTTTCCTATTTGTTTTTAATGCATTTTATGGTAAAGGTTTTGAATTTGAATAATTTAAATATTTAGGTATGTTTACAAATATATATTGATAATTTTTTACAATTATTTGAAATTAAAATTCTTATTATTGACCAATGCCTATTATTTAGTTTTTTTTGTGCACGATGATGAAAACTAATTTATTTTCTTATTTTTTACATGATTTATAGTTTTTTAATGCATTTTATGGTAAATTGGAATAATTTAAATAATTAGGTATATATAAAAATAGACTTTGTACATTGATCTAGATGATAATTAATTATGTAGGGCAAAAACAATGTTTAAGGTAAATATAAAGTTTTGAATATTTTTTAGAAATTATCCACTCATGCATCATTTCTTTCAGTCCAAAAGCATTTTCTACCATTATTTGAAATTAAAATGCTTATTGAGGAGTGCGTTATTTTGTTTTTGTTGTGAGTGATGATGAAATGTAACATATTTTTGTATTTTCTACATGATTTATAGTTGTTTTTTAGTGAATTTTATTGTAATTTTTTTTAATTTAAATAATTTAAAATTTTGAATATTGTTTAGAATGGATCAACTCATGTATCAAAGTATCCAGAAAATTGGCTAGCATTGATTACTTCATCTGCTTTTCAATCCAAAAGTTTTTTCTACAATGGTTTGAAATTAAAATGCTTATTGAAAGGTGTCTTCTATTTAGGTTGTTATTTAGGTTCTATTGTGTGTGATGGTGAAAAGTAACTTATTTCTTATTTTCTACTTGATTTAAAACTATTTTTATGTATTTTATGTTAAATATTTTAATTTAAATAATTAAATATATTTATAAAAATAGACTTTAATTTATAGAATTTGATTTTAAAAAGTTAATTTTTTAATAAATTATTATTTAAGAAAAATGGATAGTTGATTGAGCTATTTACACACATTTTTTTCATTTGGTAAAAATGGTCATGTATATTGCTCCAGATAATAATTATTTATACTTTAAAAAATGAGCATAGTGAATATTAAAGTGTACATAAAATTAATAATTCAATATTAATTAATTAATTATATAGGCATGAATAATGTTCAGAGTAAATACAAATTTTTGAATTTTGTTATTCAAAAATTGATCCAATCATGTGTCATAATTTCAAGAAAGGTGGATAATTTTGATTGCTTCATGTGATTTTTAATCTAAAAGATTTTTCTACAATTATTTGAAATTAAAATGCTTATTAAAAGGTGTTTGTTATTTAATTTGTGTTGTATGTGATGATGAAAAGTAACTTTCTAAACACTTATTCTAGATATATAACCCCATATAAAATTATGAAAGTCACAAATCACCAAAATTGATAACAACAAAAAGGCACAACAAAACTAAATGTTATGCATGATGATGAAAAATAGCTTATTTTCCTACTTTATGATTTACATTTTTATGTATTTTATGGTAAAGTTTTTAAATTAAAATAATTAGATATATCTAAAAATATAGATTTTATAACATGCTTTACATAGATGAGTTCAAGAGCTTAGTCTATTTTATGATTTAAAGTTGGCTTTTATACATTTTATGGTCAATTTTTTAAATTAAAATAATTAGATATATTTAAAAATATAGATTTTATACGATGTAATACATAGATGAGTTCAAGAGCTTAGTCAAGACTTAAAATGAAGATAAGGGTATACATTTTCATAAAGGCTTTAAATTTAAAAGTTTAAATAGTTGGGTACATTTATAAATATATATTTTATTTTATAGAATTAGAATTTAAAAAGGTAATGTTTTTAATAAATAATTATTTTAAAAGAAATAAATAGTTGATTAATATGTTTATACGCATTTTTTTAATTTGGTAAAAAAATCTAATGAATATTGTTTTATATAATAATTATTTCCACTTTCGAAAATGAATTTGGTGAAGATAAAAGTGTACATAAAATTAATAATTGAATATTAATTAATTAATTAGGTAGAGAATAACAAATTTTAAAGGAAATATAATGTTTTGAATATTGTTTAGAAATTTATCAACTCATTTTTCATAATATCTAGAAAGGTAGATATCTTTGATTACTTAATATATTTTTCAATCCAAAACAATTTTCTATAATTATTTGAAATTAAAATGTTTATTGAAGGGTGTATGTTCTATAATTATTTGAAATTAAAATGTTTATTGAAGGGTGTATGTTATTTAGTTTTTGTTATATGTGAGGCTTTTCCTATTTTCAGCTTGATTTATAGTTATTTTTCATGGTGAATTTTTTTAATTTAAACGAATAGGTTTATTTATAAATATACTTTATTTTATAGAATTAAGATTTTAAAAAGTTATTTTTTTAATAAAAGATTATTTAAAAAAATAGATAGTCAATTGAGATGTTTACACACATTTCCTAATTTGGTAAAAAAAGGTAAATGGATATTGCTCCAAATGATAATTATTTTTACATTAGAAAATAACCTTGGTGAAGAATAAAGTGTACATAAAATTAATAATTGGATATTAAAATTTAAACTCATCAAAATTGATAACAAAAACTAATTATTATCCAATGTTCTTTAATTTTTGTTGTGCAGGATGATGAAAATAACATTTTTTCTATTTTATAATTTATAGTTGTTTTTTTATACATAAAACTTTTTTAATTTAAATAATTTAAATAATTAAATAAAAAACACAAAACAAAAACTAATTATGATCCAATGTTATTTAATTTTTGTTGTGCATGATGATGATAATAACTTATTTTCCTATTTTATAATTTATAGTGGTTTTTTTTAATGTATTTTATGGTATTTTTTTTTAATTTAAATAATTAAGTATATTTATAGATATAAATTTTATACAATGTATTGTATAGATTAGTTCAAAAACTTAGTCGTGACTTAACCCAGAAGATGGGAGTATACACTTTTTAGTAAAGGCTTTAAATTTAAACAATTAGATATATTTATAAATATAGATTTTATTTTATAAAATTAAAATTTAAAAAAGTTAAATTTTTTAATAAATAATTATTTTAAAAATTTAGATAGTTGATTTGGATGTTTATACACATTTTTTCATTTAGTTAAAAAGGTTAGTACATATTGCTTTAGAAGATAATTATTTCTACATTAGAAATTAAGTCCGGTGAATATTAAAGTGTAAATAAAATTAATAATTGAATAATAATTAATTAATTAAATTGTAAATATAATTAATATTGCTTAAAAATTGGTCAAGTCATTTGCCATAATATCTAGAAAGGTTGATAAGAATAATTAAGTGATCAATTTTTCAATCCAAAAGTTTTTTCTACAATTATTTGAAATTAAAATGTTTATTGAAAGGTGTTTGCTATTTTTGTATTATGTGATGATGAAAAGTAACTTAATTTCATATTTTCTGCATGATTTATAATTGTTTTATGTATTTTATGATAAAGTCTTTTAATTTAAATAACTAGATATATTTATAAATATAAGCCTTATTTTATAAAATTAAGATTTTAAAAAGTTAATTTTTTTAATACACATCTTTATATATATATAACAAAATTTATGTATGAAAGGGACTATGAATATTTTTCCGCAACTTCATATATAATTGAACTTCTTAAACTATTCTCATGTAATTCTTAAATATGAAAGAAATTGTAAAGATCCGTTAATGGAGAGGGATTATGGACAATTTCTTAGTAATATTAGTTAATATCTCAATTTTTGCATTAGACACATTTATTTCAGTGTAGATGTTAATTTCTAGCTATGTGTAATGATTTCTGTGTCACAATAATAACAAGATGGCTGATGTAGAAGTTGGGGAATGTGAAGAACAAAAAATGAATAGAAGTGAAGAAAAAACAAAAAGTCCAAAGATAAACACAGAGGAAATGACAACTAAGAAGTATCAACAACAAAGGGAAACACATAGAGCACATTAAGAAAGACATTCACAACAAATAACAACATAACAACATCAAGCAGAGATGAGAGAACAAATTGAATATCACAAAGAATATCAAAGAGAATATCGACAAATAAAAGCGCAAGAAATGATAATGGGACAACAACAACAAGAGATGGAAGAAAAGCTTGAACGTCAAAGAGCACTTCAAAGAGAAAATCAAAGAGTATATCAATAAAGAAAGGAAAAACAAAAGACGATGGAAGAACAACAACAAGAGATGAAAAAACAAATTGAATGACAAAGAGCACACCAAAAAAATAATCAAAGAGCATATCGAGAAATAAAGGCACAACAAATGACAATAGAACAACAACAAGGTGAGATGAAAGAACAAATTCAACGGCAAAGAGCACATCAAAGACACATTAAAAGAACATATCGAGAAAGAAAGGAACAACAAATGACAATAAAACAACAACAACAAGAGCCATAACAACAAATTGAACAACAAAGAGCACATCAAATAGAGCTTAAAATAAGACATTGAGAAAAAAAATTACAACAAATGATAATAGAACAACAACAACAAGAGATAAAAACACAATTCGAATGACAAAGAGCACATCAAAGTTAAATTAAAAGAACATATCAAGAAAGAAAGACACAACAAATAACAACATAAAAACAACAAGAGAAAATTCCTATGAAAAAAAGGTGTTCAACCAATGTCTATGACCAAGTTACACCAGAAATTCTCATTGATATGGATATTGCACATTGAAAATTTTGTCATGGAATTGATTAATTATCTCTAATTCAAATGTGTAATGTGTGTGAGGAGTCATATGTTGGAATTCATATATTTCAAAAAAACACAAGTCCAATATGCATGAGATGTAAAAGGAAGGAACTCATCACAAATTTGCATCTGCTAACCATATGAATCCAAGGCAACAACCTAAAGTTCTTTAAGATCTCACACAAGTTGAGGAAATATTGATAGCACATGCAAGTCCAATATTTTAGGTTATGCATTCAATAGGTGGAAAATACAAATATAGAGGTCACACCATTATTTTTCCACAAGAGGTTAGCAATCTTGCCATGGGGTTACCGTGACATATTCAGGGCTTGGATTTGATGATTGTTATGTGAAAAAAAGGTGGAAAAGGATCCAGTTATGAATTTACTATCACAAAAGATAAAGTATTGTGTGCATGGAATGATAAGATTAAGGATATGATCCATGTTATCATAGATTTCAAGTTGATAAAATTGCACATAAAGAATTACCTGAAATTGCAATCGATGTATCACATTTGATTAAATCGGTTACATTACAAGATATAGACAATGACATTGAATCAACAAATTTGGAAGGGGTTCCAAAGATTGATGATGCATTAAATGGCTTACAAACAACTTCTTTTGCAACAAAGCCTCCAAATGGACAACAAGAGATTGATATTATTCAATATTGGGAAAATAACCCTAATGTGGAGGAACATAAAACAAATTTAGAGGAGGTTGTTACTTGGCCTAACATTGGCTCATCTCCAATCAATGAGTATAACATTATGGGGTTGTTCGACATGGAAGTTCCGATATTGTTCCCAAATGGAGAAGTAGATTGGTTGCAAGCAAGAAAGATAAATGTCCATCTACATGAGTATGCAAAACATCTTCTTCGATGTCATAATCATAGGTTTGGAAGGCACCCACATCATTAGATACTTTTTAATAAAAATAATCATGAGACATTGTGCTCAGTCTTTTTCTACAATTTTTGTAAAGAAGAATATGAAAAATATACCAAAAATAGTGGAGGAGTTAAGATAACATTTTCAAAATCTTCAAGAATCACGAATTGGAGAAAAATTAATGGGATTTGGAATTGTACTGAGGCACACATGCATATTGGAATAAGTGTTGTGTTGATTTATTTGACTTGATTAAACCGATTGGTAGTTTTACAATATTATTTACATTAAGTGCGACAGATATGAAATGGCCAAATTTAAATAAATTAATGCAAGGTACATATCCTATGATTCGGTGGAAGCAAGAAAATGGGGACAACAAAATGTAATTGATAATCCTCGTATTATAGCAGATTGTATGCACTTAAGACATATAATGTTTCGAGATGAAAAATTCAAGCGTTTTCATCAAGATACATTTTATTGGTGTCGTTATGACTAGCGATATCATGGATCTCTTCATGTGCATGGATTTCTATGGTTAAAAAATGCTCCTAACATGGACACGTTGAACTTGGGTGATCCTACACAAGTTAGAATTCCAAAGGAATATTTTTATGGATGTGTACATAGAATGAATCCATGTGATAAACATCAAAGACCTATTCAAGTTATGCTCAATGTTGATGATCATTTATGTTCAAAGGACACACAACAAATATTTCAATATGATCCTATGATTGATCATGAAGAAGTTCTTAATTGTGTTGAGCATCATGTCACCTACAATGAGAGATAGTGCCTTCAAAAGAAGGCGTGAAGATTGGTACATTAATATAAGGCACCATGGGATCTATGTGATGAGTCAAAATCTTATATTGATGATAATGGGGAAAATAAGTATGGACCAATAAGAAATTATGATAGATTGAACATACAAAATCATGAAACATTGATGATATGGCTAATATAGATTGGAAAGATGTTCTTTCGAAGCACGCCATCATTAATTACATAGAACAATATGCAATGAAATTTTAAAAAGGATCGGAAACATTTCATGATATGTGGATGCATCTCTCTTCTATTCAAAATCCAAATGAACTGACAACACATGCATATAGGAGTTTATTATGTGAAACCATTTTTTATAGAGATATTAGGTGCATAGGAGACAAGTCATTTACTTCTAAAGCTCCCTCTTTCTGAATGTAGTCATTTATTTAAGGTCTTAAATGTTGGCATGAAGGTTTTCAAACAAGTATGGTTTGAGACAAACAATGTTGGTGATGACAATTCACTTATTGATGCATATACCAAATGACCTGCCCACATTGATCACCTTGCATTGATATATGTGGCAAAATCATGGTCATCTGAAAAATGTCAACGTAAGAAAAAATGGTTACCACAAAAAAATACAGCTATTGTACATGTGTTCCCTTGATTTAGCTCAATTCCTAATCAAATACATGCCAAGTTTGTTGAATTTTATTAGTTTGAGTTGGTATTATACAAGTATTTTCATGATTTTTGGAGATATATTGGTCACACATCTGATGAGACAATTCATAATTGGGAAAATTTATGATATCAACCATGGCATGTTGATCACAATCTGGTGCCTCCAATTGATCTGATTGAATCCAATGAAGAAGAAGTTCGAAATCCACCTATAGATTCTAGGAATAATGAGTAGGATATCATTTATGTATTACATAAGAATAAATATATAAATTATAATGAGTATGAGATGTTGGGACATAGAGATCATGATTGTGAGCATAATTGGAACACAAAATTTGTTGATGTAAACACTTCCAATAGTGCTATTAATTTCATATATGAAAAGCGAAAGTCGAATACCATTCGCATTAACCAACATGTAAAGTCTTATTCCTTTGAAAGTATTAGGGTTAAGGAATTTAGACTTCTGTGATCCATAACATTGTTTAGATAATCTTCGACAAAATCACATAACCAATCTTTTGACAAAAGATTGGTTATGTGATTTTGCCGAAGATTATCTAAACAAAGTATTAGGGTTCAACAGAAAAAAACATTTGATATTATCCTTGACCATTATAGACCAGGGGTTGATCCACTGTGCATGATAATCCAAGGAACTTTAGGTACAAGAAATTCTTATTTGATTAGAGCCACTAAAAATGCACTTGATGTTGAAAAAATGAAACAAGAAAAAAAATCCTAATTTAATATTTTCTTGAATTAAACTATAATTCTAACTCTCATAGCAACTTGTAATAGTTAACCAAGTTAATTTGACTTAGTTGGCTCAGTAAATTTGAGTTGGGAGTCTATCTAGAGTCATGTAGAGTGATCCCTAAATTTTAGGGGGCCAAGTTGAGTTCTTTTGAGTTGTAATTATTTAAATGAGTTAAATTCAGTTAAACTAGTTCTAACTGATGGAGGAATTAGTGGGAGATCCAGTAGTGGGGTGTAACCAACACTTCTCAACCAATAAACTGAATATTAACTCATAATTAACTCATGCATGTCAAATCAGAGAAAGACCCCGTTGAGATTGGAGTTCAGGGACAATGTACTATCAGTTGTAAAATCATCTAAATTAAACAGGTGGTGCATGCAATCAGAGGAAGACCTATTGATGGATTACACATTTATGGATGAGGAATTTTCCTATTAAATATGGGTTAATTCCCTAGGAAATTGCGCAAGGAAATAAGATCTTGGCAAGCAAAATATTTGGGTAGGTATTAGCTAGAGATTGTTTGTGAAGTAATGAGATATATTGTACTTGTGCAAAGATTGTTTGGGTTGAACAAGAATTGTATTTTCTCCTCAAATTTTCTGATTAATGTAATATATAGATAATAGGGGTTTTTAGCTGTGGCTTTCCCCATAAAATTATTGTGTTATGTGTGATTGAATTCTTCCTTTTCTGCTTCATGATTCCATTGATCAATTTATTTTTGTTTCCACTAATGAATAGATAGATTCAAGTCAATTATTTTAGCATATTACAATCTACAGTTTGAATCTACAAGAAAATTCTTCATGGTATCAGGGCTGAAATCACCATAGAAGAGAAGAATATGAGTATGTGGTTGTAGTATAATTCGAATTTGTAGTTCATACTTCAAAGACAGTAAGATGTCTTTCTAGGGATTGATACTTGAGGGTAGATTGAATTACACATATTGGAAGGATAGGATGGAGGCAGTGTTGGAAGACAACATGTTTAAGGAATTCATAGACAATGATATCCTAAGCCTCTAACTTGATACACTGATCTGGCATAATGGAGAAAGTGTGTGGCAAAGACAAGAAGGATTATCCGAGAAGGATTTTGAGATCATATTGTCTTGAATATCCACGGTAAGGAAACTCCATTTTCAATGTGGAAGGCCTTGATGAACCTATTTCAAAAAATCAGTGACCATAGGAAGCTGGAACTTAAGGACGAGCTTTGAAAGATCAAGATGAAGAAGGGTGATACAATACTGAAGTACTTGACCAAGTTCACCCAATATCAAGATGAGCTTGGAAGTGTTGGTGTTACTATTGCGGAAGATGATCTAGTGATCCCAGCACTCTAGGACATCCCAAGAGCTGGCATTGCTACCAAGACTCAGTTACTGGGAGGGAGAAGCTAACAGAGTGGGAGCGATTGTGGTCCAACTTGGTGTAGGAAGAGATACGACGAAACACCAGAGTTGGATCCTCATCTAAGCATGATGATGAGGAAAATCGTGCCTTAGATGGAAAGAAGAAGAAAGGGAAGGGGAAGTCATCCCATTACAAATCAAATTCTAGTTAGGGAGGCAAGAATAAGGACATGTCAAAGATTAAATGCTTTCATTGTCACGAGCTTGGACACTATGCCACAAAGCGCTTACATAAGAAGGTCAGTAAGAAGCTCTCGAGAGGAGGGGCAGGTGAAGCTCTTGCTTCACAATTCGAACTAGATTTTACCCTCATCACTTGCATGGTGACATCAGTGATAGGTAGTGTGTGGTACCTAGATAGTGGAGCCTCATTCCATATGACCAAAAACAAAGAGTTCTTTAGTGACTTGGAGGACTCAGAAGGACCTTCAAATGCACATCCAGATGGGAGATGATGGGAGGTATAGCGCGACCAACATTGGTAATGTTACCTTTCAGAGGGAATCTGGTTCTCCTCTCACATTAAAAGATGTCATGTATGTTCCAGGTTTGAAGAAGAACTTGGTTTATGTTGCCATGTTGGAGGACCATGGCTACAATATGATATTTAGTAAGGGAAAGGCTTTCCATTGGCACATAGAATCAGGACATGTGAAGTGGATCAGGGTTCAGGTGAAGAACCTCTACAAATTGGATGTAGAAGATTGCGCTGCTTTGAGCACAAAGCAAAGAATGTGTAGAGCTGAGATATCGGTGAGTTGTGGCATAGAATATTGGGTCACTTGCACCATGGAGCTTTGAAGATAATGCAACAAATTTCTATAGGACTTCCCAAGGGTACACTAGAGCATTGAGACAAATGTAAAGGGTGTACATTGGGTAAGTACACCAAAGCTCCCTTTCATGATAAAGACAGTCAAGCACAAGTGATCCTTGATCAATTTCACTCAGAAGTGTGTGGACTGTTCTCAAAACCATCCATTGCCAAGCATAGGAATTATGCAATATTTGTTAATTATTTTTCTTGTAAGTTTTGGATTTTATTCACTCAGAAGAAAGATTAGACGTTCGCTAAATTTTGTGAATTTAAAGAACCTGTACAGAAAGATACATGAAGGAAAGTTAAATCTCTCAGAAGCGATAACGGTGGAGAATATGTATCGAATTAATTCAATAACTTTTGTGCATCAGAAAGCATTCGACGAGAATTAATAACACCTCATAACCCATAGCAAAATGGGGTGGCTGAAAGGAAGAACATAAGTATTGTGGGAGCAGCACTAGTGATGTTACATGATTAGGGCCTACCATTGCACTTGTGGGCTGAAGCATGCAACATAACTGTTTATTTGTAGAATTGAATCCCTCATCGAATTCTCAAGATGAGTACACCAGAAGAAGATTTTAGAGGTAAGAAACCAGATGTGGCATACTTTAGGATCTTTCGTTCATCAGTCTATTGCGATGTTACCAAGGATACATGGACAAATCTAGAGCCAACAACTAAGTTGGGCATATTTGTGGGGTACAATGATACACCTCATAACTATCGAGTGTACCTTCCATCCAACAGGATGATAGTGGTTCATAGAGAGGTGATGTTTGATGAAGAGAAGGCCATGATATGTTCCTTAAGAGGGAGGTTCATTTACATGTAGAAGAGGATCTTTAAGCTCTAAAGGAGGAAGCTCAAGATGATGTGGAGAAACCACATGCAGAGGAGCAGAGAGTGGAAACACCCACTCATGCACAGACTTATAGAGATGAAAGGACGCACACTAGAGAGGATCGCAGATTGATGTATGATGTTAGAGATAATGCGGGAGCACCCACATCACAAGGCAGTTAGAGGAGGTCACCAGATTGGTACACTGGCTGTACATGGATTTGATGAGAAAGACTATAGAGAGTGAGCTATCCTCATTCGAATAAGCACTGCAGCAACTAGTACAGGTTGATGCTATGGTTGAGAAGTATGACTCCATTATCAGAAACAGTGTTTGGGAAGTGGTCCCAAGGCTAGTAGATAAGTCAGTGGTGAGTTCCTTATGGATTTACAAGGTAAAGCGAGTAGCAGATCGGAGTGTGGAGAAACATAAGGCCAAATTTGTGGCCAGAGGGTTCTCTTAGGTGGAGGTAATTGATTATGATGACATTTTTTCTCCTGTAGCAAGGTACTCATCAATCAGATCTATTCTAGCATTTTCAACGCAGATGGGATGGAAGATACATTAGATGTATGTAAAGACAACATTCCTCAATGACGTGACTGAGGAAGAGGTGTATATTGAGCATCCAGAAGGATTTGAGACCTTTAACATAGAGTCGCATGTGTGCAGAGTCAAGTGAGCATTGTATGGACTGAAACAAGCACCCCGTGCTTGGTACACCAAGATTGGCAGTTATTTCACCAGGTTGAGCTTCACCAAAAGTGAAGCAGATGCAAACCTTTACCATATTGTGGTTGAAGGTAAATTGTTGTTTGTAGTATTATATGTTGATGATTTAATTCTGACAGGTGATGAGAATCTGATAAAATCTTGTAAAGAGGATCTTGTAAGAGAGTTTGAGATGAAGGACCTGAGGCTCTTGCATTACTTTCTTGGTATGGAAGTATGACAAGGAGATGAGGAATTGTTTGTCCCTCAGGGAAAGTATGCCAAAGAGATACTAAAGAAGTTCCACATGGACAGAAGAAAACCAAAGGAGACTCCTCTAGTAGGTAACTAGAGGAAGGAGGATTCTACTTCGGGTGAAGTAGTGGAGGATACTATTTATAGACAACTTATGGGTTCACTTATGTATTTGGTGAACACACGACCAGACATGTTTTTTGCAGTTAACCAACTTAGTCAAGCCATGGTTAAGACAACCAAACTTTATTGGAAGAAATCTAAACATGTGTTGAGATACCTCGGAGGCATCACTCAGTTTGGTCTTTGGTATAAACAAATAAAGGGAGAGAAGCTTCAAGGCTTCACAGATACAGATTGGGCAGGGAATCCATCCAACAGGAAGAGAACATCAAGGGGAATCTTCAATATTGGGTCGAAAACATTTTCTTGGTACAGTAGGAAGCAAAGATCAGTTGCACTCAGTTCAACAGAAGTAGAGTACATGGCTGCTATTCAAACAACTTGTGAGGCTATCTAGATAAGGAGGATCATTGTTGGGTTATTTGGTCAGCGGATCAAGATCCTACAGTGATTTAATGTGACAATCAGAGTTGTATCAAACTCTCTGAGAATCTAGTTTTTCATGATCAGTCCAAGCATATCGGTATTCGATATCACCATATATGAGATTGTGTGCAGAGGAGAATCAAGTTGTTGGAGTACATTCCTACATAGGAGCGGGATGAAGATATTTTACATAAGGCATTGTCAATATGTAAATTCAAGTTTCATAGAGGCAGGATCGGGGCAGCAGATAATCCCTTTCTTGTTGAGAGAGAGTGTTGAAAAAATGCAACGAGAAAAAATAATACTAATTTAATATTTCCTTGAATTAAATTACGAATTAAATTGTAATTCTAATTCTCATAGAAACTTGTAATAGTTAACTAAGTTAATTTGATTTATTTGGCTCAATAAATTCGAGTTGGTAGTCTATCTAGAGTCATGTAGAGATCCCTAAATTCTAGGGGCCCAGGCTGAGTTCTTTTGAGATGTAATTATTTAAATCAGTTTAACTGAGTCAAATTCAGATAAACTAGTTCCAACTGATGGAGGAATTAGTGGGAAATCTAGTAGTGGGGTGTAACCAGCACTGCTCAACTAGTAAATTGAAGATTCACTCATAATTAACTCATGCATGTCAGATCAGAGAAAGACCCAGTTGCATGTCAGATCAGAGAAAGACCTAGTTGCATGTCAAATCAGAGAAAGACCCAGTTGAGATTAGAGTTTAGGGACATTGTACTATCAACTGTAAAATCATCTAAATTAAATTGGTGGTGTATGCAATCAAAGGAAGGCTTATTGATGGATTGTGCAGTTATGGATGAGGAATTTCCTAATTAAATATGGGTTAATCCCCTAATAAACTGTGCAAGGAAATAGGAACCTAGCAGGCAGCAAATTTGGCTAAGTATTGCTTGGAATTTGTTTGTGAAGTAGTGAGATAGATTGTACTTGTGCAAATATTGTTCAGGTTGAACAAGCATTGTTTTTCTTCTCAAATTTTCTGATTAATGCAATATACAGATAGCAGGGGGTTTTAGCTAAGGATTTCCCCCAAAAATTATTTTGTTAGATGTGATTTAATTCTTCCTTTTCTGCTTCGTGATTTCGTCGATCATTTTTTTTTGTTTCTGTTGATGAGTAGAGTAGATTCAAGTCAATTTTTTTAACATATTACAATCTACAGTTTGAATCTACAAGAAAATTCTACACTTGAAACTGAGTCCTTTCTTGAGAAGAGTCCATTACTTCTTTTAGCTCCTACAGGGGTTGCAACTTTCCACAAATTTGCAACAACAATTTATTCTGCACTTCAAGTGTTAATCCAAGACATAATACGTCTACAAGGATCATGTTTAATTAAATTACAAGAAGATATGAGGCATTTGAAATATATTATGATCGATGAAATGAGTTTCATTGGAAGAAATCTATTAGAAAACATCACTTCAAGTCTTCGACAGGCTTTCCCATAAAATGATAAAATTCCTTTTGTTGTAAGGTCAATTAAATTGGTTGGTGATTTGGGACAATTTCCACCCATTATGGACAAACCTATATATGCACCTGAGTATGTTTCAAGATAATTATGGAACTCATTCACAAATATTGTGATTCTCGATACTGTGTTTCAACGAGATGGACAAAGCAATCAAAAAATACAATTTCGCCATTTTTTAATGAATGTAAGGAATGCAATACCAACTATGGAAAACTAGAAATTAATTATGACTCATAAAAATACATCCTTGGATCTTTCCACAATAGAGTCCTCAAATAAGGAAATACATGTGGTTGCGACAAACGATGATGCACACAATAATTTTAAATTGTCCCATTGCAATCAATGTTGCTACAAAAGGAAAAAGAAACTACGTGGAAATACATGAGGAAGGAATGGAACTTGAGTTACTAATTGCAGTTAGATCTCAAGTGATGCTTACATCAAACATATGAACTAATGTATGACTCGTAAATGGTGCTCTTGGAATTGTAGGAAAAACTATATATAACCCCAAAGTTTCACCCCCAGAACAACCCACACGTTTTAGTAAGATTTGATAATTATATGGGAGTACCATGGGACAAATCATTGCCTCAAATAGTTCTAATTACACCTATTGAAAGAGGTAAAAGAGAAAAAACTTCATTTGAAACTTGTTTGGGGCTTAACAATCCATAAGTCATGAGGGCTAACTTTACAGAAAGCTACAATTAATATTGGGAATAGGATATGATGTTTACTGCAATATCTCGATTTAAAGATACAAATGGTCTACGATTTCAACCTCCCTTTTCATATAAATGATATGAAAATATGGAAAAAGTAGAAGGTGTGACTATGAGAAAAGAAAAAGAAGAGAGATTAAGATTGATCACAATGTAAACTATTTATTCACATTTATCCATTTTCAAAATTGTGTGTGTGTGTGTGTATGGGCCTAAAGTATGGCTTAAAACTACTTCTGCTTGGTTACCTAGAGGCATCTGGCAGGAATGGAAGCCTGCCCCCTTACGGACCACTGGCGAGTAATTCCAAGTGGCATGGTTTTCCTTAAATAATAGTGATGAGTCAACTTACATTTGTGGATAGTAGCTACTAATGGTTGTCCCAACTATTGTTTTGACAACTAAGCTATGATAGGTTTTCTCACTTGCGCGCGCGCACACACACACACACATATATATGAAACCAATGTAGATCCATTTTAACTATGGATCCATCAAGCATCGAGAGGGATCAAATCTGTCAAGGTGCAAACATTTCCTCAATTTTTTCATTCGGAAAAGAGGTTTCCACATCGACAAATTTGATCTCTCTCGGTGCTTGATAGATCTAGAGTTAAGATGGATCTACATTGGTATATATTTAATTGTGTTAGCAAGTATTTTACAATTTTGTATGAGTAAATGTTATAATGTTTATAAAATGAAGTATTAAATCAAATAATAATATAATATAATGTCCATTTAATTTAAAAAAAATAAAAATGAAAATGACAATAATAACACAATTCAATCCATTCAATTTATTTTGTTACATTTTGCTTTATTTTATTAATAAAATGATGAATAATTTTTTGATGAAAAAATCATAATATACATATCACATCAAAATAAATTTAAATAATATTTATATGAAATTTTCCAGAAGTAACATTATATTTCACATTTCTAGAATATTGTGTGATACCATTAAGGTGTCTGATGTTTGAAGTGAACACTTCAACCATCATCAAAAACAAAAATCTAAATTTTTGATACGAAGAGTGCCAACAATGAATAAATATATAAATAGGTAAATGTATATTGAACATTAGGATTCATAAATATTTAGAACAAAAAATTAGTAAAAAATTATGGATAAAAGTTAAACATTACAATTAATTAATAAAAAGGCACATATTAATAGAATAAAATGAAATGAAATAGATTAGACAAATTAGAGAAAGCTCGAGGATACAAATTTAATAATTAGTAATTAATCAATAAAAGGAGTTTCGGAAAATAAAATTGAATAAATTAAATTAGATTAGAAAAATTAATTTTAATACTAGAGGGAAGTTAATATATTATTAGAGAAGGAGAAAGAGGGGATATTTAAAAACTCAATTAAGAATGTAGTATAAAGAATAATAGAACTAGGATACAGCTGAACATTAAATCAATAAGAAAGATGTGATTGATACAATTTAAAATTTTAATATAATTTTTTGAATTAAATAGAATATATTAATTAATTGCAAGAGGGAACGGGTCAATTAGAATATATAAATTAATTTATTAAGGGAGGGATAAAATAAAGTAGGATAAGATTGAATACTAAAAGGAATGGTGGAAAAATATTAAAATAAAATGATAAAATATTAAAGCAATAATAGAGAAGATAATGGAAGAACAAAGGGATAAAAATGGAAAAATGGTAAAAATGAACAAGGAGGGGGGTACATTGAATTTTAACTATAATAAAAGTAATGATTTTTTTTTTAATGAGTACTTCTATTAAGTCTGCACCAAAACACAACAAAATACTCATGAGATGATTACAATTCTTTTCCGTACAACTATTTCTTCAAAGAAATACTTGGAAGTGGGACAAAATTTATGTCTTCAAACCATTACTATAGATGAATTACTTACTGCATACAATCGTCAAACATATAGCTTGCAAAACTAGCCTAACAAAAGGATATGTTTACAACATGAGTTCATGGACTAAAGGGAGAGAAATCAACATTTGGCGGCCTATTAAGATCAATGAACATGCTGCCATGAGGCTGATTAGGAACATTACTTACAAAAAATTATTTTTCCTCTACTGTCATCTGCATGTGCATGTCATTAGTTTTCCTACATAAGGCATCCATTTCATCATCTTGTCACTGCTCTTTGGCCTTTAGAGGCTGAAGGTCTTCTATGAGGAAGACAACTATGTATTTTCCAATTTTAATGCATAATTTCAAGGTGCAAGTCTTCTAGACTTGGTGAATCCTTGCTTCCAATGTTGTTGCCACCTATAGTAGATGGTGATTCTTTTCTAAGCGTCATTGTACAATTACCAGAAGGGGGGAACTAATTAGTAGTGAGTACTAAGTGACGAGTAGACCAGGGGTCAACAAATGGGTGACAGGGAGAGGTTGAAGGTCTAGTGATAGAGATTGTTTCCTGGTGGCTTGATATGGGCAACTAGGAGGACGAGGGAGAGGTAGGGGGAGAATCAAAGAACCCCATGCTCTGTATGTACAAAGATAAAATTCTGAAGTCGAAAACGTAAACTTTGAATGAAAAAGGTTATAATGGGCAGAGATGAAATCAATCGTGAAGACAAAGAGATACCTAGAAGTAGGAGACAACTCAAATCAACTGTGAAGCCCTTCGTTGCAGCGAGCTCTAAGACCAATTACTTCATCAAGATCAGAAGTAATTGAAACCTTCCATAGCAACGACTTGACATTCGATGTCCCACAGAAGGAAGATGTAGTGTTTTGAACCAATTTGGAGGGATTTGCAGGGTAGAAGTAGAGATCCACCTCGTAATCAAATAGGGATGCCTGTGATTCCCCATATTTATCAAAGATGCTCGAGTCTTCCTACACAAACCATACTATATTCCACTCGGCTCTAGCATTGTCATTAACCAGGAAATTGTTCTAGGATTTTCCCAATTCACCATAGAGAACACTATAAGTTGCAGAAATAATCTTCAAGAAAATCTATCAGCACCACAACAAACTCAACCTCCGTGAAATACATTATTTAGAAGAAATTAACACTTGAACTATGAAATTTACTATCTGCAGACAAGAAAACCTTGTCTATCCCCATGGTTAATATTTCCATAAAACCCCAATTAGTATCTTAAATAGCTCCAAATGACTTATCAAATTTTACCAAAATTTACGCATATTATTTATACTAATGGTCATAACATAATAATTCTAGAAACTAGTATTTTTTGTTATTCAAAATAATAAAGAATGAAATCCTATTTTCTACCTAAAATCCATTTACTAAATTGAAAATTTTGAAGATAATAAATGCTAATAATTTGTATTCATTTCTATAGTAAATATAAAAATTTCCTTAAATTAAATTATGATTTTAATAATAACGATAATGGAGACATTTTTATGTTTTAGAAGTTTGAATTTTTTGCAAAATATACTACCATTTTAATAAAAAATAATAATTTAACCAAATTTAATAAAAATATTTAACCTAAAAACATTTTAGGTATTATACACGTAAATTTATAATTTAAATTAAAAAATATATATATTATTTAAATTTATATATATATATAATATATATATATATATATATATATATCTATATATATATTATATAAGTTTAAAACAAAGTATTTTTTTCTTTTATCTTAATTGATTTAGGAGTTGTCTTTAGTGCGATTTTTTGGACTTTCCTATATTGGATTTGAGGTGAAATCTTCATTTGTGTTATTTAAATTTGTTTTTTGATTATATATATGGAATTAGTACTGTGAAAACCCCCTAGAGCACTTTGATTGTGCACGAGTTACTTATCAAACTTGTGATTTCAATAAATTCTTGCCAAATTTTAGAGAAATTATGCCAAAAAAAAATTCAAAAAATTAATTTATGTAAACTAAAACTAAAAACAAATAATATAAAATTAAAATTTACCTTTAGGTTTGCTTTATGGTTAATCAATGAGATTAGTTGGAATTGCCATGAGAATGCAAAAACCAGCGCACTTTTTCATTGCAAAGTGGGACAAGCACTCTAAAAAGCCATTAATAAGTGCACTACACATTAAAATAAGGGCAAATAAAACAATCAAGTCAAGGTAATCAATGCCCATCCACTTCCCATAAGTCAATATACTATTCAGAAATAGTAGAAACTTTATGCCACATGGCATGAAGTATGGTAGAGTGGTGCATTTATGGAGATCATGTCCAAATCCATAGAGATATGAAAGATAAAGTGAATAATCGTTTACAATGAAGGTTAGGTTAATTGAGTTTATTGAATTTTATACGGTTGAGAGAGAACGCTATTCTTTTTATTGAGTTTAATTTTTACAAGTAATATGGAATTTATTGTTTTAATCGTTTTGAGTATGGTTGTTATACCACTTACATATTACTTTAAAAATATTTTATCTTTATTTATGTATTAAAAAATGAAACACGTTGGAAAAATTATAATAACTAAACTTTAAAAAATGTTATTAATTTTTAATTTTTAAAATTATTATTTATTAATTAATAACTCATTTTTAATTTTTTACATTTATTATAAAAAATATTAAAATAATGAAATTCTCAAATAAATAAGTACAAGGAAGTAATTGCCATTAACTAATTACTCCGAAAATAGTTTATAATTAGTCATCCGTTGGCTCGAAAAAAAAAAAAAATGAACTTTTATGTTGGAAATCATGGGCATCCTTTTCTTTTTCCAATTCTTTGTTTTTAGCATCATACATGATAATGATATGAATTTCATCATGAAGATTGTGTTTAATATTATTTTATAGATAGAATTTGAATTTTATTTAAGATTGTGTCGGATATTACTTATATTTTAGGATTTTGATTGTATTTTATATATATTTAAGAGTGTTAATAAATTGTATAAATATAATTTTGGGTTAGAAAATGTTATAATGTTTATAAAATGAAGTATGGAATTAAATAATAATATAATATAATATAATATTAATGGATTTTGGATAGATGGCGATTAAGTGTTTTGCTAAGGTATGATGTAAAGTTAATGGTTCAATTCCTTGTCTTGATCAGGTGATATATTAGGTGATATATTGGACATGATGAAGATGTAATCATGCTAAGCTTATAATAATAATAATAATAATAAGAATGAAAAATAAAAGTAATGACTTCATCTAACCATTCAATTTATTGTGATACATTGTACTTTTATTTTATTAATAAAATTACAAATAATTTTTTATTAAAAAAACCATAATATACCTATCATATTAAAATAATTTAAAATAATTTTTGTATGAAAATTTCCACACTAACATTATATTGCAAATTTCTAAAATATTGTGTAATACCATAAGATTTTAGACTTTTGAAGTGAACATTTCACTTCACCCATCTTCAAAGACAAAAAGCTCAATTTTAGATATGAAAAGTCCCATTAATAAACAAATATATAAATAGGCAAACTTATATTAATAAGATTCATAAATATTTTAAGAAAATTATTATCAATAATTTATTGATAAAAGTCAATTAAAAATTAACATTACAATTAATTAATAAAAAAACATACTAATAAAAAAAAATATTAGACAAATTAGTGAAAAGTGAATGATACAAATTTAATAATTAATCCATAAATTAAAAAAATGACAAGAAATCGAATAAATTAGATTAGATAATAATATAGGGAAGTTATTATATTATTAGAGGAATGAGAAAAGAGGGAGGGGGGTGCGGAAGTATTTAAATAAATAAGAAAGATGTGATCGATATAATTTAAAATTAAAATTTTAATAGAAGTTATTGAATTAAATAGGATATATTAATTAATTGCAAGAGGATCGGGTAAATTAGAATATATAAATTAATTTATTTAGGGAAGGGATAAAATAAATTAAGATAAGGTTGAATACACGATGGAAAAATAATAGAATGAAATAGTAAAATGTTAAAGCAATAGTAGAGAAGGTAATGGAAGAATGAAGGGATAAAAATGGGAAAATGGTAAAATGAATAAGGAGAGGGTGGGGTACATTTAATTTTAATTATAATAAATAAATAAAAAAATGTTTTTTTAAAACATAAATGAGTACTTCTTCTATTAAGTTTGTGCCCAAACACAACAAAATACTTGGAATATTATTACAATTCTTTTCCATATAACTATTTCTTCAAAGAATAATGGGAGGTGGGACAAAATTTATATCTTCAAACCTAATATTATAGATGAACTACATAATGCATACAATCAACA
Organism: Pinus tabuliformis; assembly: GCA_031772625.1. Lineage (NCBI taxonomy): Eukaryota > Viridiplantae > Streptophyta > Pinopsida > Pinales > Pinaceae > Pinus > Pinus tabuliformis. The sequence goes on from CM062808.1 coordinate 862,646,010, forward strand.
ATCATATAGCTTGCAAAGCTATCCTAACAAAAGGATATATTTACAACAGGAGTTCATGGACTAAAGGGAGAGAAATCAACACATGGAGCCTATTAAGATCAATGAACATGTTTCCATGAGGCTTATTAGGAAGACTACTTACAGAAATTTGATTTTCCTCGACTACCAAATGCATGTGCATGTAATTGATTTGCCTATGTAAGGCATCCATTTCATCATCCTACCATTGCACTTTGGCCTTTAGAGACTAAAGGCCTTCTATGAGGAAGACAACTGTGTTTGATTACTGGTGTATTTTGCAATTTAAATCCATTATTTTGAGGTGTAAGTATTATAGTCTCTGTGGACCCTTGCTTCCAATGTTGTTGCCACTTACAGTGGCTGGTGATTCTTTTCTAAGTTCCATTGTACATTTACGAGAAGGGGGAAACTAATTAGTAGTGAGTACTAGGTAACGAGTAAACCATGGGCCAACAGATGGGTGACAGAGAGAGGCTTAAGGTCTAGTGATAGAGAGTGTTTCCTGGTGGCCTGATATGGGAAACTAGGAGGACTAGGGAGACGTGGTGGGAGAACCAAAGATCCCCTCATCTAAATATATAGAGATAAAATATTCAAGTCGATAAATAGATACTCAAAATGCATAGAGTTACAATGTGAAAAGAAGAAATCAACCATGAATACAAAGGGAGACCTGAAAGTCAGAGACAACTCAAATTGACTATGAAGCCCTTTATAGAAATGAGTTATGAGACTAGTTACTTTGCCATGATTAGAAGTAATTGAAACCTTCCAGAGAAACAACTTGACATTCAATGTCCCAAAGAAGGAAAATGTAGTGTTTTGAACCAAATTGGAGGGAGCAGTAGGGTAGAAGTAGATATTCACCCTGCAATCAAACAGGGATTGATGCGACACCCCATATTTAACAAATATGCTTGAACCTCCCTACACAAACCATATTGTATTCCATTCCCCTCCAACATTACCATTGATTAAGCAATGGTTCCAGGTTTTTCCCAATTCACCATAGAGAACATTGTAAGTTGCAGAAATAATCTTCTAACTCAAGAAAATATGTCGGCACCATAACAAACTCAACCTCTGCTAAGGCCATATACAAAGCAACCAAGTGTTTCCCATAGATTTAATCCCAGGGCTGTAGAATTCACATGCAGAATAGATCTCATCACTATTAAATTTTATGATCAACCACCACTTGGATGCCATGAACACTTTAGGTGGAAATTTTGAGTTTAGGTTATGGCATTATCTAGCCTGAGCTCCTAGCACATGTGAGTTATTATGGAGAGGAGCCTTAGCATGACGTGCACATTTTCCAACCGTCCCCTTGCCCCTTATGATATGTCAAGTGGGTAATTCATGACCCATATTAATGGAGTTAATATATGAGGGATAAAAATAATGTTATAATGATAATAAATAGGAGATTGATAAGGATTAATATGAAAGAAACAAAAACTATGAAAATGTTAGATTAGAAAAAATATGATCAGGGTAGATTCAATTATAAAATTGTTTTTACTATAGTTAAAATTAAATGTACCACCTCCTCTCCCTCTCCTTATTTATTTTTACAAAATTTCCATTTTTATCCCTTCTTCCATTACCTTCTCTACTATTGCTTTAATATTTTATTATTTTATTGTAATATTTTTCCACCCTTCCCTTTAGTATTCATTCTTATCCTAATTTATTTTATCCCTCCCCCTTCTACCCCTTTAACAAATTAATTTATATATTCTAATTTACTTGATCCCTCTTCCAATTAATTAATATATCTTATTTAATTCAATAAATTATATTAAAAAATTTAAATTGTATCTATCGCAACATTCTTACTAATTTAATATTGATCTTTATCTTGGTCCTATTTTCTCTTTAATAAGTTAAAATAAATTAAACATTATTGTCCCCACTCCCCATAATAATATATTAACTTTCCTCAAGTATTAAAATTAATCTATCTAACTAAATTTAATTTATACAATCCCTTGTTATTTTCTAAATTACTTTTACCTTATTATTTTCTAAATTACTTTTATTTATTAATTATTAAATTTGTATCATTCACCTTTCACTAATCTTTCTAATCTATTTTATCATAGTAATTTTTTCCATAGAAAAAAACTGTGTAATTGTATTCATCATAGAAGAATAAAATTACATTTAACTTATGTACAAAGTGAGTGCATTCTGGTAAGCATTCAACATCCACATTGAGGGACAATGTTTTACGTTCAAAACCTTAGGCCACGAGATTGTGAAAAAATAAAAACAGGCATGTAGACTTGCTTAAAAAAACCCAAAGAAGCATCGTACAAAGGCCAAAGAAGGGCACCCACTCATGCATTATTGGTCAACAAATCCAGCAGGAAAATAATAAGGAAAATGGGTGCAGACATTCCGTAATCAAAACCTTGAGAGGAGCAGAGGTGTGACCCACTAAGCCTCACGATGAACTGGCGGCAACCCCAGATCTAAAAGCGGTGAATGCAGTACAACCCTGCAAAAACCCACGAAATGCAACCAACGAGAAAAGCCATTAGACTGAAGCCAAGCACATAAGGGTTGAATCTGACAACGAGAAGTTGGACCGGAAGGTCAAGAGAAGTTGGACTGGGAGTTGGACCACGATCCTGCGTCAACATTGGCACCGAGCTACCTCACTCTCATTTATTTTATTTTATTTTTTTAATATGTATTTTTTCATTAATTAATTTTAATATTTATTTTTCATTGACTCTTATTACTAAGTTATAATTTTTTTTAATTATTTATGAATTCATGTTAAAAATTCAACTTTTTGTCCCAAAAGACAGGTGGAGTGTTCACTTGAAACATCAAACACCTTAATGGTATCACATAGTATTGCAAAAATTCGCAATATAAATTTAAATAATAATGATTCATATTTCTAACCATACCAATTGAATACATATAATTAATAAACAAATTAAATTTATAAATTTTATAAATCTTATTAATTAATAAAATTAATAGAAATATTTAAACAATAATTTATATTAAAGTAACATATAATAATAAACATATTAAAAGTTTAATATGTTTATTTGATCTAACCCATGGGGATTTGAACTTTTAATTCCATGCATTACATATTACTTCATAACAAGGTGATCGCCAATTGAGCTACACCTATGTTTATAAATATTGGTAAACATAAATATCCCTCGATGGGGTGGCACATGCATGTGAATAAGGGGGTGGGTTGCCATCACCCCTCATGGAATGCATGTGAGAGGTAGTGGAAACACACCCATGAATAAAGCAATTATTGGCTTATTAATCCGTAAACTGTCGTGGATATTCCACTGGACAATTAGTCACAATAGATCTGATAATATTTGGACACCAGAGAGCCGGAGGAGCGCTGCAATACACTAGAATGGGTGTTTATACATTCATCTGCAAGTCATCAGGCGGCGCATGGAATGCAAAGCAGTATTCGGGAGATTTGGAGGGTTCGACCGCCTCTACCTACGATTTGCAGCGGCAGCTCGTAAATGTGGCGCATAAGGCCGAAGGATCCGGTCCCGTTTCTTCCTCTTTCCCATATGATTCTCCTTCCTCGGTCGTTTTCCAGTCGTGGACTATCGGTTCGGTCGTTGCAATCAAAGAAGGGGGACTGCATGATGCAGATCTGCTCCCTCCCTCAATGGATTGGCTCAAACATTGCAGATCCGGCCTGGATCTACCCGATCTGGCCAATATTCGAGAACAGCCAGAACTCAGGCAGCAGATCGGTGGCAATGAGCATAGATCAAGCAGAGGGTTTGTAGACCTAGACATGCAAATGGAAGAACGACCCAATACGAGGTCAGATCTGGAAGATTGTTTACAGCCAGAGCACACGGACAATAGCCGCGACACCGGTTTAGGCGGATCAGGAACTCAGTCAAAACCCAAGCTACAGGTAACAACAACTCGTTTTCAGATTTTTATTAAAACCCCTGAGGGGAAAACCTGTTTAGTGTGGGTACATGCAGAAAGCACCATCATGCAGCTGAAACAGCAAATATGGGCAGTAACGGGATACCCTTTTCAGATCCAACATTTGGTCAGTGGTAGGTGGTCCCTCCAGGATAATAGAACCCTGAAAAGCTATGAGATAAGTCCAGAAACAACCATTGTTTTAAACCTTAGGCTGAGAGGAGGGGCCCTGCCTCAGGGACAGCGAAGCTCCACAGGAGGAGACAAGGGGAAAAAGACAGCACCTCAGCATCAACCTAAGGAAGGTTCCTCCTACAAAAACATTTTACAGGGTAACAGAGATTCAGGGTCTTCTCTAGATCAAGGCGGATAAACACCTAGGCCATACATAGTAGATCAGCTAGGGCAAACCCCAGCCCTTAACTTTGATTCTACAGGGATTGATGATTTCGTTAAGTCATATGAAACGCAGGCCCTAATCTGCCGTTTTAACAGTTTTTGGCCAAAACCAATGGATCTATTTCACTGGATTTTCACCAATTGGACCATGGAATGTGATATACATTTATGCTCCAATGGGTTTTTTATAGTTAGATTTGCATCCAAGGAAGTCAGAGATACAATCATCAGTGATGGGCCTTGGTTTTGGGGAACATCGGGGCTGTTTATGACCCCATGGTTTCTAGATTTCGATCCAAACAAAATGATTGTATCCAAAGTACCAGTCTGGGTCCGCCTATATAACCTTCCCCTTCACTTTTGGAGTGAACAAGTATTGGAAGGAATTGGGAACAACATAGGGAAATATATCAAAATTGATCTGGAAAGGATTGATGAAAGGGTCTACACTTTTGCACGCATTTGTGTGGAAGCAGATCTCAGTAAATGGCTGCCGGACAACATAAGGCTGATCTACAAACAACAAAATTGGCTGCAAGCACTAGACTATGAAAACACTGCTTTCAGATGTAGGCTCTGTAGGCTGACAGGACACCTGCAAAGCACATGTCCAGAAGCCAAGAAAGCAAACAGTAAAAAGAAGCAGAAAGGGAAGCAGAGGAAAGGATGGCAATTTCCCCCCCCTGACTCAGAAGACGAAGAATCAGAAGTAGAAGAGGAAGATACCCCCGCAGAGAATGCTGAGGTTTCTCAAGAAATGGAGACTCAGAAGGGAACCACATCAGACAACAAGGCTTCACAGTTCCACACAAATCTGGCAGAGAAGGCAAGCGAGGATCTGAGTATGGGAGGAACCAAATGGCATCACCACTCAGATACTTCAGACTCAGACAAGGAAACAGCCTCACAAAAAGCAGAAACACAGTTAGTCATAGCTTCGATCGAGCCCACTCAAGGAGAGTGGCGCAAGGTCGAAAAGAAAAAGGGGAGAAAAACTTGAAGTGTGAGTCTTTTACTCACTACCGGAATCCAGTTTTTCTGCCTCATTCTCCCTTCTTCTCTCTTTCTCCTTTTCTTCTTCTAAATGCACGTTAGTTTTGTAACGTTGCATGGGGTGCGAAAGCACTCGAGCCCAATGGGCAACTTATGGAAATGCTTCAATGCATCTACTTTTGTAACTTTTCATTTTTTAAATAAAAGGTTACCGATTTTTCCATTGGAAAAAAAATATTATATTAAAAATTTGAGATTCTACACTATTACAAATTTATTTAATTTCTAGATCTATAAAATTAATTGTAATTAGTGCATTCATGTAAAAGTAAATCAAGCAGACAAGTAGAGAATGAAAAAATAAACTCTCACACTCATAATACACAAGATATGCTCTCTCGGAAACCCTTTCAGGAGAAAACCCAACTAGAAGGTGAGGTTGCTTCACTCTCTTTATCTGTCTAGAAATATGGCTACAAATACAAAGAAGTAATATTTGTGGCCCGTGGGCTGCTACAGTGCACATATCTTCTTTGTGTGCTCTACCTCCTATCTCTGCTGGCTATCTTTGCTCAACTATGGAACAAAATTCTCTCGAAAGAATGGAATGCCTCTTCCTCCTAGTGGTCCGGTTATAACACACCCTAATAGCCTATTAGTGGTTAAGTTTGACTACATCAACTCTGAAATAGAGTTAAAAAATAGACTCTTCTAGAGTCTTTTATATCACAAACATGTGGTTAGCCCCTTTTCCATGAATAATGGGGGCTGACGTGGCATCTTCCTGAACTATAGGTGTGAAAATAGGAAGGTCAACTTCTGAGTGGCATAACGTTTTGATACGGATTCCGATTGACATGATTCTTGTTTTTTTGGAGATATATTTGTGTGTAGAATAGTATAAAAAGGTCGTTTGATGCCTCAAAATGCTCCTAGAAGGTTTCGGACCCGGTTTTGCCAAACAGGGTTCCATCTGTAAAAACGATCCTATGAGCTGATTCCTCCACTTTTTCCACTCCAAATGCACTGAGATGGATGCCAACGAATATAATGATCCAATTTGGATCACATGTGTGGCCATTAATCTACTCCAGTGATTGTAAGTGATGCGATGACACCTAGGAAAAAGAAACCAACTCAACCGAATGGAACATGTGACTCCCATGGTGATTTTGTTAAACTGTCTTAGGCTCAATGAGGGGACTATATGAGTAGGTCTCCAAGAACGATATTTCTTGACGGATGAATATTTATTTCCTTAGTCAGTCAGTTTTCCTTAGTTAGTCAGTTTTCAAGATCTCATGCTAATTAAGGAAAATTTCATCAAGGCTCTTAGGTCTGGGAAACTACAATGGAAGCTTCTATCTTCTTCTCAGTTTCTAATGCGGTATTTATTTCTACTTCTTTGTTCTAATAATTGTTAGCTTTTTTGGGCCTTAAGCTCTCTACTTGAAGGTGTTGTTTCCAATTTGTCTTTCATGTTGAAGGTGTTATTTTTCTCTAGCGGGAAAGATCTTGTTGTGTGGCCTATTTGTGTGATTTTCCACCATCCTGAGGAGAGGCTTCAGGAAGCTTGTCGACCTTTTGTGCACTACCTTCTTAGAGTGTTACTTTTCTCTCCACTATCGATGCCTCCCCTCATTTTTCCAAGGTGTAATTTCTAGTTGAAAGGCCTCCTTTATGTTAGTGAATGTCTAACTATGTTGGAGGATTTGAGAATTATACCTTTGTAGTATGCATACACATTTCGAGCTTGGTGGTGCATAGAGATTTGATGGGGGATTGATTATGGTGTTTTTTCGGGTTTCTCTCTTAGGTATTGTCCCACGGGATTGTTTCATTATTGTATTTCCACAATTTTTATGCTTTATACAATCCTTACTTTGTTGTTCAAGTGAAATGGTTGAACCCCAAAAGGCTTACTCCTCTATCGACTACTTGAGTTTATAAGCTAATTTCACTCATCCCTGTGTTTAAATTTAGTTTTCGGGCTCTTGTATGCTTATCATATTGCAATTCTAGTCATCAAAAGCTTCAACGGTGCAAAGAGGCCTTGTGGATCAATAAGTTTGGCATTGTTTCAAGTATCTCTTTCAAATTTTGTTATGAGAAGTTAGTTTTATTATTTATTGTTTAAGGTGTTTTTATGCTTATTCTATTTTCAAGAGAACTCTTCAAGTGTTGGGCAAACAAGGGGTCTCAAGAAATTCAGTGGCAACTGGTGCAACTAGAGGATTTTAGTAATTGGGACACTACATTAATTAATATTTTGGTTAATTATTATCACCTATTAAATGACCATGTTTCTGACGCATTAGGCTAGTCCTTTTTGTGCTAGTATAATCCTTCTCTCGGTCCCTTGACAACTTGCTTCCTCATGTTATGTCAATGAGCTAGGTCCTACGAGGGGATATCTCTTATCATGAGAACGTCTACCATGGGTGCACTCACATGCACCATATAATTCACAACTTTACCTCTATATTTCAAGCAACTCACTCCTTCCCATATTTGGAAAGAGCTCATTGGTAGGGAGGAGGAAGTATCTTCTCATTGGTCCTCCCTTTTGGATGAAAAAGTTCTAATGGAGTGGGTTGAATGGGTCTTGAATACCAAAAGCACAAGGGAGAGGTACAATCAATATTTGCAAACTATCAATCTCTATTGACAAATGAAATTTATAATGGGTAGGATTATCCTCGATCGCCGTAAATCCCATTTGGATATCCTCCACTCCCTCAAGCACATGCATAATCATCTCATTACTCTGGACAAAAGAATGGAGCAGGATAGAGTTCTACCTTAGTATATCCCATGTAGCAACTTAATCTTCAACATCCTTGTTAGCTCCCAGCCTAACAATACGATCTAATCCAGACCCCCCAACATGAATCTTCTCAATGGTTTAGATGTGTCTTAGAATATTTGTAGTTTCTTTTGTAATTAGCTAATATAGCCGAAATATTAGAAATATCTTGTTTACTTTTGTAACTTTTAATACTTAGATATCTCTCATCTCCTTAAGGAGAGTCTACTTTTGGCTTTGGTCCAGTCTCCCCTATGAGAGACCGACTTGAATTTGGACATGGCTATTAAAAACATAAATGTCAATAAATTAGGGACATATATGCCATAACATATAATTAATAACCAAATTAAAAATTTAATTATATTATATTTTGAATATATTATAATATTAAAAATACATATAATTATTAAACATATAAAACTTAAATAATTTATATTAATAGATATTTTATTACAAATAAGAAAATATATTTATATAGAGATGTGAAATATATATAAAATATAAATAGTAATTATAATTAAGATCCATTTTACCATATAGATTAAAATGACGATTTAGTCAAAGTATCTTAGCTCGAGTGGTTTGGTGAACAATTTGTTTCCCCAACTGCATCGATTCTGAGTCTCTAGAGACATGTTGTAACTAACCCATTAGTGGCATTTATGAGTCATCATATTTGGTGTAACAATGGCCTCAAGTGGTTTGGTGAACAATTTGTTTATCCAATTGCATCAATTCAAGTCACCAGAGACATGTTGTAGTTGGACCATTAGTGGCATTTATGAATAGTAGTATCTAGTGTAACACTGGGATCAAGTGGTTTGGTGAAAAATTTGTTACTCCAGCTATGTTGATTCAAGTCTCCAAAGACATGTTGCAATCGACCCACTAATGGCATCTATTAATAGCCATATCTAGCATAATAATGGGCTCCAGTGGTTTGGTGAATAATTTGTTTCTCTAGCTATGTCAGTTCAAGTCTCCAAAGACATGTTGTAATCAACCCATTAGTGGGAGTTATGAATAGTTGTATCTTCTGTAATAGTGGAATTCAATTGTATCTAGGAGTGAGGTTGTTGGTTTAAGGCATCAAATCTCAACATAGTTACTCTATTCTAGAACCACAACAATGTCAAACTATGATAATTGAACCTAGCTAGGGAAAATCACAACAATTCCACCCAACCACGCAAGCTAAACCCAATTGAAAAGGATATAAAAACTTAATACTTACAATAAACTCTTCTCTAAGATCAATTCCAAGCTCATATATATATATATATATATGTATATATATATATATATATATGTATATATATATATATATATATATATATGTATATACATATATATATGTATATACATATATATATATGTATATACATATATATATCTATATACATATATATATATATATATATGTATATACATATATATATGTATATACATATATATATATGTATATACATATATATATATATATGTATATATGTATATACATATATATATAGATATATACATATATATATATATATGTATATACATATATATATATGTATATACATATATATATGTATATACATATATATATATGTATATACATATATATATGTATATACATATATATATATGTATATATATATATATATATATATATATATATATATATATATATATATATATATATATATATATATATTGTGTGTGTGTGTGGAGGTCTCTTTTTTTGGAAAGTACAGGTGTCATAGTTCATTGTTTCCATAACCATATTTTGGTTGATGCCTTTTTATCATCAAATTTCTCTTCTATCTCAAGCTTTTGTTTCTGGGGTACAGATGTATCTTCCATAGTGCATTGAGAACTAAATTTATTACTTCTGACAATGGTTAGGGTAGATTTTTGGTCTCATCACACATGCTAGAGATATCGCATGTCCCTTTTGTTTCCATGATGGATGAAGAATCATTGGATTATGGCCCAAATATCGCACATAACAACTCATTTTTATATCCCAAGTAGATGTAGATGTCATCGTTTTTTCTTTGTTCATCTCACCTCATGATCAAGTTTCCCATCTTTCATTGTATCGATGTATTGAATTTAGCCCTAAAGGTTGTAATTCCAATCCATCGTTAAAAACCCCACTTTCAATGCTTTCCAAACCTTATAATGTTGAAAAGGTTTCCGGTCCTAGATCAAAATCTAGACATTCCTTGAACCATCTTCTAAAATCTCACAAGGAAAAAGAAAATATGATGGTTGGCAAGGACATATCTCTTGCTGATATCCCGAATATATAGGAGTGAGCTCTTATGTGGAAATTTGCTATTAAGGTGGTCCATCCACCCATCCTCAAAAAATGGTTTCAGGACTAGGTTATGATCCTAAAAACCACTTTGAAGTTTCATGTTTTTATTTAACATTGATTTTGTGTAATTATCTCTTCAAAGGTGGAGGTAAAAAAAATCATATCAAAGGACTATGCTTAGGGCATTTCTTGTCTTACCTTATAACATTGTAATTTGGATTTTCATGCTTCCCATAAGCCGATGCAAACCCATAAGGTATGGTTACTTCTTCCAGGACTACCTTTGATTTTTGGAACATGACCATTATGAGGGAAATCAATAATATAATTGGTTGGTTTGTGGGTTTGAAGGAAGACTATTTTTTTAAATTTGATCATAGAGTTGCATGGTTGCTCGTAGAAGTTAATTTAAATGGAGGTTTTCTTGAGGAAATCAAATTATGTTTTCATTCATGCAAATGGATTCAAATTATCAGCTACTGGAGACTACCCTTCAGGTGTTATGCCTGTCATAAGGTAGGCCATTTAGTTGATACTTGTGAATTCAATGTTTGAAAGATGCAACCTCCTAAGAAAAAATGTGTTAAAACATTGGTGATGACTCATTCATAGGAATATATAAAGATGAACAATTTCACTTAGGATTCTCCTCTACACATTGTTGGGATGACCCTAAATTCAGATCTATGCGATTTGGACCTAGTTAAGCTTCCCTGAAAAACTCTTGTATTATTGACAACAAAAATCATTTAATCAAGACATAAAATTGGGATTTTATGCCCATCATCTCCGCATCAACCCCCTCTGATCATTTCTCCATCTAAGAAGAATCATAATCCTCTGGTAAATTATTCAATTTCTTGCTCTGACCCATGGAGGTATTTCTATGTATTCTCCTTTTTAAGGCCATGTTAGTAGGAAATCCAATATAAGGAAAGTAAAAAATAAGGCTTGGTAGGACATCCAACCAGGTATAAAGGTCATCATCATCAAGGTTCTTAGAGTGTGAGGCCTCTCTAAGGGCTCAAAATGAAGTTCATGTCACTAAAATTTAGGAATTTTGGGGTCTCCCCCAAAATACTAGCCCTCAAGTGGCTTATTTAGAATAATAAGGGATATGTCATCATGATTCAAGAATCTATGAATGACAAAACCAATCCAAAGAGATTTTGACTCCTTGGTTATGTTCCTAGTCTTTTCTAACTATTTATTCTCAAGTTCAATTGAGTGGTCTATTACTGCATGGAATCAATCAATGATCATCCATTATATGTATTGTTCTTTATGATAGATCCTCATTGAGCTAGATTCCCATGACCTCATTGAGCTAGATTCCCATGACCTCATTCTAAAGTTCATACTTTTGAATGTCTATGGCCCTTATGTGAATCACCAATCCTTTTAGGATTATATGATAAATTCCAGAGTTCTTGGCGTTCATCCTCTAATTCTTGTGGGGGGGGGGGGGGTTAAACTTCACAGGGTCACACATGAAAATGTTGGGTATTGTTGCAAGAACAGACCCCTTGGAAGACTATTTTATGCATCTCATAAAATCTTCCCACCTCGTCAATCCAAAACAAATTAATATCACTCCCATATGGAGATATTATATAGTTAATGAATATGTTATCATCAAAAGAGTAAATTAATTTCTGATTTCGGAATCCTTAATCTCCTCTCGCCTCAAATTCAAATCCTTGATGGAGAATGGAGGACTTTTGAACCACTATCGTATCCTCCTTCAGATGGCCATAAACAATATGAAATAATCAATCCCATTTTTCCTCATTCATGTTTGTCTTTGTGAGGAATAATATGTTAAATTGATAGAATAATCTTGGATTCCTTTTAGCAGAATGTGCAATGGCTCCTTTATGTTCCAAATAGAAGAGAATTTATAATTAACTAAAAATAAATCCAGGGAGTGGAATAAAAAATAAAATGCTAAAGAAGAGGCCAAATTAAAAGGAATCAAACATCATATCCATTACATATATTCTTTGAATCCTACAGATTCCTAGCCCTTGGGAGTTATTGAAAATATGTGCAATTGGGAATGTAGAAAGAGGAAGATATTAGCTAGAGAGGAAGAAACTTGGCATTTAAGGAGTCATGCAATATGGATTAAGGAGGGAGAGAACAATATGAGGTTTTTCCATAGTTATGCAAACATGAGGAAAAACCTAAAAACTGTATGGTCAATTAAGGATAAAAATGGCTCACCTTTCTATTTTTTCTAGGACATTGTATGAATTAGAACTCATCATTTCAAAACATTGTTCTCCTAACCCAAAGGTTTCCTTATCCAAGAATTGTTGGATACATTGTCAATTTCTTCGTTCAATCTTAGAGGAAATGAATGAATCTTTAGATGCAGAGGTAATTGATAGAGAAATTTTGAAAGCCTTATCAAGTATGTAGAAAGGAAACACTCCTAGTCCTGACGGTTTGACTATCAATTTTTTTCTCCAGTTTCTGCCATGTCACCAAATAGGACCTACTGAAGGTCGTCAAAGAAGCACAATCTTCAGGTCAATTGTTGGGTTCTTTAAACTCTACTTTCATTGGAATCATACCAAAAATTTAGAATGCTTCCTCTTTTGATTATTTTTACCAAATTTAATGCTACAATTTGATTTACAAACTGAGTAGGAAAATAACATCCACCACACTAAAGATAATTCTCAATAGTAAGATCATCTAGGAAGAACATTTTGGTTTTCTTAAAAATTGTTAAATTCTTGATGTTGTTTCCATAGCCAAAGAAACCCTTCACTCTATAACGATCAAGAGCATCATCAAAGTGACCATAAATATTGGTCTATCAAAAGCTTGTGATAGAGTTAACTAGAATTTTATTAGGCTACTAATGATTCAGATTGGAATGAATATAAAATTGGTAAACTGGATAATGGGTTGCATCCAATCGGCTAGTTCTGTAGTGTTGATTAATGGACATCCTTAACCTTTCCTCAGTGCCTTTATAAGTCTTATATAGAGATTTCCTCTCTCTACCCTCCTCTTCCTTTTGGTTGTGGAAGCCCTCAATAAAACCTTTCATGATTCCCTTGATAAAGAAGATATAAAGGGGATCGACATCTCTAGCATCATTGATATTTCTCACATTTTGTTTGTGTATGACGTTTTCCTTTTTATTTTGGGAAACCATAATTACTTTTAGGTTTTAAAGCACAATTTGGATCATTTCACCATGATCACATGGATGGTAATTAATATCCAAAAATATTGAATGATTCTCCATATTCTATCTGCTTCTAGTTCAAGATGCACACAAGACCTCTTCCAATTTCAAATAAAATCCATTGATGAGGGATATAATACCTAGGATTTATTTTAAAAGAAAATGATTATAAATTTGAAGATTGTATATGACTTCATAAGCAGGTGGAAAAGTGCATTGGAGTATGGAAAAATTGACTCTTATCCAAGGGTGGATGCTTGATATTGGTTAACGTAGTTCTTGAAAGTATACCTATCTACTTGAATTCTATTTTTTTAGTCCCCAAATGCATACTCAATAAAATCAGGAAGCTTAAATTTAGGTTCCTATGGTCAGGAAAGACTAAATAGAAGATCTTTCCTCTAGTGTCTTAGATATCTATTGCTAAACCTAAATATATGGAGGGTGGGGTCTCAAGAACATCCATATCTTCAACAATTCTCTAGCTGGTCACAACCTTTGGAGATTAACTAAAAATTCCTCCCTCTAGGGTTGATCATTGAAATTTGAATATTTCATAAATAAATCCCTACTAGAATGGTATTGAGATCCAATTAAACCATGAAAAAATGTCTCCATTGTATGGAGAACCCTCACTAAGTCTTTCCCCTTTGTTGGTGATTGGGTATCTTAGCGGATTGAGAATGGACTCTCTATGTGCATGGGAGTTGACCGTTGGGTTGGGGTTGGTGATATTTTTCTACTTTCACCAAATTGAATTCATTTAATGCAACTAGATTGGATAAATGTGATAGCTTATGCATAGGATTAATATGTTATTACTTTAGTAAGATAGACCTAGAAATTAGCAGAGGAATTGACACTCCCCAAGATGGAAGCAACATAATGGAATGGATAGATAAGATTGCTTATTAGTTCCATATAATAATATTGTAGCCCCTATATTGTTATTATTGTACTGTAATCCCACTATTGTTATTATTGTGCCACTTACATTATTATCATTATGTAGGCCCTAATTATATTTTGACCCTTTAAACTCTTATATATACTAAGTAGGTCTTTTCATTTGAATCATCCAAGAATTCTTCAGTTATGTGATATAAAAGGAGGTTTCCCATTTGAAGTGGATTATTATAAATTCATTTATATATATATGTGTGTATATATATATATATATATATATATATATATATATATATATATATATATATATATATATATATATTCTTATGTATATGCATTATTTTGATCTTGATACATAACATTTGGTATCAGAGCACATGATTTGAGGTTTTTGCTGCTTCAAACGAGTCATTGTGGCATTTTTGCTATAATTTTTTTTCTCTGTGAAGTTTTAGACCATGAACCTTTTACCGTGTGGAGATGAAATATTGATGAACATCTGGTTAAAATTTCAGGCCTTGGTACGTTATATTTTAGAAGATATGGTGTAAGTTAGGGTTTATGTATACTCCAGAATTCAGTCTCAAATAGGCGTCTTAGGGAAAAGCGTCATAACTTTCACTTTGAGTGTCAAATCTTAATTATGTAAAAATTATATGAAATCAAATGGACTGTAGTTTTCCAGGTACAATTTTTAGGGTTGAATGTTAAAATTATCACATGTTTCATCCCATACAAGTTCGCTCTTTTGAACCAATCCATAAACATGTCATCGTGGGTTATTTGGCATAAATTTAACTTGAAGAATCCAATATTGGTATAACTTGTGGGGTTAGAAATAAGACACAAAGAGATACGCCTGGGATGAAATTTCATACCTTGGGAGGCTGAAATCAAAAGGATACAATAGTTTCAATGTCTGTTAGTTCAACAAGATTGAAAAAACAAAAAAAAGTGTGCATTTTTAAAATTGCATAATATTGTTTGAAAAATCAGTTTGAAGTGATTCAAAGGGCACAAAAAGCATACATATCACTATTTGGTTCCAAAATACTCTTAAAAAAATTATACACCCATTAATCCCATAGAAATATTTACTATGACACATGAATAAGAAGAGGAAATGAAACATGATATGTCAAAATTACAGGAACAAGTGCAACAATTTTCACTCTCACAAAGAGAAACCAAAAATGATTTGGAAGTGATGATGAATTTTAAGATGAAAGGTTTAGAAAAAAAATAAAAGGGGACATGGAAGGTTTGAAGGATGGTTTAAAAGTGGAAATGTATGGTTTGAAGGAAGCCATTTACAAAGTTTCTACCAGAAATTCTTCCTAGTTGTGATAAGCTATTCCATGAAATTCATGATGAGAAATAAAGGAATTTTAATCTTGATTTTAGAGACTCCAACTTTGGTTTAAATATCCACCACATTCCAAATATCGATATGAAGAATTTTGATGGTAAGGATCCGATAACATGGATACTATAGATGGAGCATTTCTTGAATCTATATTATATGCAACACACATAAATTGTACACATTGCATCTTTATATTTAGAAACTGATTAGTTTGTGTGGTATTGATGGATTTGTTCTCATAAATCACTTGTCACTTGGAAAATTTTTACAAAGGAATTGATAGCACATTATGATGATACAAAGAGCAATACATTCTTTAACCAATTAATAAATCTAAAACAAAGGGGTTCAATTGTAGATCACATTGAGAACTTCCAAAGACTAAATATCAAGGTAATTGTCATATCAAAAGAGCATCTATTTGATGCCTTCATAGGGACTTTAAAGGATAACATCCAACATTAGGTTCGCCTTTGGGAACCTAAGTCATTGGAGAATGTGTTCAGGGTGGCAAGAAATTTTGAAAGAAAAATTATGGCGACAAGGAGATCTAGCACTCACAACTATAAATATGGAATTGTTGTCTCTTCTAGCCTCTCACAAACTCTAAGCTTGACACCACAAAAACGGGAGGAAGAAAAATCAAAAGGGAATTTTTACATTTGTGATAGGAAATACACTAAAGGTTATAAGTGTGCCGAGAATAAATTATTTTACTTAGATTGTGAAGAGGAGGAAGAAAGGGAACAAGAAACATCAAAATAAGAAGATTTACACCAGGAACCAACCCCAAGGGTTGAAAAAGAAGAAATAAATATGACAATATTTTGTAACGCATTAATGGGAATTACAACTCCTCAAACCCTCAATATAGAAATATATATCAAGAAGGAAAAGGTAATAGTGTTGATTGATTCAGCTAGTACCCATAATTTTATTCATTGTAAGATAGCCATGGATTTTAATTGCTTTCTATATCTAGTTGTTGGCTTGTTGGGGCCTGACCTAGGTTCAGAGTTAATTAGCCAAACAAATCCCAGTACTACTAGCCCTTTTGACAATAGTTCGCGAAGCGCGGACTAAGATCTCACCCGAAGTAGTATGGGAGGGTGCTAGAACCAGGTTTCCGCACCCTAGAGATGTCTGATGAGTTCGACTGGTCCGCAGTTTGTCCCTTCGCATAGGTTGCTTTGCGCACTTCCCCATTCCTTGCGGCCTGATATACTACCTTCGCACAACCCTACCCAGGGGCTGTGCGCCGCGTTCTGCACTATTACCTGAGATCGTGCTTATATTCTTATACGAGTTAGTTATCTTTACATAAATAGAAGCCTTGTATTATATTTTTTCATACATCATATTTATATCAGTTCACACAGCACATAAACAGTAAACTTACAATTTATACCCAATAACACATAAAGCAGGAAAAGTTACATAGGAATATGGTAAAACTTCTCTTTATTGATTCTCCCTTTGGTTACAGACTTGACCTGTCCTGTACACTTAGCTGCAGGGGTCTGTGCACTCTAAAATTGACTACTAGGCCTCTGCGCACATAGTTGCAGAGCCTTCTCCTACTCTACGATCCACAGACACACTTTACACTATGACTCAATCACTTACCCTTCATGCTCTTATTAGTTCTCTCTTTTACACTTAGAGCCTCGCTCTATTTATACAATCCCATGGTCCGCGGACCATGGGTAGGTCAATCCAATCAACATTACATTACAAAACTAAGGTGGACAATCCTGTGACTCTATCATACTTTCGTGCCCCACGCCCGCATTTTGCGGAGCTTTTACAACAAGATTCAGTCAAAACTTGGGCCTTGAGCCCCAAAATATGCCTTGGGGGGGTTCCATGCCCAATAGGCCCCCAACACAAACATCATGACTCACCCTCGAGTCACTCTATCGGCGAGGGGATCATTACGCATAGTCCCTCCAACTGTCCTCGAACTGCGGCAAGGTCAACAACACATTAAGCTATTTCTTGTTGGGTCTGCTGCATCCGTTGTTCCGAGACCTCTGTGTTGGGAGTGCTTCTCTGCATTGGTACATGCATCCCCTGCATGTGTAAGAACTTGCCTTCAATTTCTGTTGTGATAGTGAAGGCCTCCTCGATCCAAGGCTGAACGCGCACCTTCAGGACTGCTTCCTTATGTCATGCTGCATCCACCTGTTCTTTTATCACCTTGGCCTGCTGCATCTGCGCAGCCTCTGAGTGAGGACCACCATTTGCGCAGTTCCTCGCATGTTGTCATACTATTGTTGGAGTTCGCGTGCCTCTATCTCTAAGTGCTGGATGTTGGGGTCCTCCTACATATTTGTGAGGACCTCAAGTGATTCTTCCAACATGCTGGTGCAATCTCACACTACACCGTCAATCTCACCCAATCCTGCTGTGATAGCGCTAGCGAGCTGCTCTCTGACCTCCGAAGGGGTGGACGGCTGTGCCTTTAACCGCAGCTCAACGATATGAAGGTTCAACTCCAATTGAACCTTTGTCATTTCTTCTCGCACCTCACACACCCCTACTGCTAACTTGTGGATGTGTGCCTCTGTTGTTATGTCAGCTGGGATGCCCAGCTCCGGGACGCTTTGAAAAGCTTCGTCAATTACCAGTACTAGCTGTTGATTCTGTGACACCAATTCGTCGTGATGTAAGCTTAGTTGTTCCATATTGATTTTCTGCTCACTGAGGACTTGCAGTGCGCGGCTCTCCCTAGCTCGCAGCTCTATAGTTATCCCATCCTACAACAAATATAGGATCTCTCATGGGAGTGCAACTAGATTAATACCAAGACCTTTCAGCACGCTGACCGAAGGCCTGTTAGCCTCATTTGATGTCACTAGTGCCCCTTCCGGCAACACTACGGTGTTCGTTATCCGTGCGCGCAAAATCTATTCTGTTGTTGTTGAGATGATTGCGAGGCTGGTTGAAAGGGTACCAACCTGAGGAGGGCATGCCTGTAATTCCTGCAGCTGTGCTTTGAGGGCCCCCAACACAATCTGGTTCTCCTGCATGAAATCTTGGAGAGCCTCAGAGGTGACATCGTGCACTATCTCGCCGATGTCATGTAGATCACCCTCAGTTAGGGTGATCGGATCAATAGACAATTTCAAAGCCTTGACCTTCTTACATGACCCTGCCCGCTCTGTTGGGTGTTGGCGCTTCAGCTACATTGATGCGGTTTGTGGGTCCGCGCCTCCCTCTTTTGTCTCTGCTTCCTTTGCTTCCTGCCCCTGTTTTGTTTGGCCCTTGCTCGCCTTCACAGCTGCCTCCTTTGTTGTTGTTGCTGCTGTGGCCTTCTCCTACTCGGCCACTTTCTGTGTCGCATCTCGTATCGCCCATACTTCTGTTGTCGCTGCTGCCTCCCTTCTCTTTTCCGCCAACAATGCGATGCGCAACTTGGCCTATTCTTTCTTCCTCTACGCTACCGAATTCTCGATCTCTGTGATGTCTAGGGCGTGCCACTCCAGCGGCCATGTCTCCAGGACGTTAAAGATGACATCATTAGTGGCTACAAAGGGTAGCTTCCTCCATTGTTTAGCCAGGTCCTTGCGTGCTCTAATGTAAATTTTATGCATGTCCACTTTGAATTCTGCACAACCCTGAAGATTGTCGTAAACAGTGGGAGACAACCGCGGCTTGCGGTTGATCCTCATTTTGAGGTTCATCTTCATGAGCACCCAGAATATTTTGTTGTCGCGGATCCTAATAGCATCCTTGGTGGCCCAGAGTGAAGTGTACTTCGCAGCCTTCAGTAAATCTATGTCAATTATGGGGAATTGACTATCCTTTGGCAATTCCCCAGCCACAAGCACTATGGATAGCAGAAGGCATGCATAGTGGAATGTTTTGCCTTGTTCCTGGGCTTCACGACAATTCTCTAAAAAATTTGTGCAGAGGAACTCGGACCAGTTAAACTGGACCCCCTCCACACACTGCTCGTCCAAGAAAACCACCAATGCAGGTACCTCGTCTATGCAGCACTTGTGCATAACCTTTCCTGCCGGGATTTGGGTTACCATACGTACTGCTTTGTCCTTGATGCTGGAGATGGCGTAGCCCCTCTTCTTCTTTTCCAACTTGTACTTTTTCTTCATGGCCTCCGCGACAGCCAAGTCACTACTCTTTCCTTCCGATATGTCCACGCGATCCTCTCCTTTGCACAAGAGTAGTGAAACTTGGTGAATCAAGTCTACTGTGATGGGGATGGGCTCCTCCAGCCACAAACACCCGTCATGCACCAGGCAGAGCAGATGCCTGATGATGAAAATGGTTATTGGTGCACAGTGGAAGTGCGACACCCAGAGTAGATTCAGTAACCCAACCTTTTCCACTCCGCGCAACCACTTTCGTGGCTCTAATTCTGTCACCCCCGCCGTGGTGTTCTGCTTAGACTTCATGAGGTTCGAGGTTGCAAGGTGAGGGAACTTCTCATGGTCAGTGAGGTCCCAATCTTCAAATTTCAAGCTCGGCACCCATCCCAGGTGCATGCCATCAAAGACAATGTTGTCTGGAAGGAGTGGGATTTGGAGTAAGCTCTTAGTCTCATCAAAGTCCTTGGGCACTCTAGCTTTTCCTTTCCATGGGGGGACATAGGTGGGCAGCTTTGTCGGGGGGGATGCGCAGGCTCAGGTTCCACCTCCATGCCTTTGTCCTCATCCTCTGCAATGAGCAGGTCCTCCAGGTTTTCTTCTTCTTCATCAGTTTCGATGGTGACATCTTTCACCTTCTCCTCCATTGGCATCTTGCTGCACAATAGGTTTCACAGGGACATACATACGGGGACCATTGCTTATTTTTCCTTCTTGGGTCTTGGCGTGCGCGATGATTTCAATATTTTTGCCACAATCACGGCTCCTTCTAGAGCATCTCCCACTGCTAGGGCCTGCACGGCCTTTCCGACAGTCATTTCAGTTATCTCCATAATGTCCTCAGCTGTTGCCATCGTATTCATTCATAAATGTAGCAATTGCGAACTCATGGGCTCAATCAATGCTCAACTCACAACAATCAGGGCTCTGCTAAATCGCTCAATTCAAAAATGACCAAGTGTTGTTTGCTCGACATTCCTTTATATTTTATAGTGCTTTTTGAATTTGAACTCGACCGTTCCCCCCAAATTTGGTTCATTAATGATCCCTTGGCAGCAGATTTTCCCAAATCTTGACCATAAATCACGTCTTGAATGCTTGTCGCCTACTCCATTTGGCCTCAATTCGAGCATCCCATCGTGAATAGTGACTTCAATGGTTACTTTCTGGTCAACCCACGTAGCAGCACAACCCCCCATGAGTGGTCACAGACCTTGTGACTCTTTGCTTCTGTGCACAGCTCCAACATCACACAACTCCCAGGCAGAATAGTTTATAGTCCCGCGCTCCCTTTCATTTGCTTAGAGCGCTAAGAATATCCTTCCTTTGGCTAGTCAGGTGGTTGCACCACTCGTGAAAATTTTAATCCTATCATTCATCATGTCTCCTGGAGAATCCCCACCTTTCATTGTTATGGTCATCATCACGTACGTTACCATTTGCAACGTGGTACCCTAGTCACTACGCTTAGCAATGTGCGTCCAAGCCAAGGCATTAGATTGATCAATTTGCGGCAACAGGCCTTAAACATGTCATCATGATTGTACATATCCAGCCTTTCCATTCTAGTCTTTTTGCCAAGAAAATCTTCCTATATTTCGTCCTCCATCTTCTTGAATTCTGCGTCAGCCAGAGTGCTTTTCTTCCTTAACCATACCCTTTCTTTTTCAAGTTCTTGGAGTCTAATATTTCCCTATTGGATTTTTGCTTCCATGGTTTCACGAACTATCGTATCTATCGATGCTGTCAGGCACGGTCTAAGTTCCTCAAATACTATAGGGCTTACTATGGTTTCTTTAGGGTGGCAAGAAATGTTGAAAGAAAAATTATGGCGACAAGGAGGTCTACCACTCACAACTATAAATATGGAATTGTTGTCTCTTCTAGCCTCTCACAAACTCTAAGGTTGACACCACAAAAACAGGAGGAAGAAAAATCAAAAGGGAATTTTTACATTTGTGATAGAAAATACACTAAAGGTTATAAGTGTGCCGAGAATAAATTATTTTACTTAGATTGTGAAGAGGAGGAAGAAAGGGAACAAGAAACATCAAAATAAGAAGATTTACACCAGGAACCAACCCCAAGGGTTGAAAAAGAAGAAATAAATATGACAATATTTTGTAACGCATTAATGGGAATTACAACTCTTCAGACCCTCAATATAGACATATATATCAAGAAGGAAAAGGTAATAGTGTTGATTGATTCGGCTAGTACCCATAATTTTATTCATTGTAAGATAGCCATGGATTTTAATTGCTTTCTATATCCAGTTGTTGGCTTGTTGGGGCCTGACCCAGGTTCAGAGTTAATTAGCCAAACAAATCCCAGTACTACTAGCCCTTTCAACAATAGTTCGCGAAGCGAGGATTAATATCTCACTTGAAGTAGTATGGGAGGGTGCTAGAACTAGGTTTCTGCACCTTGGAGATGTCTGACGAGTTCGATTGGTCCGCGGTTTGTCCCTTCGCGTAGGTTGCTTTGCGCACTTCCCCGTTCCTTGTGGCCTGATATACTGCCTTCGCACAGCCCTACCTAAGGTTTGTGCGCTGCGTTCTGCACTATTACCTGAGATCATGCTTATATTCTTATACAAGTTAGTTATCTTTACATAAATAGAAGCCTTGTATTATATTTGTTCATACATCACATTTATATCAATTTGCGCAGCACATAAATAGTAAACTTACAATTTATACCCAATAACACATAAAGCAGGAAATGTTACACAGAAATATGGTAAAACTTCTCTTTATTGATTCTCCCTTTGGTTACAGACTTGACCTGTCCTGCACACTTAGCTGTAGGGGTCTACACACTCAACTGTTGACTACTAGGCCTCTGCGCACATAGATGCAGAGCCATCTCCTACTCTACAACCCACAGACACACTTTACACTATAACTCAATCACTTAACCTTCATGCTCTTATTAGTTCTCTCTTTTACACTTAGTGCCTCGCTCTATTTATACAATCCCATGGTCTGCGGACCATGGGTAGGTCTATCCAGTCAACATTACATTACAAAACTAAGGTGGACAATCTTGTGACTCTATCATACTTTTGTGCCTCGCGCCCACATTTCGCGGAGCTTTTGCAACAAGATTCGATCAAAACTTGGGCCTTGAGCCCCAAAATATGCCTTGGGGGGGTTCCATTCCCAACAGGCCACCAACACAAACATCGTGACTCGCCCTCGAGTCACTCTATCGGCGAGGAGATCTTTACGCGTAGTCCCTCCAACTGTCCTTGAACTGTAGCAAGGTCGGCAGCACATTGAGCTATTGCTTGTTGGGTCTACTGCATCTGTTGTTCCGAGACCTATATGTTGGGAGTGCTTCTCTGCATCGGTACGTGCATCCCTTGCATGTGTGCGAACTTGCCTTAAATTTTTGTTGTGATAGTGAAGGCCTCCTCGATCCAAGGATGAACGTGCACCTTCAGGACTGCTTCCTTATGTCATGTCATGTCCACTTGTTCTTTTATCACCTTGGTCTACTGCATCCGCACAAGCCTCTGAGTGAGGACCACCATCTGCGCATTTCCTCAGATGCTGTCATACTGTTGTTGGAGTTCGCGTGCTTCTATCTCTAAGCGCTGGATGTTGGGTCCTCCTGCAGATTTGTGAGGATCTCAAGTGATTCTTCCAACATGTTGGTGCAATCTCACACTGCACCATCAATCTCACCCAATCCTATTGTGATAGCGCTAGTGTGCTGCTCTCTGACCTCCAGAGGGGTGGACGGCTGCGCCTTTAACCGCAGCTCGGCGATCTAAAGGTTCAGCTCCAGTTGAACCTTTGTCATTTCTTCCCCCACCTCACGCACCCCTGCTGCTAACTTGTGGATGTGTGCCTCTATTGTTATGTCTGCTGGGATGCCCAGCTCCGAGACGCTTTGACAAGCTTCGTCGATTACCGGTACTAGCTGTTGATTTTGTGACACCAATTCATCGCGATGCAAGCTTAGTTGTTCCATACTGATTTTCTGCTCACTGAGGACTTGCAGTGCATGGCTCTCCCTAGCTCGCAGCTATGCAGTTATCCCATCCTACAACAAATATAGGATCTCTCATGGGAGTACAGCTAGATTAATACCAATACCTTTCAGCACACTGACTGAAGGCCTGTCAGCCTCATTTGATGTCACTAGTGCCCCTTCTGGCAACACTATGGTGTTCGTTATCCGCGCGCACAAAATCTGTTCTGTTGTTGTTGAGCCGATTGCGAGGATGGTCAAAAGGGTACCAGCCTAAGGAGGGCACACCTGTAATTCCTGCAACTGAGCTCTAAGGACCCCCAACACAATCTGGTTCTCCTGCATGAAATCTTGGAGAGCCTCAGAGGTGACATCGCACAATATCTCGCCGATGGCATGTAGATCACCCTCGGTTAGGGTGATCGAGTCAATAGAAAATTTTGAAGCCTTGACCTTCTTACATGACCCTTCCCGCTCTGTTGGGTGCTGGCGTTTCAGCTACGTTGATGCGGTTTGTGGGTCCATGCCTCCCTCTCGACTTCCTCTACTTCTTGCCCCTATTTTGTTTGGCCCTTGCCCACCTTCACAGCTGCCTCTTGTGCTGCTACTACTGCTACGACCTTTTCCTACTCGGTTGCTTTCTGTGTTGCGTCTCACACCACCCATACTTCTGTTGTCAATGCTGCCTCCCTTCTCTTTTCTGCCAACTGTGTGATGCGCAGCTTGGCCTATTCTTTCTTCCACTGCATTTCCAACTTCTCAATCTTTGTGATGTCTAGGGCACACCACTTCAGCAGCCATGTCTCCTAGACATTAAAGATGACATCATCAGTGGCTACAAAGGGTATTTTCCTCCATTGTTTAGTCGGGTCCTTGCATGCTCTAATGTAAATGTTATGCATGTCCACTTTGAATTCTGCAAAACCCTAAAGATTGTTGTAAACAGTGGGAAACAAATGCGGCTTGCGGTTGATCCTCATTCTAAGGTTCATCTGCATGAGCACCCAGAATATTTTGTTGTCGCGGATCCTAGTAGCATCCTTGGTGGCCCAGAGTGAAGCGTACTTCGTAGCCTTCGGTAAATCTCTATCAATTATGGCGAATTGACTATCCTCCATCAATTCCCCTGCCATGAGCACTATGGACAGCAGAAGCCATGCATAGTGGAATGTTTTGCCTTGTTCTTGGGCTTCACAACAATTCTCTAAAAATTTTGTGTAGAGGAACTCAGACCAGTTAAACTGGACCCCCTCCACACACTGCTTGTCCAAGACGATCACCAGTGTAGGTACCTCGTCTGCGCAGCACTTGCTATAACCTTTCCTGCCAGGATTTGGGTTGCCACGCGTATTGCTTTGTCCTTGATGCTGGAGATGGCGTAGCCCCTCTTCTTCTTTTCCAGCTTGTACTTTTTCTCATGGACTCTGCGACAGCCAAGTCACTGCTCTTTCCTTCCGATATGTCCGCGCGGTCCTTTCCTTTGCACAGGAGCAGGGAAACTTGGTGAATCAAGTCTGTTGTGATGGGGATGGGCTCCTCCAGCCACAAACACCCATCATGCACCAGGCAGAGCAGCTACCTGATGACAAAAATGGTTATTGGTGTACAGTGGAAGTGCGGCACACAGAGTAGATTCAGTAACCCAACCTTTTCCACTCCACGCAACCACTTTCGTGGCTCTAATTCTGTCACCCTCGCCACGGTGTTCTGCTTAGGCTTCATGAGGTTCGAGGTTGCAAGGTGAGGGAACTTCTCTTGGTCAGCAAGGTCCCAATCTTCAAATTTCAAGCTCGGCACCCATCCCAGGTGCGTGCCATCAAAGACAATGTTGTCTGGAAGGAGTGGGATTTGGAGCGAGCTCTTAGTCTCATCAAAGTCCTTAGGCACTCTAGCTTTTCCTTTCCATGAGGGGACATAGGTGGGAAACTTTGTCAGGGGGGGATATGCAGGCTCAGGTTCCAGCTCCATGCCTTTGTCCTCATCCTTTGTAATGAGTAGGTCCTCCAGGTTTTCTTCTTCTTCATCAGTTTCGATGGTGACGACTTTCCCCTTCTCCTCCATTGACAGCTTGCTATGCAGCAGGTTTCACGGGACATATGTATGGGGACCATTACTTGTTTGTCCTTCTTGGGTCTGGGCGTGCGCAATGATTTCAAGATTTTTGCCACAATCTCGGCTCCTTCTAGAGCATCTCCCATTGCTAGGGCCTGCGTGGCCTTTTCGACAGTCATTTCGGTTATCTCCATAACGTCCTCAGCCGTTTCCATCGTATTCGTTCATAAATTTAGCACTTGCGAACTCAGGGGCTCAATCAACGCTCGACTCACAACAATCAGGGCTCTGCTAAATCGCTCAATTCGAAAATGACCAAGTGTTGTTTGCTCGACAGCCCTTTGTATTTTATAGCGCTTTTTGAATTTGAACTCGACTGTTCCCCAAATCTTGTTCATTAATGCTCCCTTGGCGGCAGATTTTCCCAAATCTTGCCCATAAATCGCGTCTTAAATGTTTGTCACCTACTCCATTTGGCCTCAATTCGAGAATCCCATCGTGAATAGTGACTTCAACGGTTACTTTCTGGTCAACCTGCGTGGTAGCACAACCCCCCATGAGTGGTCACAGACCTTGTGACTCTTTGCTTCTACGCGCAACTCCAACATCACACAACTCCCAGGCATAGTAGTTTATAGTCCCGCGCTCCCTTTCATTTGCTTAGAGCGCTAAGACTATCCTTCCTTTTGGCTAGTCAGGTGATTGCACCACTTGTGAAAAGTTTAATCCTATCATTCATCATGTCTCCTAGAGAATCCCCACCTTTCATTGTTACGGTCATCATCGCGCACATTACCATTTGCAACGCGGTACCCTGGTCACTACGCTTAGCAATGTGCATCCAAGCCAAGGCATTAGAGTGATCAATTCGCGGTAACAGGCCTTAAACCTTTCATCATGATTGTACATATCCATCCTTTCCATTTTTCTCTTTTTGTTGAGAAAATCTTCTTGTATTTCGTCCTCCATCTTCTTGACTTCTGTGTCCACCAGAGTGCTTTTCTTCCTTAACTGTACCCTTTCTTTTTCAAGTTCTTGGAGTCTAAGATTTCCCTATTGGATTTCTGCTTCCATGGTTCCATGAACTGTCGTATCTATCGATGCTGTCAGGCGCAGTCTAAGTTCCTCAAGTACTATCGGGCTTACTATGGTTTCTTCATACTCCAGCCTTAGCGGTGCCTGCAAAGTCAGGTGATGCCTATGCAGTCCTATAATCCCAGAGAACCGCTAGTACGCGCATGTCCCAGTCAGTCCGCTTCACATGGTGGACCTTGTTCAGCACATTGTGTACTCTGCTAAACGCTTCTGCATGGATATTCTTTTGCATCCCTGGCCTTTCCATACTTTGTGGTCCCAACCGTTCGCACCATTTCCTTACCCGTTCTTGCTTACTGATCGTGTCTCCTACTGTGAGGACGGTATGCCTTTGTGCGGGTTTCACACCATATGCCTGTATTCACCTGGGTAGCTGATCTGAAATCACTCGTGAATGATCTCATTTAATCAATGAAGGTATTACAGACTCAAGTGCTGGGCTGTGCCTATGTTATCTTATGCAATGGATCGATAAGATTGTGAAATAAACAGACA
The DNA here is from genome assembly GCA_031772625.1 of Pinus tabuliformis. Lineage (NCBI taxonomy): Eukaryota > Viridiplantae > Streptophyta > Pinopsida > Pinales > Pinaceae > Pinus > Pinus tabuliformis. The sequence goes on from CM062808.1 coordinate 862,673,703, forward strand.
CTGAAACAGTAAGAGAACACGGTAAGCAAGCACCTAAACACAACAAATTTAATAAGGAGTTCACCCAATCCTCTTAGGCTATGTCTCCTGGTCCAGCCTTCAGTGGTGGCCTTTCTATTATGTCTTAAAAAGTAGAGTTTTACAACAGTGAGCTCAAATTCAGCCTCACTTAACAGATAATGATCAGCAGGACTGTACTTGGATTCCCCAAGTCTCTAGAGTACATAAATTCCCCTTACTGAATCTCGACCTCAACTGGTCTCAGTGGTATGAGTCCAATTTGGTACTCAATACCTGACAGGTATACACAGAGGAGTTGCTTGAACCTCTCAAGCCTTCTCTGGAGTTCACAGAGTCTCGAACTCTCTTTGTCTCTATCTGTCGATGCTACCTTTGCTCTGCAGGTCAGCTCAGCTTCTCTATTCTCTACAATCTTTCGCTTCTTTCTCTCTTTTCTCTCTTTTACTTCTTCTTCTCCTCCTTCACTTTCTCTGTCTGTTCGTGGCTTAAAGCTAATCTGCTCCTTGACTATTCGTTTCTGCTTCCCAGCTCTCTGGATCTCCTACCTCTATCCTCTAGAATTCCCCTGCTCTACGTCATCATCACTGTAACACTTCTCAGAGAGGTGGCCACCTATTTCCTCATGAACTGAGTGTCAATGCTCCTTAAACAGTCATTTTTTCTGTTGCTCCAAGATCACCTGCGAAACTATTCCCTCTGCCAACTCAGCGGTCATGCCATATCTCAAATCTTATTTGCCTTAGCCTATTTCCCTCTCGAATCCAGTCATCCATCGGATTGCTTCTCTGTCATTGATCTAGGGCCTCCAGATGCTACGGTCTCTATCCATATCGCGGGTAAGTTGCTCGACCGTTACTCACGCGATGTAAGTGGTTTTCTCTCACATCCGTTGGACGCGTGTCACTCGGTGTGTGGCATCGTGCTGAACTCAGCCAAACCCGCTTACCACTTGACGTGCACATGATATCCTACGGGTTTTGGGCCCGGGACCCACCTTCTGACGGTTTCTACACAGTTTCCTGTTTTCCTAGTGACCAAGTGCTTGGGGCTTTCTTTCACAGAGAGTTTTGCCCTATGATACGCAATTAGAGTTTTGCCTCTGTTTTTGGATCTGGGCTTTTGATTGCCAATTTGCGTCCATGCGCGGTCTCCATGGGCCAACTGTCAGCACACTTTGACCGAGGGTCCTCATTGTTCTGTGCTGGCCACAAATTTCCATTGTCCAAAGGTCATTTCTTATAAGCTCGTCATTCATAAGATTTTGAGGCCTGACATAATTTGAAACAATCATGGAAATGTTTAAGGATCCAATTCGAATCACGGCCTTCCCATTGAAAAAATCTTTTGGACCACCAAAAGTTGGTTTTCAAGCATTGACTAAGTGAGTGTATAGTTGTCTCACTTGTATAATGTCTATCCATTTTGCGCTGCTTGGCTTTGAACCCTTGAGTCCAATCCTGAGGTACTCAACATCTCCACTGTGCGTCGTCCTCACCTTCCTATCTAGAACTGTATCTTCCTGCAATTCATTGAGATATTTAGGTAATAGATCATCAATAGAAGGCAATTGACTCTACTCTTCGGGATCTTCAATTAATGAAGGTTCAAATAGTCTCAAGTTGTCTACATTAATGATTGAGTAGATGTGCATGTAAGCTGGTAAATCAAGGTGAAAATCATTCTCACCAATTTTCTCAAGTATCTTGAAAAGGTACATACCTTATTGGCTTTAGCTTTTTACATTCACCTTGAATTCTATCTTTGCTAATATACAGCCAAACTTGATCACCAACCTGGAAACTATGCTCCATTCGATGTTTGTCATGCCTTGCCTTGTATTTGGCTTGGCTCTTTTCTAGTTGTTCCTGTACTACCTGGTGAATCTCTTGGATTTGCTCAATGAATTTGGTTGCCTTATCCACATCATTGTGTCCATCAATTGCTATGTCTTTACTAAATACAAAATCCAATGGAGACCTTGGTGTGAAACCAAAACAAGTCTCAAAAGGAGATCTCTGTGTAGAGGAATGTCTTGCTCAGTTGTAAGCATGCTGCACATAGCACAAATGTTCATCCCAAAGTTTGGGATGCTTGCTGCAATAGCCTCTGAGCAACTGGATCACTGTCCTGTTCACCACTTCTGTCTAGCCATCTCTTTTTGGATGAAAGGCTATGCTTTTCTTCAGTTTGGTGTCCATCAGTTCCCACAGACTCGACCAAAACTTCCCAACAAATTGGGTGTCTTGATCAGATACAATGGAAGTAGGTAATCCAAAATGAACCCATACATGCTGAAAGAATAACTTTGTAGTTTGTTCAGCTGTAATATGTTTATTACAAGGTGTCAAAATACACATTTTGCTGAACCTATCCACAACAACATATAAATAGTCATGACCTTTCCTAGATTTAGGCAGTCCTCCAACAAAGTCCATGGAAACACTTTCCCAAGGATGAGAAGGAACCGGTAGTGGAGTGTACAAGCCTAGTTTTCTATTGTAGGGCTTGCTTTTAGCACACATGGTACACCCTCCTACATATCTAGAAACTATCTCATTCATTTTTGGCCAATAACAAAATCTTTGCAGCTGTGCAACCGTTTTACTTAGTGACCTGATATTAGAGTAGTGTGTGCTTCTCGAATTATCTTTACTCTTTGAGTTTGTGGAATGCATAGCTTCCCACAATGATACAAGAGTTGGTCCTTAATGTGATAATCCAATTCTTCTACTCATTTTCCTTGACTTAAAGTTGCGTATACATCTTTGAAATCTATATCTTGAGCATATTGTTCAATGTAGCTCTCATGCAGTACTGAATTATGCTTAAGTATAGTGGATGCACTTATAATAGGTCTAGATAACATATCTGCAACTTTATTGTGTATGCCCTTTTTATATCTAATGACTAAATGAAACTGTTGTAGAAAACCCATCCATCTGTGGTGTCTTGATTGTTGCAACTTAGTTTGGGAGTGTAAATATTGAAGTGGGTGATGATCAGTATGTATAACTGTCTCTTTTCCCATTAAGTAATGTTTCCACTTTTTCACACTCTATACTAATGCATATAATTCTTTATCATATGTGGGATAGTTAACTACTGCAAAATTAAATGTCTCAGAATGATAACATATGGGTTTGTCGTGTTGTATCAACACTGCTCCCATGGCATAGTCACTGGCATCTATTTGGATCTCAAATGGTATTTGAAGATTAGGCAATGCTAGTACTGGTGCTGTACTAATATTTTCTTTCAAGGTGTCGAAGGCTTTCTGCTATTTGCCTCCCCACTTAAACACCTTGTTCAATCCTGTTAAGGCATGTAAGGGAGTTGCAATTAAGGAAAATTTAGAAATGAACTTTCTCCAATATTGTGCTACTCCTAAGAAGCTTCTAACTTCTGTAGCAGATTTGGGTTTAGGCCAGTTTACAACGACTGCCACCTTAGAGGGATCTATCTTCAATTCACCACCCCCTACTATATGACTCAGATAATTCAAATATGTTTTGCCAAATTCACATTTTGAGAGTTTAACATAAAGATTTTCTCTTTTCAAAACATCTAGTGTCTGCTTAACATGCGTTAAATGTTCCTCCCATGTTTTGCTAAATATAAGAATGTCATCCAAGTATACAATAACAAAATCATCAAGAAAAGGTCTGAGTACATCATTCATTATTCTCATGTAAGTAGCGGGGGAATTAGTTAAGCCAAAAGGCATAACCAGCCACTCATACAATCCCTGCTTTGTTTTGAAAGCAAGCTTCCATGCATCTTGTTCTGCAACTCTGACCTGATGATATCCACTATGCAAGTCTAACTTGGAAAAATAAACATCTTCTTTCAATTGATCTAATAGATCATCTATGCTAGGAAGGGCATAATGATTTTTTATCATTATCTTATTCAGTGCTCGGTAATCAATGCACATTCTCCATGAGCCATCTTTCTTTCTCACCAAAATGATTGTAGACCCACATGGTGATGTGCTAGGTCTGATGAATCCCTTCTCGAGCAACTCCTGCGCCTGCTTCTTGATTTCTACATTCTCTAAAGCAGACAACCTATAGATTCTGATGTTAGGCAATGAAGCATCTTGCTGCAAATTAATATCATGCACTATTTCCTTTTTTGGCGGTAGACCTTTAGGTTCTTGAAACAAGACATCATATTCTGAAACAACTTTTTCTAAATTAGCTTGTTGTTTAGCATCACAGCCCTCAAATACATTGGTTTTATCAGGTTTGTTTTCCTTTACAACCATTAGTAAAAATTGTTTGCATGAATTTACGATTCGTTTCATCTACCCTGAGTTTATGAGAGTATAATTATTCTTGAGCTTATGAACCCTTACAAAGTATTCGATTCCATCTTTAACGAGTAGATACGTGTTCTCAGCTCTATAGAAAATAGCTTTTCTATCATACAAGTAGGGACTTCCCAAAACAATGCCACATATATCCAAAGGAACTATATCTAACTCAACCTCTTCTACAAATGCTGACCCAAAAGAAAACTTAAGTTTACATTGTCTAGTCACTTGTAGTTGTGCTTTATCACTTAACCAACCTAATGGGTATAGTTTCTTGTGAGGTGTAGTCAGTAATCCCAATTTCTTTACAATTGCTTCAGAAATTAAATTTACTTGTGAGCCACTATCAAAAAAAGTATCAATCTTTTGATGTTTGGAAATAACTCGAATATGGAAAAGCTCATGTCTTTTTCTCTCATTTTCCTCATCATTAATAGATTGTGCAGAATTACTAGTAGATGCTTTAGAATTTTTACCTTTTATACCTGTGGCTACACTGGTCGTTTCAACTCCTGAGTCTGACCCCAAATCTTTCTGAATAGCTACAGTAGTCCTCTTCTTCTTGCCCTCGAACTTCTTAGGTCTCAGCTCTGGATGCATAATCCAACAGTGCTCATCATCATGCCCATCCTTCTTACAATGAGTGCATGAAGACTTACTTTTCTGTGTAGTGTTTGCCTTCCTCTCTTTCCATTTCTATTTTTTTTTTCTCCTTATTCTTGCTTGCAATAGGCTTGGATGATCCCCCAACTTCTAGGTTCCCATTCTTTCCTCTAGCCTCTAGATGCGTAGCTTGAATAGATACCTCATCTATACTAGTGGGATTAAACATAAGGATAGTGTGCCTCATGTAGCTGTGTAGGCCACCTGTGTACTTTAACAGAGTCTCAGGCGAGTCTAATGAAATCCCTAGAATCAAAGCTCTTTTCCTAAATTCTTGGGTGTAACCTTGTACACTTTGCCCTTTCAATTGGCGAAGAGTTTGCCAGCTCATCATGGTTTGCTGCATGTAAGCTAGTGGATAGAACTACTTTTTTATTGCAGAAACAAATTCACTCCAGACAGAAAGAATTTTACCATGTTTCTTCATGTCAGCTTGTGTCTTGCCTTCCCACCATACCAAAGCAGTGCCTCTGAGGTGTAGGCTGGCCAGCTGAATCTTACTCTTGTCTGAGTCGATACTCTGCACTCTGCAATAAACATTAATTTGTTTGATCCAATTATCCAGCTTCTTTGCATTCAACTCTCCATCATATATTGGTAAATCAAATTTAACATCTAATTTAATCAGAGATGTCTTCTTTTTACTTTCAGGGCTATTAGGAGGTGTGAGAAATTTTTCTTCTTTCCCTTTTCCTTTAGAGTGGTCATGGAGGAGAGACTCTTCTACTCCTTTGTCTTGGTTGGAGCCTGATGGGTCTTCATCTTTATGTTTCCTAAAGTCCCTATACATTTCTTCCACCATTGACTTCAAGGTCATAAAACTGTCCATGAACTGGGGATCTGATTCCAAAGGATTTTCTTTTGACATTTTCTTCTTGGAATAGACTCTTCCAATTTCTAGATTAGTTTCAACCAAATCTCGTTCTCCTAATCTAAGCTTTGATCTAGTTATCATTCAACAACAAAATCTAGCACAAGCTTGTCTAACCTTAATAACCTAGGAGCTCTGATACCACTTGATCTGAAATCATTCGTGAATTATCTTAGTTAATTAATGAAGTGTAGAAATTTTGAATAATATGACACTTATTCACAGATATTATCCCGATTATACACTATTGTGGAATGCATGCATAATACATAACCCCCTTTACGTTGATCATCAATTTTACGAAATTAAAAACAATGAAACATCAATCACATGTGCACATTAACACAGTATGTAATCCAGGGAAAGCATACAGCTGAAAACCCCACACTATTTGTATATTATAATGATTGAGAACATGTAACAATACATAGTACAATACTCCTCACAAGTACTCAGTACTATCTGCACCTGTTACACACAAACTAGCTCAGATCTGAATCAATCACAGGTTCAAATCTCTTCCCATGCTTGCTTGCCTCCACTGCACAATCCTGCATGAGAATAGATAAGAATGGTTGAAGCAAAACTCGTATTTACTTGGCTGAACCACGGAATCCTAATTGGAAATACTCAATCCATTGATTGTGCAAATCTCATGCACAACTATAGTCACAACTGATAGCAATCTCAACCTCTAACACCTGTCTCCACTGAACTGTCCATGCACTAAGTTAACTGATGTGTTATTTAGTTGCTTTATAAGTTAATAATTAGTGAATTAATTAACAATTAATTCACATCACTCATCACTAGTGTATTTGCAGTTAAACTAAATACAACTAATTCAACCAAGTCAAACTGAACACAACTCCATCAACTCCTCAATCAACTCCACCAAACTCAACCACATGAGTTCTAACTGAAGTCCATCATGCAATAGCTCAACTGACCCACAAGAAAAGCGTATTTCCTTCTGATAGCTACATGTGTCACATATGTAGCTCAAACTGAAGTGCTCCAAGAGGATAATATAATGTTTATAGTCCAAATATTATTATGAGCTAATAATATTCGACTGTTCTATTTTTAGCCTGGCAGTCTAAAAATAGAAACCGCCCATATGTCTAAAAATAGAAGTCCATCTATTTTTACCAACATGACCAATCATCCACAAATAGCATCCTACAACTCATAGACCATGATCCATATGTCTAAAAATATACTTTGCGCCAAAAATAGCCTGCGGGCCCACTTAGTGAAGGCGACTCCTTTCCACTAAGCTCCATCATCTTGTTGCATTTTCAACATGAAGGTATTACAGACTCAAATGCTGGGGTGTGCATATGTTATCTTATGCAACGGATCAATAAGATTGCGAAATACGCAAACATTGAAACAGTAAGAGAACACAGTAAGTAAACACGTAAACACAACAAATTTAATAGGGAGTTCACACAATCCTCCTAGGCTATGTCTCCTAGTCCATCCTTCAGTGGTGGCCTTTCTATTGTGTCTTAAAAAGAATATTTTTACAATAGTGAGCTCAAATTGAGCCTCACTTAATAGATAATGATCAGTAGGACTGTACTTGGATTCCCCAAGTCTCTAGAGTACACAGACTCCCCTTACTGAATCTCAAGCTCAACTGGTCTCAATGGTATGAGTCCAATTTGGTACTCAATACCTGACAATTATACACAGAGGAGTTGCTTGAACCTCTCAAGCCTTCTCTAGAGTTCACAGACTCTCAGACTCTCTTTGTCTTTGTCTGTCGATGCTGCCTTTGCTCTGCAGGTCAGCTCAGCTTCTCTGTTCTCTGATATCTTTCGCTTCTTTCTCTCTTTGCTCTCTTTTGCTGCTTCTTCTCCTCCTACACTTTCTCTGTCTGTTCGTGGCTTAAAGCCAATCTGCTTCCTAACTATTCGTTTCTGCTTCCCAGCTCTCTGGATCTCCTACCTCTATCCATTGGAATTCCCCTTCTCTACATCATCATCAATGTAACACTTCACAGAGAGGTGGCCACCTGTTTCCTCACGAATTGAGTGTCAATTCTCCTTGAACGGTTGTTTTCTCCATTTCTCCAAGATCACCTGCAAAACTGTTCCCTCTGCCAACTCATCGGTCATGCCGGATCTCAAATCTTATTCACCTCAGCATATTTCCCTGTCGAATCCGGTCATCCATCGAATTGCTTCTCCGCCATTGATCTGGGGCCTCTAGATCCTACAGTCTTTGTCCATATCGCATGAGTAAGTTGCTCGACCGTTACTCACATGATGTAAGTGGTTTTCTCTCACATCCGCTGGACTTGTGTCACCCGGTGTGTGGCATCGCGCTGAACTTGGCCAAAATCGCTTACCGCTCAATGTGCATGCAATATCCTACTGGTTTTGGGTGCGGGACCCGCCTTCTGATGGTTTCTGCACGGTTTCCTGTTTTCCTCGTGACCGAGCGCTCGAGGCTTTCCTTCACTAAGATTTTTTCCCTGCGATACGCAATTAGAGTTTTGCCTCTGTTTTTGGATCTAGGCTTCCAATTGCCAATTTGCGTCCATGCGTGGTATCCATTGGCCAACGGTCAGCGCCCTTTGACCGAGGGTCCTCGTTGTTCCATGCTGGCCACAAATTTCCATTGTCTAGAGGTCATTTTTGATAAGCTCGTCATTCATAAGATTTTGAGGCCTGACATAATTTGAAACAATCATGGAAATGTTTAAGGATCCAATTCGGATCAGTAGGTAGGTGTGCGGGCCGGCTCGTCTATCATACTAATCTTTCAATTGCACCTAAGGCTTCCCAAACCGCATCAGCATCACCCTTTTGCATTCGCACCAGTCCTCAAAACTTCTTTGGTGCGTACCCCACCATCTTGCGGGCGTAGCGCGCAGTACCCATTTCAGAGCGTCGAAACACTATTGTTCTGGTACTTCTATTTCGAATTTGTTCAGGAAGTCATCCACCTCACTCAACCCGTCATATGTAGGTAGACATCTTACCTCTGTTCCCACGTAGTGGAGCGACCTTGTCATCATGTTACAATTGAGTGTGGTTACCTCGTGTAACCGATTCTACCATCGTTCTATCTCCTCGTCAGAATCTGAGGTGCAAGAGCTTTCGCGCTCCCACGAGATTCTTCCATCTGCGGTTGGATTTACCTAGTCTTGCTCCCGCACGGTTATCTTGTAGATACAGTCTAGATCATTGTCACTTTCATAGTCACGCACTGGCTTTGTGTAGCACGATCCTTCTGCAGGGTCTAAAGGTACCACTATGTGCAATGACTTTTTCTCAAAAATCATCTTGCGCTTCTTTAGATTTATCACTCCATTCATGTCAGTGGCCTAATATATTCCCAATAGCGTGGGGTAGGGATTGTTGTCATCAAAAATCTCTATCACTTCAAAATCTGCTAGCGTGCTCGCTCCTTCGATATCTACTGTGACTCCCTGCAATCTCCCCATAGGTAGGATATTTTGTTGGTTCACCATTCACAGTTGGATAGGTGACCATTGCAGTGCAGGCCTGCCCATGCACTCCCATGTCTGCTTTGGCAGGACGTTCACGTCCGATCCTAGATCCAGAATCACTTGATCCATTTCATATTCCCAAATCTACGCGGTCAACCTCATCTCCCTTCCTGTTCACGTCGTGTGTTTCCCGAACTTCCAGACTACACGTGGTTCTCCTGGCTCGGTCCCAACACATCTAGTTATGATCTCTTGCAGCCCCTTCACAGCCTTGATATCGCGTAGTAGTGTCATGCATGTCTCCAAGAATGTAGTGAGCATCGATGGGTCCATTTCTGGCTCCAGTCTGTCTTTACTTCCTGAAGTGAAGCCACCTATGAAACTCCTCTTAAATTCCATGAATGTATCCTTAGTGCATTCCAAATCAAATTCTGGTTCCTTTGTTGGAGCCTTGCGAACCCAAGTACTTTCTTCAAGCTACTTGCCTTTGTCATCCCCTGTCGTAATCCCATTCTAGAGCATGATATTCACATTAGGTTCTTCCTTGCACGGCTCAGACCTCATCATTTGCAGGTTCTGAGTCGGGAGAGGCTGGAGTTCTCATTTATCAGGCAACCTCGCTATCAATGTGTCATTGTCCTCCATCTCATGGTCAAACTGAGTACAATATAATCATGATGGTCATGTTGGATTTGTACAATCACGAGCATAATGCCCTGGCCCTTCGCAATTGTAACATATCAGTTGTTTGCGACCTCTTCCTGTTCCCCCTCCACCTCGGCCTCATCTATGCCCCTGAAATCTAGTGCGCGCCATTCCTGCATTTTGATCAAGGGGACGGGTTTTGGCCTGAACTCTGTAGGTAGGAGTTCGATCCATCATCAGCTCATAACTTCTATAGGTGTGCTCATCATGTCCCACTGACCTACAGAAATTATAGAACAACTGCTGTGAATTCTCCATATGCTTCTGTAGTAGATGGCAGTTATCTTGTGAACCCAAGTACTTTCTTCAAGCTGCTTGCCTTTGTCATCCCCTGTCATAATCCCACTCCAAAGCATGATATTCACATTAGGGTCTTCCTCGCGTGGTTCAGACCTCATCATTTGCAGGTTCTGAGTCGGGGGAAGCTGGAGTGCTCACTTATCGGGCAACCTCGCTATTAATGTGCGATACTCCTCCATCTCATGATCAAACTGTGTACAATATAAGCATGATGGTCGTGTCGGATTTGTACAATCACGAGCATAATGCCCTGGCCCTCTGCAATTGTAACATATCAGTTGTTTGCGACCTCTTCCTGGTCCCTCTCCACCTCGGCCTCGTCTATGCTCCTGAAATCCAGTGTGCACCATTCCTGCATTTTGATCGAGGGGCCGGGTTTCGGCCTGAACTCTGTCAGTAGGAGTTCGATCCATCATCAGCTCATAACTTCTATAGGTGTGCTCATCATGTCCCACTGACCTATAGAAATTACAGAACAACTGCTATGAATTCTGCGTATACTTCTGTAGTAGATGGCAGTTATCTGTAGCATGCTTCCCTCTTATCTGAAAAATCGCGCACCATAATGCAGGTGTCGTTCTCAGTCCTGCTTGTGCCTCTGGTCTCAATTGCATTAGTCCTCCTCCCGCCAGGTAATTTTCGAACACTAGGCAATGGTCATTGTCATGTCCATGGCCTTTGAATTTTATACAACATACCTCCTCACACACTTCTAGGCGAGCTGTCCTGTCTTGTTTCAAACTCTGCATCTCAAGGCACAAGTTTTTCAACTGTGCATGGATCTGTTGAACTCCCAAGTTAGGATCTTGTATCGAGGTCTCGTGCAGTCTCATCACAATCTCCAAGGCCTCGACCTGAGTGGTTAGCTTCTGTTGTGACAACGCATTCCTTAGATGCGGCGTAAGCGATGCTACAAACCATGCATGATGTTGCCCATCCGTCAAGGTCATATTAGCTTCACAAATTGTACACTTCAATCTCTAATCCAGCTCCCAGGGGATCTCACCGGGAAGCATCACGATTTACTTAAATCCAATGATTGACTGCGTCTCTGACTTTGGCCTACTAAATTCTTTGTTCAGTGCATCTTGGATATCCACGATCCCTGCGTTTGAATTGTCATTGGAATGCTTAATGTACCAAGTCAATGTGTGATCCTGTAGAGCGCTAACTAGTGTTGGTTTCTTTATATTGTCATCCGTAATTCCTTGCGCTTCCCATACAACCCTTATCACGAACCAAAACTGGTCTGGATCTTTATTCCCTACTACCTTGAACACTGGCAACTTTATTGCGCTTGCCATATTGAACTGTGGTGGTAGCGGAGGTGGTATGGGCGAAGATGGGGGTGAAGATGGTGAAACTGGCGGTGGTGTAGGTGGGAGTGGTATGCGCGGAATTCATTGCTTTATCAAATTGATCGCACTTCTTGGTGAAACCTTCGCGAGCTCTTCCTCGCTTTCCCATGGAGGTGAAATCAAGGGGCTAGTTTCTAGTTCTGCGCTACCTTCGTTTCTATAGATCCTCCCACTCCGCGTAGCCCCAAACATCAATTTATTCACATAACCCATTTTTCACACAGTAAGATTTTAATCCAAGTGTTCAAAGATTTAACGTACTTACCTCGTGGTCCTTTGATGAAGTGTCGTTTTGCCTCCCTATATATGACTGAAGTATCTACCACGAACTCGGTGATGAATCCTCCTATAATTTGATCGAGCCAGTGATCCACAGCACGCGTGATCTTATCTTTTGATGCTTCCAGTCTATGCACCAATTCTGGAGTCCACACAATAGGTTTGTTGAGTCTACACATTCCTTGACTATCTGCTAGCTTCACGATCCACTCATACAACTTAGTGGGGAAGGATGCAAAGAAAATTTCATGGATCTCCATACACAAGTAGAAATCTAACCACTCTCCCTTTGATAGTCATGGATTCCTGTTTTCCTGCACCGCGAACTCGTGAATTTTTCTGTCCAACCAATCTTCAATTCCTTTCTTTGTCGAATTCTAGTGATACAACATCAGACATCTCTATGCAAATCCCGGTCCTGGCAATGGAACCATTTGTTTGCTTGTTGGGGCCTGACCCAGGTTCAGAGTTAATTAGCCAAACAAATCCTGGTACTACTGGCCCTTTCGGCAACAGTCCGTGAAGCGCAGACTGAGGTCTCACCCGAAGTAGTATGGGAGAGTGCTAGAACTAGGTTTCTGCACCCTAGAGATGTCTGATGAGTTCGACTAGTCCGTGGTTTATCCCTTCGCACAAGTTTCTTCGCGCACTTCCTCGTTCCTCGCAGCCTGATATACTGCCTTCGTGCAGCCCTACCTAGGGGTTGTCCACCGCGTTCTACGCTATTACCTGAGATCGTGCTTATATTCTTATACGAGCTAGTTATCTTCACATAAATAGAAGCCTTGTATTATAGTTGTTCATACAACACATTTATATAAGTTCACACAGCACATAAATAGTAAACTTACAATTTATACCCAATAACACATAAAGCAGGAAAAGTTACACAAAAATGTGGTAAAACTTCTCTTTATTGATTCTCCCTTTGGTTACAGACTTGACCTGTCCTGCGCACTTAGCTGTAGGGGTCTGTGCACTCAGCTGCGGACTACTAGGCATCTGTGCACATAGCTGTAGAGCCTTCTCCTACTCTACGACCCACAAACACACTTTACACTATGAATCAATCACTTAGCCTTCTCATGCTCTTATTAGTTCTCTCTTTTACACTTAGAGCCTCGCTCTATTTATAAAATCCCATGGTCCGTGGACCATGGATAGGTCTATCCAGCCAACATTACATTACAAAACTAGGGTGGACAACCCTGTGACTCTATCATACTTTCGCGCCTTGCGCCCACATTTCTCGGAGCTTTTACAATAAGATTCGGTCAAAACTTAGGCCTTGAGCCCCAAAACATGCCTTGGGGGGATTCCATGCCCAACACTAGCACCAAAGTGTCAAATGATGGTTTTAGTTGGAGGAAATATAAATCAGGAAAGTTTCATAATATCAATCTAACCATGAGGTAATATGTATTGAATAGTCTAATGCTTTCCATTCCAATGAGTGGTGTTGATGTTGTATTAGGAGTCCAATGGTTACAATCTTTGGGGATGATAACTTTAATGTTCAAGAAAATTTCTTGAAATTTTCTTGGGAGGGAAAGGAAATTGAATTAAGGGGTATCGTAGGGAAACCTTGCAAGATAATCATCTCTTATCACATGACAAAGCTTTTGAAGAAGTAAAAACGAGGGGTAATTGCACAATTAAGCTCACTAGATGTTCAAACATCTAAGTCATCCATTTCTCCATATCTCCAAAGAGTCCTTGACAATCATTCCAAGATATTTTAGACTCCCAAAGGTCTCCCACCTATTCACAATCATGATCATACTATTCACTTGATTCCAAGAAGTGTTCCTCCAAACATAAAACCTTACAGATATACCTATGGCTAGGAGAGTGAAATCGAATATGGTTGCAGAAATGTTAGATGCAGGTATAATTCAAGCTAGCCAAAGTTCTTTCTCTTCTCCAATAGTATTGGTGCACAAGAGGGATGGATCATGGTGTATGTGTATGTATTATAGAGAGCTCAACAAGCTCACTATTAAAGATAAATTTATCATTCCTTTCATTTATAAATTGTTGGATGAATTACATGGAGAAATTTAATTCAACAAGACGGATCTTTCTTCAGGATATCATCAAATTATAATGAAGACATAAAACATTTTGAAAACAACATTTATAAATCATGAAGGTCATTATGAATTTTTGGTCATCCCTTTTGGCCTTACTAATTCACCTTCCACATTTCAAGGTTTGATGAATTCTATTTTCAAACCCTTATAAAATGTGTCTTAGTATTTTTTGATGATATAATAATTTACAACAAGTCTTGGAAAGATCACATTCAAAATGATGACAGAGTGCTCAAACTATTGAAGGAGAAACAATTATATAAAAAAGCATCTAAATATTTCTTTGGGGTACAAGAAATGGAATATTTGGGCCATATTGTATCTCATGAGGGTGTTTATTTTGGCCCTAACAAAGTTAAATAAATCAAGGAATGGAAAATCCCCACAACCTTAAGGCATCTTCGAGGATTTTTCGGGTTGACAGGGTAGTATTGCAAGTTTGTTAAGAATTATAGGAAAATAACAACATCTCTAGCAACATTATTGAAGAAATATTATTTTTGTTAGACTCCAGAAGAAAATTCGGCCTTTCACCATTTTAAAGAGGAAACATGAATGGAGAAATCACATGAGGAAACATGTGATTTCTCCATTCATGTTTTGCAAGAGCTCTTCTAACAACGTTCTTGCGACGTCAAATTCATCTTCGAGCCGCATAAGCATTTTCTGAAGTTCCAATGTGTTATCCATTAGCATTAAAATATCTTAGCTAAGCATTAATATATCTTAGCTGCGCATTAAGATATCTTAACTCTCTGTATATACCTCTTCCTATGTGCTTATTCCTTTATTTCTTTCAGCCATTTGTCTCACTATTGGTATTAAATTCAAAAAACAATACACAAATAATAAAGCAAATATTGAAAACACTTATCAGTTTCAGAAGAAACAAAGCACGTTGGTTGCCTAGAACTTTTAGTGGTGAATTCAATACTAATGGGTCTAAAACAAAATGAACATTGTAAAATTGATTTCCCAGTGCTATTTTAAACTAGTTCAGAGCCAACGATCCTACATATAATGTGTTAATGGTGATAAGTCATCTAAATCACGAATTTCCATCAAAGTTATGAAAGGACATTTAGCTACTACCAATTTCAATGGTATTCGTTAATTAGTGATCGTCATTAATTTGGCTAGTATTTATTTTCCTAATCTATAATAAGATAATATTGTTTTGAAATGAGTTACTTTAAATCATATCCATTTTCTTAAATTCCAACTCTAGATAGTCCAATTGATACAATTGTGTTTCATGATTCTTTCGTTTGGCACACTTTAGAAATCGATATCAACATACTATTTTATTAATATCATAAATCTCATTCTATTTTGATTAAGTAAAGATTTCCTTCCAATAAATACAAGCCTTCTCAACATTTATTCAATGAACCAACGTGTATTCAAGACATTTACTCTCTTAGATTGTTCTTATATCGACCAATTTTTTGCTACCAAAATAGAGTGAGTGAACCTTGGTATAGACATTTCTTGAATACTAAGTGCATTATTGATTTCACCTTTTTCAAATGAAATCATATTATCCAAGCTTAAATGAACTGTGTTTTCAGTTTGTGTGAGGAAAAAATGTTTCACAGGAAAACGGATATACGGACCATACTACGAATAAATCAATTGAGTAGTAGGTTGTGACATCAAAAGTTTGGTTTATGTGTGCATTATATTTGGAATAAGTATTCACAATTAGCTATATTTCTGAGGCAATTTCGTGTCTTGACTCAATATGGCTTTTACCATTTTAAGCTAAGCTTAAAAATAGCATTTCAAAACTATTATCATTACAACAGGAGGTTTACTACTCTTCAATATACGATGATCATTGTACGACGATCTCTTTGCACCTCCTCATTTTGCATAAGAGACAAGGTAATATTAATTATTAAAATAGTATACGCTATGAAAAAGCATAAATTTAGAAGTCAAATTCTGAAAATTTACTATTTTGAGTGGATTAGACATTAGCAGTTTCTGAAATTGAACATTGCAACTCTAATTTACATACTAATTGACATGCATTTACCAAAGTACCAAAGGTAGCATGTGCGTAGCTTCTTGTGCTCCTTGCTTCGCACATTCACTCTTTGTGCATACTTTCTAGTGCACTCTCATAGTTGTTGCAACAATATTCGCACAGCTTTTGTCAATATATCGAAACAATTGTGTAGGAAAATGGATATGTGAAGCAAGGAACAAGAACTTTAGCCTGCAATGTCCTGTATGTTCGTATACATTTCTACATATTACATATTTGGTGCCAATATTCAAACTTGAGTCTTGATACAAAGTAAGTGTATAGATGCAAAATTTCGCGCAATCAAAAAAGATCTGAAAGATAATAAGCCACTTAACTCCACACAATAGATAAAACATTGTAAAAAACATAATAAAAATATTTAAAATCAAATTCCTCATGCATACATTTCTTTTTACAAACTACAATTCGTCAACTTTTGCATTATTTGATACACATATTTTCTCATTCAGTAATAATGTTTTTATTGGTAAAATAAAACTACCAATTACTTTATCTTCATAAATTGTTTTCGTAATTGTGCTTATTATTTTTAATAATGAAATGGTTATACTTGAAATTGTAATTTGGGCAATGCGGATAAAGTGGAATAAAGGCTTCGTCTGCACTTTGCATATATTGTTTAGATATTTTGCATTTTTCCAAAATTTAATAATACAATTCATCAAAAAAAATATTTCTGTAATTAAATAAATTGATTTAAGATAACCAATTAAACATGTTTTTAAAACCATTTATCTATTCATTCATGCATTTTAGCATTGTTTTCAATTGACCAAAAAATGAATCAATGGTTTGTGATTTTTTTTATAAAACATACTTAACAATGCAACAAATAATAATCAGGGATTTAATATTCAATATTTGTGAATTTAAAAGTGTTGCGAAAAACTCCATATTTCATTTTGCAATAATCAATGCTAAATTACTCTTTGTAATTATTTTGGGAATGAAAGTAAGCTGCGGGAGCTGCGCAACCCTAGCCAGCAAACGTAGCAACTCGCAGTTGCCCCTCAGCAGCCTCCTGCTGCTGGGGCCTGAGCACCATGGATGCATTATAGGACAAAGAGCCTCTTTCAGATCAACAACAAGAAAATGAAGGAATAGCAAAAGGTTTTGCCTCTCTCATTTCTACAATGGGCCTGGCAAAAAACAGACCATCAGTCACTAAGTTTGTTAAAAGATTGGAAGATATCCCTGAAATCTCACTCCCTCCTGCCCTTCCTCATAGAGCAGCACTTTCTCTAGCAGAGCGTGGATTAGTGGGGCAGTTCACTGGGTTATGGCCATCGCCCAAAACTGTGCAAAAATGGGTAGAAAGGAACTGGACTACGTCAATAGATGGGAAAATCTCAATCAGGTTTTGTGGAAGAGGTTACTTCACCTTCCACTTTGAAACCAAGGAGGATCGAGATCTGATATTTAGGAATGGACCTTATTTTATGGATACTAGGGGTTTGTATCTAAACAGATGGACGCCGAATTTCGACCCAGAAATGGATGTTCCCAATGTCGTCCCTGTTTGGGTCAAACTGCCACACCTTCCCCTTCACTGTTGGGGGGATGATTCAGTCAAAGCCATAGGAAATGCAGTTGGGAAATATATAGATAGGTGCGAGCCAAAGGAAAATATGCATGCATGCACCAGAATCTGTGTAGAAGTGGATCTTGGGAAAGGGCTACCAGAAGCCATCAAAATCAAAGTGGACCAGTGGACGCACATACAACAACTGGATTATGAAAAAATCCCCTTCAAATGCAAGGTATGTCATGAATACGGTCATTTTGCAAATAGATGTACAAAAAAAAAACAAAAAAATGAAAATGAAAACAGTGAAGACCCGGAAAACAAATGGGAACATGTTAAAAGAAAGAAGACAATCCACAAACAACCAAATCTATCTTCCTCGCAACCCTCCACATCCTCTGATCTCCATCCTCCTTCACCAAAAGTTAATAACCTTCTTGCTAGCCCTAACCCTTTTGAGCCTCTGGATCCTTCAGCCCCCCCATCCCCTGGACCAAGATCCAGATCCCCACAACATACCCCCAATCCCCCCTCATCCCCTCTGGTATCAAACACTCATACCCCTCCCCCCCGCCCCTCCCAGTAGACAGAATCCTAACCAGAAAGCAGACAAAGGAAGTGCCCCCAAATGCAGAATACAAAAAAAAATCAGGAAGAAAGACAAACAAAGAAATCAAGAATGAAGCAGCAACAAAGGAAATGGAATTAGGAACATAGAAACCTATGGAAACCTTATTAGCAAGGAGTATAGGAAACAACAAAAAAAACCAGAAAAGAGGGAAAGGAGTCATGCACCACCCAACAAGAAAATAATGATAGTGGTCTCCTAGAATTGCAGAGGAATGGGATCATCCATCAAAGAAAATGCCAAAAGTGACATTCTGGCAAAAGAAAACTCAGACATCCTTATGATTCAGGATACAAAAACAAACAGCCAAGAAACTGAATATATCAACAACAAAAAATTAGAAATTATGAAGGGGAAGCAATACAGGCAACAGGAGCGTCAGGAGGTATATGCACAATATGGAAAAAAGGAACTTGGGAATTAATAAAATACAAAAAAGATCAGCACTGGATCCAAACAGATCTAATGCAAATCAGTACAAAAGAGAAGTACAATGTCATAAATATATACGCCCCAAATCACTACAAGGAAAAAGAGCAATGTTGGGAAACCTTAAAAGAAGCACTAAAAGAAGTGCAAGCTAGGAAAATAATACTAGGAGGAGATTTAAATTTGGTAAGAAGCATAGAAGAAAAGTTTGGAGGAACATATCACATAGACCCATCCAGGGATATTCTAGAAGAAATAATGGAACAGCACAATTTGATAGATATCCCGCCAAACAACGGGAAATACACTTGGAGCAATAAAAGAGTGGGCAAAAGTAACATAAAAGAAAGGTTGGATAGAATTCTGATACAAGAAAACATAGCAGTAGTGCACAGCTCCATAAAATCAAAAATTTTACATACCACAACATCTGACCATAAACGGTGATAATAGTCATGGGAAAAATGGAAAACCAAGGTCCGCTCCCATTTAGATACAGCTCAATTTGGGACAGCAATAGAGAAATCAACGAATTAGTCAAGGAAGCATGGGAGACAAGAGTAATAGGATCACCACAATATATTTGGGAAACAAAATTAAAAACTGCAAGAATCAAATTAAAGGAATGGGCAAGAGCAAATAAAAGAAAAAAAAGAGTTACAGCAGAAAATGGATAGCATGCAAACTGAAAAAGAAAACAAAGAAGAAAGCAAGCAAGATTATCTAAGAGAGAAGGAAATCTTTTGGGAAATATATAGGGAAAACAGGAAAGAAGAAGAAGAGGAAAGATTGAAATCCAGAAGTTTGTGGCTCAAGGCAGGGGACAAAAACACATCATTTTTCCATAACACAATGAAGATAAGAAGAGCAAGAAACCAAATAGAAAAAATTCAAGTCGAAAGCCAAGATGTTAAAGGAGCAGAGGAACTAAAAAAGCAGCCTATCAACACTTTAAAAACTTACTTTCAGCCAACGAAGAAATTGTTGAAAGTGAAGATTTCTTAAAGCACACCAAAAAAAAAAAAAAAAAAAAAAGATCAAAATGCAACAATGTGCAAGGATCCCACAGAAGAAGAGGTAGTGGCGGCCATATGGAGCCTACATCCGGACAAAGCCCCAGGGCTAGATGGTTTCATAATAGCATTCTACAGATTTCATTGGTATACCATCATAAAGGATTTCTTAAGAATGGTGAAGAATGTTTTCAAAAAAAAAAAAGGAGGCAACACAAAATCCTCCTATCTTGCTCTAATCCCAAAGGAAGCAAACCCCTCAACTTTCAACAAGTTTCACCCTATCTCTCTCTGCAATTCACCGTATAATATAATAACAAAAATAATTGCAAATAGAATCGAGGAAGTACTTCCAATAATCATATCTGAAAATCAAGGAGGATTCGTGCCCAACAGGCAAATCATAAATAATGTAATTATTGTACAGGAAGTTGTACACTCCAGTATGTTAAGGCAAGAAGAAGGCCTCATAATCAAACTAGATATGGCAAATGCATTTGATAGGGTCAGTCACCCATATCTAATGGTTGTCCTCCAAAAACTTGGTTTCTCAAGAGAAATAGTGGAATTCATACAGGCATGCATTTCTACTCCATGGATTGCCCCCCTCATAAATGGAAGTCCCAGTGATTTCTTCCAAAGCACAAGAGGCCTTAGGCAAGGTTGTCCTCTCTCCCCCTTCATATATATTATAATGGCGGAAACATTAAGTAGGGCTCTGGAAAATCAAAGAAAGGAAAGAAATATCACATGGATCAGAACAGAAAAAGGAGTAAAAACAATAAACCACTCACTCTTTGTTGATGACACATTATTGTTGGGAGGGGCATCGACAATAATAGCAAGGAGTTTCAAAAAAGTTATGGATGATTTTTTACAGGTTTCAGGTGGGCTATTAAATAATACAAAATGCAAGATATATGGATGGAATACCCCTCCTAGAACTATGCAAAGGATCTCACAAATCTTAGACATCCCTATATAGGAAAAATGGACACACTTCTTTTATCTGGGACTTCCAATCTCAAAAGAGAACATGAAGATAGAAATATGGACTAAACAAATTGAAAAAATGAAAAACAAAATACAAATCTAGAGTATGATGTGGCTGAATATGGCAAGAAGGGTAATTCTAATCAAAGCACTCCTTGTAGCACTACCTATCTACCAATATGCCATAATCATGGCCCCAGCAAGTGCCCACAAACAAATGGAGCTAATCTTAAGAAGCTTTCTATGGTGGGGGGGGAGCAAGAAAACAAAAAATTTAGCTTAGTCAGGTGGGAGCAAGTAGTACTACCTTATGAACAAGAAGGCCTATCAATACGGATACCCGAGCTTATGAATGCAGCACTAGGAATGAAAATAGTATGGAGACTAATTACAAGAAAAGAGAGCTGGTGGAAAAAGACTCTTATATCAAAATATATGGATGGCACCAGGAAAAGACTGCTTAATGGAAATATCCCAATAAGACAATGTACCCAAGTATGGAAGCTGGTTAAAAAAACAATTCCATTAATGAGTAGATATATTTCTAAAATCCCAGGCAATGGAAAAACAATTTCAATTTGGGAGGACAGAATCATGGGAAAAGAACCACTACAGACTCATCCAGAAATTGAAGACATACAAGAGTGGATGAAAGATAAAGGTTTCAATACTTTACACTCTATCTCTCTATGGAATCAAAAGGAGTGGCAAGATTGGAAAAGCTTAGCAATTCTGGCAGATCTGGAAGGGCAATGGAGCAAAATCAGGCAGCTCCTAAAAGGGGCAGCGCCAATCCACTTTGATGAGGAAGATGCTTATCTTTGGGACCCAAGCGGTGGACATTACACAGTTAGGACTAGATATAAAATCCTTCAGGAACAACCAAATCAACAAGACTGGGATTCTTGGAAAATAGCATGGAAATCAGAAAGTCTGCCTAAGATCAAAATGTTCATCTGGACTCTTTTAAAAGGGAGAATATTGACCAGTGACAACTTAAAAAAAAAGCTTTCAAGGCCCAACACGATGCCCATTATGCATGCAGGCTGAAGAAAATATTCAGCACTTATTCCAAGAATGCACCTTTGCCAAAGAATGTTGGCAGCAGTTGATAAGTCCATTGGAAATAAGAATAAATTTTGAAAAGCCCTTGCCGGATTTTCTTCAGACCCTTGAGAAGGCCTATCCATACACAACAAAGAAGAAAGTCACAATTCAAAGAATATGGAAGTGCATTCCAGTAGTTCTATGTTGGCAAATTTGGTTGACACGAAATAAGTGCATTTTCAAAAATCAAATTCCAAGGATAGGGAAGACCCTCTCAAAAACGTGGGGATTAACTTCTGAAATCCTCAATGTCAAAGGAACAACACCAACAGATTATAACACTCTTCAACAGGAAGAGTGAGATTGGCTCAGCAAAGCCATAATAAATAATAATGGACAAAAAGGACACAGGAAGATAAACTCAGGAAATATATGGAAAATAAGAATGAGTGAAGAGGAACTGACAAACTGGAGGAAAAATCAAAATAGATACTGTCTATACTTTGATGGGGCCTCAAAGCATAACCTAGGAAAGGCAGGGGTAGGGGGAATAATCCTAGATCCTGATGGGAAAGAAAATGTCACATATGAATGGGGATTGGGACAAATCTCAAATAATAAGGCAGAAGCATACAGCTTGCTGATGGGAACAAGAATAATAAAAAAAATGGAAATTCAAAATCCTATCATAATAGGAGACTCAGCCATAATAATAGAGGCAATGGCAAGAAACAAAAATCCAAGCAATGAGTTCATGAACAGAATTCTTAGAAGAATCAGGAAGAACTTGGAAGGCTCTGGCAATGTAATCTTCAGACATGTCTTGAGAATTCACAATCAACAAGTGGATTATTTTGCAAACCAAGCAGTGGAAAAAAATGAAGGGCATGTTCGTGAAAACTAGGAAGAATATCACAACTCTATTCCTTAATGAGCAGCAAAAAGCACAAGTATAAATCTCACCAAAATCAAGGAAAAACCACAAGGATAAAAGCAATAAATCAAAAAACAACAGTCAAAAAGCAACAAAGGACACATCATTGCAGTAACAACCAGGAAATCACGGGAATGCAAAGGAAAATCCATGAAACTTCAGACTCTAGTATGAGAAATAGCAGGAAGGAAGATTGCAATCATGGTCACAAGAACCACATTGCAAACTATTTCATTGAAGGCAGGTTTCAAGCGGCATTAAAGCACTATAAGAACATAGGGTGCATTCACAAAAATCGCAGAAGCAACCTCAGTGAAGAAATCTTCACCTTCCATGTTAGTATAGTGCTACTTTGGTTTCATAGCCCCTTCCTACCTTCTATAATAGCCCACAGTGTTACCTCTACTAAGCATGTAGACTTCATTTTAAGCCCCCTCCCCTCTTCTTACCCAGCTTGCTCACCCCATATCCCTTCATTCCCTTCACTCCCTCCACTCAGTGACCCATTGCAGCGTAAAGCCCCTCTGAGCATCCACGCCTCCCATCTACCCCTCCCTTTACCTCAGCCCTCCTCCCTGACTGTTATGTCCAGATTTCGGTCCTCCTTCAATTTTGTCGTTCTCTAGGACCTCATTTCTATCGAAATACAAAGGAAAAACATGACCGAGCGCTTAAACCAGACTTCAAAAAAGCTTTCAATCGCATCTATATCTATCGTCGGGTCCGCTCTCCCAAGCCTTTTCTATAGCGCTATTCTCTCCTCTCTCTGATCTCCGATCAAATCTGGATCATTGATCTGGCGCTCGATCTGACAGTTGTCGATCAGCCCATCCAACCAAACTTGTGCGACTCTCCTCCATCGTCGATCTATCCTCAATGGATCTGATGGTTCACATCGATATCGGGCCGACATCAAGCCCAGAGATTACCCGCTCGAAAAGCGGTTTTCTCTCTCTCCTCCGCTACTACATGTCATCTGGTCAGTGGAATCGGGCAACCCCCCCTTTTACCACTCATGGTTTTTTCTCCGCCCAAAATACCATCTCCATTTATAAACCCGCCTCTCTCCTTGGTTATCGTTCGGACTTGTTCACGCCCGATGACCGTAGATTTTAATCATCGACGGCTACGACAGTTCCTCCAGACTCCTCTTCCACCAGCGCCTCTGGTTAATCTCCACCGTCCATCCCATGATTCCGAACTATGTGACTTAATCTTGGCCATTATTAATCTGATAACCTCATTCGTTGATTCCAATGGTTCCCGTGTTCGACAAAAGGAAAGCAGTCAACATCAGTAGAAGAAGAAGTACCTCAGGCAATACAAATTCAAGGAAGCACAACAAAACAAGGAGCAGAATGCAAAGCCAAAGGAAGAACAAGAAAACAAATCAAATGGAATCATAGTGGTATATTACAAAAACAATAGCACAAGCAATGAAGGAGAGAACTCGGTCAAATATGAAATAAGAACAAGCAACTTAGGAGCAAACAGTCTACAAGCCATGAAAAACTGTCAGAGAATCCATGACATGTAAATTTCTCTATCTAGTAGGTCAGTTTGTTAGGCAGTACACTAGAATACTCATAAAAATACATGAAGTCTTGAACACCAGCCTAGGAGAAGAGACTACGTTCCTATCTCATGGCTTAGATGTTTATCATTTTACAATCGTTTGTAATAGGAGCTTGCTCCAACAAAGCTTTTGATAATATATCAACTACCTGACCTTGTTAAAAAAAAAAAAAAATTGTGGAGAAAGGAGAAAGGCTATGGGGGAAGTGCAACAGAAAGGGTGTGTGGAGAAATTGGGTACAAGAGAGTTTGTTAAGGAGCAAGGACAATATTGAGTCATGTTTTCTTCCTTCACAATGCGCATAAAGCTAAGCTAATTTTTTGAATGGATATTTCATTAGTGAGTGCTCTGACACTAATGAAATACCTATAGGTATATCATAATCTTGAGATTATGATATACCTATAATCTCAAGATTAAAGGAAATAAACCTATCATATCATTATGATTGAAGCAAGTCTATCAGAGCAAGTTGGAGGCATCATGCATGTTTTATATATATATATATATATAAAACACAAATTACATATTTCGAACACTCTTCTAATCCTTTAATTTAAAAAAAAAAAACAAAACAAAAAAATAGAATTAAAGGGTTAGAAGAGTGTTTGAAATATGTAAGTTGTGTTGATGGTATGGGATAATTATAATTATTCTCTTTTATTTTCATAATATTGTCTTTTTGGTGAGAAGTCATTATGATATTGGCAAGCAATTAAGAAATAAATTAATAATCTTCCAAATGTTGTGTTCCAATATGAGTATGAATGTTAATAGTGAAAAAACAAAAATCATGATAATTAAATCCAAAATGATCGCATATGATACTTCATATATTAAACAACTTAGAGGAAGTTCGTTCATATTAATATCTTAGAAATGATATCCATCACAAGCTCAAATAGAATTATAACATTGAAAAAATAATAAATGGATGATGGAAAGCTTATTCTGAGCTTGAAAACAATTGTAAGTTAGTAAATATTTGAGTATGGGAAAAGAAAAATCTCATATTTGAGACTCTCAACACTCTTGTTATTCTGTATGGATATGATGTTTAAGGTTGCAATATCTCTAGAGAGTTGTGGAGGAAGCTATAACAAAGCAGCCTATAACCTATAATCTCAAGATTAAAGGAAATAAACCTATCATATCATTATGATTGAAGCAAGTCTTCCCCCCATTGAAATCATGGATATGGCTAGGTATCTTACGTATAAGAAGAAGTTAAATAACATGGAAGACATAGGTTTCCCAAAATGCTTCTAACTCTAGCCAAAACCATCACCTTCGGCTCAAACAGGGATGGCATAAGGATGTCAAGTAATGGCTAGATCATTAGGGGATAAATGAGGACATCATTTTGCAGAATAAGAATACTCTTTAAAATGTTATTACATCAAAGTTCAAAGGGAAATTATGGGGTGATAAAGTGTTAAATGAAAAAATGAAACTAAGATATTAGGAGGCAATCAACCCCAATCTGGAAAATAAAAATATATCTCTACCTTGACTAATGTAGAGGAAATAAATATTGCTAAAATAAAAGCAAATTTTCACGAGCTTCACAGTGAAGCTAGATGTTGACCAGTTCTCAAAACATCATGGGGTGAAAAAAATATCATGGGATGAAAGACTCTATCACTTCGTAACACTGAGAAATATGAAGATAAAAAACAATTTATCTTAGATTGTCAAGCTCATACTCACTTTCTATTTAAATTTCAAAATATTTATTATATTACCAATTTTCTTAAACTTTTAAATCAATAAAACTATAATTATTTTGGAATTTTTTTAAATTTTTTTAAAGTATAAAATTACAAATATTATAAAATTAAGTAATTTCTCATTTTTAAATTTTGTCAAATCATTTCAATTTTAGTGAACGTTATTTATTATTAAAAATACTAACAAAATTTAAAATAATAAATTTTATTTAATAAATAGGTATACGGATAGACAACTGTTTATGAATGATTGGAATAATATTTATATATGTTTTTGGTGGCGATTCAATGTGGTGTACTACATGGGTCCATTTTATGATAGAAATGGAATGAAAGGTTGCACCATGAAAAGTTAGACAAAGTGGGAAACTCACGTGGCCAGAAATGGTTCGGCTAAGTCAACACAATCAACGACTTAGGTAAAAGCCAAAGTTATTTTAAAATATATAAAGTTCGAATAAAGTAGAAAGCACACGCACAGAAACAAAACGACATAGGAGGGTGCGCACGGGCATGGGCATGGGCATGGGCATGGGCATGGGCATGTGAGATCATTATAGTTTTTGGGGAAAAATTTAGATTTTTTAAATTTGTGTGAAATTTTTAGTAGTCAAGTTTTATGGATTTTATTTTATTTCTATTTTTGTTGGGTTACATAGGTGGAATTTAGAATTTTAATAAATTTTAAATAAAAATTGATAAAAAAAGAATCGGAGGTTTTTAAATTATGGAAATTTTAAATTGTATTTTTTTAATTATTTGATTTTGTAAATTTAAAATTAATTTTGATATCATTGTTTAATTTGGTTTATTTTTTAATTAGAAATTAATTTTAAAGATTTATAATATTTTTATATTTAGTGTAAGTGTATAAAATAGTTAATTATGTTGAAAATGATTTTCCGTTTTTTGGTTTATATGTGCAATAATATTTACAAATTCATAAGTATTTATATTTTATCGACCAACAAATCATAAACACATTTTCTAGTAAAAACAATAAAAATTTCTACAAGATGAGGAAAGATGAGGAAATGCCAATTGTGTATAAATAAATAGAAAGCTGAGATTTTTTTCCATCACTATTTTTATATGTTTAACTCATTTATTTAAGTTTTAGAATATTTGTTCTCTTTTGAAAATTGTGAAAACTGTGTTTGGATTTTTTTTTGTTGAAGTCTTTTCTCCCTTCTTCTAACACTTGGGCTACCAAGAATGACTATCTCTACCAACTCTCTCAAAAACTAAAATTTGTGTCTCTACTATGTTCATATCTTTAGTATAGTTTTTTCTTTTAATTTTACCATTAATAAAATTTAAAAAAAAAAAAAAATCCATTTAATTTTTCTTATATCATTTTCAATTTCTATGTAAATAGGACTACCACCACTCTCTTGTAAAAAGAGTGTCGTATAGCTATTAAGTCATTTTAATTTATTTATAGATGATATTATATCATCATTTATTAAATAAATTTAATACATTTTTGTATATGTTATACAAAGCTTTGGCTACATTTTTCTAGACACTTCATAAATAAGAGCTTGGCACTTTGGAGTATGGTAGGAGATTCAAATCTTATTGAATTTCAATGATTAAGGTAATCTCACAATTCTTTATTGAATAATACTCCTTTCATCTCTTACTACTAAATTTCCTTAATATTTTGTTTTCCTTTCTTACATTAAATCTCTCATTAGAGAAAATCTTTAATTAAGCTAAATGCTTATAAAATTAACTTAGCTTTAAAATATTATTAAACCAAATTTATCTTTATTATTCCCAAAATATATTCTCTTATTCCTTTTGATAATAATAATTAAATTATTTATTAATAAAATAATTTTAAAATTAAAATACTATTATTTTCCATATATTTGATTTAATATAACTATACTATATAATACAATATATATATATATAAACCCGGATGCGGGTGGCAATTTGATAAACAGCGATGGGCAGCTGGCATGTTAAGGTGGCCTGCCAGGACGGCCACACTAGGCGGCTCTGCCAGGCATTAATGCCTTTAAAGGCCGAGGAGAAGGTTGTGCAGAGGGGAGATGGGTTCGCGCGAGGGGACTTAACTGCATTGTACGCTAATTCGTTGGGGTTCGTTATGGAGGCATCCAGAGAATTCCGAAAAGAGGATTACTTAACGGCGTATCTGCTCCAGTTTGGGTATGTTTGGTGTATTGTTATGTTGTGCTTCGAGCAGAGTGGAGAGGAGACGATCTCTGGCAGTGTGCGCAGTGGCAGAGGCCTCACCTCCGCTCAGAGTATGCTCTCTCGACCTTGGCAGGCTAAAATTATAGTGAGGACTCATACTTTGGTTCAGGTTTCTACTAGGCCGGTTCTGGGGGGCAGAGTTCAGGCTCTGCGTTTGGATACTGGGCCTCCCACTGTAAATAGCTCTCAAGTTTCCCTGCTCATGGCGCCGAGACAGCGTGGGGTCCCGAGAAGAGGGGGTGTTTGGGGAATTAGTCGAAGACAGGAGGTTCAAGCAAGGGCAATTCAGCCGCTGGCTATGGTAGCGCCTCCGTCTTCTCCTTCAGAGGAGTCGGACCAACTAGATAGTCAAGTGCATACATCCCGTTTCACATTCAGATGCCGGAGAAATCAATCACGGGTGTCTCTGCTGATAACTGTAATCGCGACGGAGGAAGAAGATGAAGACTCCGACAGCCAGGAGGAAGACGATGGGGAGCTGGCTCAGACTGGTAATGCCCAAGCGAGGGCGGAAATTGGCAATGTCGTTATTCCTCCTCCAGGCGTTGTCAATCCTGAGGAGCATGCTCTTGATCTGGGTTCGCTTCAGCAGCCAGCACACCCACCGGATTCCCGACAGCCAGTGAACGAAGATGCAACTATGCCAGATTTCGACAACAAAGCATAAGGTAAGCCTTCGAAGGCTAAATTACTGTTTTTGTTGCTGCTCTATGGTCAAGTTTTGGAGTTTTGGAGGGGTCTCTTCTCTTTCCGAGATACCCAGGTTCTGTTTTTGGGGTAGAGGAATGCCCAGAATTCGCAATGTTTCCAGATCTCTGGAACTACTTGTCTTCCTACCCTCAACTGCCGCGATGATATCAGCAGCAAAGGTTCTATGGTTCTACAATTCTGCTGCTGTTGCTCTTTTTGGAGGAATTTCTCTTGTAAGTCAGAAGACTACCTGCTTCCGTTTTGCTCATGCTCACTTCTACTGCTTCTATCTTTGTAATTCAGGTAGCCTTGAGTACCTACTATGCTCTTCAGACAGAGGGTGGCTCTATCCATCCTCAAAGGCTAGTACCTCTTTGTAAATATTTTCTTTCTTCATTAATACAATAGATTAGTCTTTACGTAGAAAAAAAAAAAAAAAATATATATATATATATATATATATATATATATTTTTTTTTTTTTTTTTTTTTCTCTGTAAATACTAACTTCTATTAACTGAAAGGAAAAATATTTTTACATATGATCGAGGCGTAACAGCACTCGACAGAACAGAACTGCCCCATTACAGACATGAGCTGGGGAAACCAGTTACAAAGTGCAGGAGACCAGAAATCAGACAAAGAGAGAGACATGCGTTGCCGAGAAGGAGAACTGAGCTAACACAGAGATACAAAAGATTTTGCAACCCAGTATATAAAGAGTCATCAAATTCCACCTGGGAGCCAAAAAAACGATAGGACAATTGCATAGAAACCTGACCATAAGCCTGAAACCGAAGCCGAAACAAAAAGGGACAGTCCCAAGTGGCGTTACTTCTCCTCTGCTGGGTCATTGTCCTTCTTCTCAGCCCGAGCAGTATCGCCAGTCTTCAAACCTTCACTTCCGCTTAAATCACTGTCAGTGATAGCTATGGCATGCTCCGCCTCGCCATGAGTTCTGTCCTCGGCTGCAGGTCCTGTGTCTTCGGGTGGAGGAGGATTTTTAAGAAAAGCCTCCTGTTCATCTTTCTCTTTTTCCCAATTTTTCATGTTGTCTTTGCCCGAGGAGTTCTCACTGCCTGGAGAGGGGACAGGGGCGATGCAGGCCAAGGGGGAGACAAGGTTTTCCTCTTCCAAGAGTATAAGGGTAATGTGGGCAGTGAC
The DNA here is from genome assembly GCA_031772625.1 of Pinus tabuliformis. Taxonomy (NCBI): domain Eukaryota; kingdom Viridiplantae; phylum Streptophyta; class Pinopsida; order Pinales; family Pinaceae; genus Pinus; species Pinus tabuliformis. Next base: position 862,703,787 of record CM062808.1, read on the forward strand.
CAGGGGTCTGTGCAGATTGCTTTGAAATTTGAAGTGCGTTGTTTGAAAAGCACTGTTCGGTATGGGTTTCCTGCCAGAGCCAACAGAAGGTCCAGCATCATGGACAGGGGAGGGATTGAACGAATCCGGCGCTGTTTCCATGGTATAACCAACTGGAGGTTGCAGACGGGTGTCACGACGTCCCTCAGAGCGTTGCCGCTTGCCTGAATGCACCATGATGACAGTATGAAGGTAGGACTCAAAAGGGTTATGGACGGGATGACCAACAGGACGGGGTCGGGTGAGGCAAGAGGGTTGCTCGCCAGAGCTTGCGACCGACACCACAGTATGACAGAGCGTATAGACAGCTACGAGAATTGCAGACAATAACAGAGAGCGAGAATCAAGAACAGGGGCGAGATTACCCTTGAGAGGGATGGCTTTGAGCTCGCAGCAATGCACCAGATTTAAGCCATCACCCACAGCTCCCGCAAACCAAGTTCTATCACCGCGCGACAGAGCCCAAAGCTTGATGAATGAACCATGGATCGGCATGATTATAACCGGAGGCATATTGCGTCGATCAACGCAGAACTTAATTGCAAATCCACCACCCGATCTCGCATTAATATTCATTCCCTGCTCGCATGAGGTTACGTCCCGGGAGGCCACGCTGCTCTGCAGCTGGCAGTACTGGGCATTAACTTCATGCATGGAGAACTGTGGAAACCGTAATGCCACCCTGATCCGGGATATATAATATAATATATTATAACATAAATTATATTTAATTTAATAAAATATCAACTAAGAAAATTAAATAAATTTTTATCAATTTTCGATATGCAACCATTACTGTTATATATATATATAATCTAAAAACTGCAATACCTGTAACAACAGAAACAAGCTATTGCAGATTTTGATAAATGATGACATACCATTAAATACAAATTTATTATAATATTTTATACACAAGAATACAAGAATACCGACACCAACCATTCAAAAAAACAGTGAGATGTATCTCAGTGGACCAAAGTTCTGTGAATATCATAACATGGTGGCAACCCACTGAAATCCCACCTACCGGCCTAATTATTGACTGTACAATCCCACTTGGCTTCAGAAGTTCATACCTAATTGAAAAGTAAAACATCTCCTAAACGCATTACCAGGTTGACTATGACCGGTTGGCCACCATATTCAAACCCCAAAAGCTAAAAAATCGTCCACTCCAAGACTGAAATCAATTGAACCACAAAAGCACCTTATGATTAGTCTATTGGTAGATTCAAACATGCCTGAAAATCAATACACAGCCCGGATATTTGATCTGAACATAGGGATTCCCATTCTATGCAGCCAAAATCTAATGATGAAACCTCTCATATCAAAGTCCATGCTTCAAAAGTTATGCCTTTCCACAAAAACTTTGGGGAGCACGCTTCCTTTATAATATTGAAAGCCCCCACATATCTTTGAAAGGATTTAGAACTATGTTGTATTGGATTAGGTGTTGACAGGTTCCTTGTTCGACACTGCTCGCTCGCAGATGGTTATCCATATCTTGGGATTCTCTTCTTCACAGTAGTCTACTGCTGATCGGTGTTCAGTCTAGTCACACGAAGCAGTTGCTGCAGCGAAGATTCAACTGAAAGAAGTACAATATCACATGTGATTGTCTTTTACTTATAAATAGTTTATTTCATTCAAACTAAAGATATTGTGTAACCATCATATGTTCTCGAGTTTTTTTTATTGTCTTTTACTTATAAATAGTTTATTTCATTCAAACTAAAGATATTGTGTAACCATCATATGTTCTCGAGTTTTTGGTTAGAATTTAGTAAAAAAAAAAAATTATTAAATTTTGAATTTTGGTTAGTTTAAATGTGTTTTCGATTGCAAATATAGATTCAGCTCTGTGAAAATCTTCTGGCCCACTAAACTTGTAGAGAATTTATGGTTCAAATTTGTGGTTTCAAAAAAATTATTCCTAAACAATTTATACTTTAAAATATGGCTGGAAAAGCTCCAAAACATTTAACAAGTAGATTGACTCCTGCCAAATGGAATAATTCTTCCATTCAAATTAATTAGAAATCTTTTACATAATCTTGGAGCTTTTGGTTGGAATCTGGTAAAAGAAAGCTGTATTAAATCACCATCTTTAGTTAGTTTAAATGTGTTTTTAATTGCATATATAGATTCGGCACTGTGAAAAACCCCCGAGGCACTAGGGTTGTGGAGAATTCACAATTCAAATTTGTGATTTAAAAAAAATTATACCAACAAAATTTGGACCTGAAAAATAAAACCAGAAAAACTCCACAACAGCTAACAAGTAGACTCCCACCAAACAGAGTAATTCTTCCATTCAAACTAATTAAGCTAATTAAAAATCTTGCACAACTATTAGTTAGAAAACCATTCTTTTATTCAAACTAAAACTAATTCTGACCTAAACTTAATGTTTCTTTTTTCACAGGTGAGTAAACTTATCATAACTCAGTTGTCACACAAGCAGTAAGGACAACCATCTCTCCTGGCTAACCTCGAATGCAGGTTGACTCATCACTGTTATTCAAGGAAAAGCAAGCCACCTGGGATAACCCGCTGGTAGTCGTGAGGGGGCAAGATTTCACTCCTGTCAGATGCCTCTGGGTCTTGGACCTTTAACCTATTTCCTTACGTCCAAAGAAAACGCCCTCTAAACCAACCAAAAACAATTTTAGAGCATACTCTAAATCCAATAAACTAAATACTTCTGTTCGAAATTACTTCACATATTTTTACATATTTTTGACGATAACATCTTATTCACACAAAACTTAGCCCAGACCTGAGCTCTGCCTAGCTTGCAGACAAATATATATTAAATTGACTCAAACATTTTAAAAATATAACGACATGTATATTCTTAAATTGTTCCAATAAATTGTGCATATTCAAATATATATACAGTTAGATGTGTCCCATCATATATACCATTTATACTTCAGATAAGAAACAAAAACGTATATGTTCAATACCCGCACATCAGCATATATGATTAGCCATACCAATCAACATGAGCTGTCCAATGGATGGCCTTTGTCCTTCTCTATGGTGGTGGCCAGCCCTGACCTACTTTTGTCAACAGTAGCTGCTGCAGGCACCTCCCATGTCTAAGTATTCACCCTGTTACCCTCGCTTGTGCTCCATTATCGCCTGCCATTGACAGTATCTGCCCAAACAAAAATTAAAATATGTATAACAAAAAGTAGGAGGAGGCAGGCGTTGATTTTCATGTTCAGGGCTGATTTTCTAGCTGCTAGTGCCCAACAACCGATATTGAACAGAGATTTGGCAACTTTCATGTTTTATTACTCTGCATAACACAAAGGTTTGAATATATCTAATAATACATAAAACAAGAGAACAAAATTATTTGTCTTTGTATATTGCTTCTAATAGACCTTTACTGGGATATGTACAAACCGTCTACAAGATGTACTTTGCCTGAATCAAAATGCGCTTCAGTTCAGAGAGCAACTTGCCATGCCCACTTTATCAATCCTTTTTACAGCACACCATGTTGTTTTATTCCCTTTGTATGAAGTACAATCATGCATTTGGGACCCGTGCTATCTATCTGTCTGTCAGAAAAATATTGCACCACTGAGACAAGACGAATGCCTTGGTTCTCTCTCTGAATTTTCATTCTATTCGGGATTATAACTCTCAAATATTACCTTAATCATGCATCACAATTGAACATTAATGACTTCATAAAATGATTGTTTGATTGATAATTGTATACAAATAATGTAAAGGGTCTTTAATCTGTATTTTAATATTAATGTAGATAAGGTTAAAGCCTAGGGTTAAGAGAGTTTTTTCATTTATTGATAGATTTTAAAACTAAAATTAACCTGAGTCCCTAAGTCCGTTGTTTTCAATTATTTTTTTGGTAAATGGTCATTTGATTAACATCTGCCTGAGAGATTTAAGCAGGAGATAATTTGGTTGGCATTTCTTCAAATTATAAAATTAAATCTACTTGACAGATTTAAGCAGGAGTTAATTTGATTGGCATTTCTGTAAATTATAAAATTAAAATGGACTTGTAGAAATCTCTAAACCCACTGTTTTCAACAGCCTATTTAGCAAATGGCCATTTATTTCAAATCTGTTAGACAAATTTCAGTTGTTGATCCATGGTGTAAAACTTCTAATCATTCTAATTGTGCAAATCTTCTAATCATTCTAATTGTGGGTTGCAAGGGTTGAATACTACAATACCTGTGTATCACTGTGGAACATTTTTTACTTTACAAAGGTTAAAGAGCAGGGTTAAGAGATATTTTTTTCAATTATTAATAGATTTTAAAATTCAAATTGATCTTTAAGAGCCCCTAAATCCACTGTTTTCAACCACCTTTTTATTGGGTAAATGGTTATTTGATTAACATTTGGTTTTTTTTTTTAAGTAAATGGCTACTTGATTAACATTAGGTTTACAAAGGTTAAAGGGTAGGGCAAGAGAGTTTTTTAAATTATTAATAAATTTTAAAACTAAAATTAACCTGCAGGAGTCTTGATTGACATCTGGTTGACATATTTAAGCAGGAGTAATTTGGTTTTATATTTCTGCATATTTTAAAATTAAAAATAACATTTAGAAGTCTTTAAACCCGTTGTTTTCAACCGTCTATTAGGTAAATGGTCATTTAGTTCAAATCTGGTAGACACTTTTGAGGAGTGGTTGATCTATAGTGTGAAATTTTTAATTCATTCTATTTGTGACTTCCAGGTATTGAATACTACATATCCATGCATCATAGTGCAACATTTTTGACTTCATGCAGGGTTGTTAACTTATAATTGTAAATATTTATGAATTATGGATATGGAAAACCTACCATGGCAGTACGTCACCGAAGGACATTTTGACTTCATAAAAGGCTGCTAATTTATAATTGTAAAAAAATTAAGTGTTTTCAATTTCTATTTTAATGGAGCTGTAAAGGGGGAGGCTAGGCGAGGGTTTTTCAATTATTGACACAGGTTTTTAAATTAAAACCAACTTTATGAGTCTATAAATGCACTGTTTTCAACAATTATTTTAGGTAAATGACCATGCAGTTAACATCTGATTGACAAATTTAGGTGGGAGCTTGGCATATCTAGAATCAAATTGATCCATGGTGAAAACATTCCAATTCAAACATGTGAACGCCAATATTGATACAGAGTGTCTTCCTTGGGATTAGTTTTTCTATATAGCCATCCTTGGAATTATTCCCTGTACTCAGTAACTTCTGTAAATCACCTGTATGTATTAAAGTCAAAGCGCAACACCTGGTAATCTGGGGCCTGTCAAACTTTGCCTCCTAATCTGTGATTAAGAAAAGAAAGGTTGTTAAAGTTATTTGTGTTGTGCCTTGCCTCACTTTTCAGCCTTTATTAATGGAGTGGTAACTCGTTACTTGCCAAGCAGCTTGGAGAGCCAACTGGTTTTAATATAAAAGTCTGTGTGTGGAATCTTGCAACGAAGGCAGAAGAAGTGCAAGCTTCTTAGATACAGACATGGTTCTATACCCATTTTGACAGTTTATGATCAGTGCTGAATAGTGTTGTGTTCCTTCAGAGACAAAGTTTGGATCTGTAGAGCATCACAACGTGTCTTCAAGATGCATGGTCTTCAATGGCTAACCATTCTGGTCTTCTTAGTCTCAAAAGTCTTATCGGCTCCAGGAAGTGATATTGTAGATAGGCTGCCCGGAGAGCCAGCTGTGACCTTCAAGCAATATGCTGGGTATGTCACAGTGGATGAAAAGAGTGGCCGAGCTCTATTCTATTACTTTGTAGAAGCTGAGACAGACTCAAATTTGAAGCCTTTGGTTGTATGGCTCAATGGAGGTTAGTTGAACTAGCAACTTCTGCATTTTTTTGGCATTTTCATGTTGTTTAATGGTATAGACAACCTGATAAAATATGGATGAAAGAGATTTAATTTGTTTAGGGCTAAGTGATGATTAAAATATGACTCTGTCTTTTGCCAAACTGAAAGCATTGCTGGTCTTGAAAGCACAGATGCAAACTTGCAACTGAACAGATAAGCTATAATTCAGGAAAAAAACTACATATGGTGCTATAAATATATGTGGCTTTCTAAGGCACTCAAGTCCTCAAGTTTTAATCCTGAGAATTCAATGTCCATCCACTGAATCTCTCCTTTGGTCTCAATGTTTTAAATGCTGATTATTAATACATATTTAAAAGTCATGTTCAATGTTCAAGAGGTACATGTACATTGAACAAAGAAGGAACATGTAATTTTACATAGCTGATGTATATCCATAGTATATATGTAGTCGGTAGAGAAATCTTTTAAGAGAATAGTACGTAAGCCCCTGACTCTTTTCATAAATTTTATTGTAACTTGTAATAGGTTTCCTGGAGTTTATTAACATCTTTTATTCTACTTATCATGTTTGGCTCTGGAAAATTACAGGGCCTGGTTGTTCTTCATTCGGCGTTGGGGCGCTATCCGAGAATGGTCCATTTCATCCCAGGGGAGGCAAATTGATTATGAATGAGTACAGCTGGAACAAAGGTATGGGTGCTAATATTTGATTTCTGGTACTTGTATGATATAAGCATCCTTCTTAATGCAATGATTACCAATAGTTCAGAAGAATGTACTGTATTTCTCAGGCTACTGCTTGTTTGCTTTGTGCAGAAGCAAACATGCTTTATCTGGAGACTCCCGCTGGAGTTGGATTTTCCTATTCTAATGATACATCATACTATTTGGGTGCAAATGATGCTAAAACAGGTATCAAATATCAGTGGCCAGATGTAAATTATATGATAAAACTTTCTACAATACCTTAGTATGTCACAGTAATCTGATTGTCTGATTTTCTTGTAGCGGAGGACAACTTGCTATTTCTCCATGGTTGGTTTGACAAGTTTCCAGAGTACAGGACCAGAGATCTGTATTTAACAGGGGAGAGCTATGCAGGTGAATTTATGCTTTAAGTTGAGATTTTTACTAAAACTGATAGCAGGGAAAGATGAAAACATTTATCTACTATTATTCCCTTCATCTTCAAGCTGACTTGTATGAAGTTCTGAACCAGGTCACTATATTCCTCAGTGGGCAGAACTTATTGTTGAGGAGAAGATCTTCAATCTGAAGGGTATAGCGGTAAGTCTAATTCTACATTTGTGGAAAGCTTTTCAGCAATATCCTGTACAATTATTCTTTGAAAATGCATTTTTGGATTAACCAATTTGAGAGACAAAGTTTGCTGAGCTTTCTTTTGTCCTTCTCAGAAGATACTGACTTTCATTTTTGTCTGTCTATGGTGATACTATAGCTATTTTCATTATTGACTTTCATTTTTGTCTGTCTATGGTGATACTATAGCTATTTTCATTATTGTTGGTAAAGTAAGGGATCCAATTTAAATGGTCAAAAGGTGCTTTAAATTGTATTTTTTTGGAAGATGTAAACCAACTATATTGTATGACAAGATTCTTCCAATATAAATAATGCATATAAAATTCTATACAGAATCCCTACCAGTTGGTTTATAGTAAGTCTACAAAGGAAAACTGTCTGTGTCTTTTATTCTGTTGATGCATGAAGTCAAGATATGATCTGATTTAATATTTTTTGTTGGGTTACAGATTGGCAACCCACTGCTTGATTTCTTCACAGATTTTAACGCAAGGGCGGAGTTCCTATGGTCACATGGCCTTATTTCTGACTCCACATATAATATTATGAAAAACGGCTGCAACTACACTCGCTATGTGGATGAGTATTACCGAGGCACTGTTTCTTCGACCTGTGAAGAAGTGTACTCAATAGTGAGCATGGAGGTCAGCCAATACATTGATAGATACGACGTCACACTAGACATCTGTCTATCGTCTCTTGACACCCAGAAGTCTAAGATGCTGGGAGTTGAGGTAAAGTAGGTAAAGTTTTGTTGAGCAATAAAGCCTGTAATTTAGCTATCTTTTCTCAGAGATCATGACTAGAGGTTGAAATTTAATTTTTTTAAATAAGAATTTTGGGATGTAATGTGATTATTGGTAGTTTAAAATGTGTATAAATAGATTAATTCTCTGAAAAATTTAGTACAGTTAGATTATATAAATTATATATCTCAAACATCAAACTTAGCCAATGTTTATTAAAATTTAATTAAATTTAATAAAGAAATATGTAAAAAAATGTCAAAACGAAAGAGAGTTGAATTATAAATAATAAAATGCCATAGTCTATTTGTTATAGGTTTTAGAGATTTTTTATCCACAATTTAAGTGATTTTAGAGTATTTCAGGGTATTGAATTTATATATACTCAAAAACGATTTAAAACAACAAAAATCAAAATTTAACTAACAAAAATTTACTAAATTCCAACTAAAAACTTCAAAACTTATAATGAACAACCTGCTTATAATTTACAATATAATTAACTGATTATAAAAACCAGACTGGCAGTTCAACTATCTTTTCTCAAAGATTATGACCATGAAATGCTTACAATATAGTTGAACAGATTGCAGGACCCAGACTGGCAGTACAGCCAGATGTTTGTGTGGAAAATGAAGCTACAGCTTATCTAAATAGGGTGGATGTGCAAAAAGCATTTCATGCTCGCCTTGTTGGAAGCATTAAAAGATGGGATTCCTGTAGCAAGTGAGTGATTAGGATTTTATTTTATTTATTCATTTATTTTTATTTTTGTAATTATAGATGTTTTAGAGTTTTTTATTATGAAATTATATTTATATTATATTTAATTTATTTTTAATGTCGTAGTTTATTTGTTAAAAGCTTTGAAGGGATTTCTTGTTTTTTTATATAATTTATTCATGATTTAATATAAATTTATTCGGAAAACAAATTTGAATTGTAAATTTTCAACCATTTAAATGTTGGAAAAATTTCAAAGTAATGAACCATTTAAACAATAAAATTTGAAATTTGAAAAATATCCAAAATAACCGTTTTCTTAATATTTTTATATGTCTTCAACATTTTTTTTTCAGAGAAAAAAAAACATCATGGATTTATATTAAAGAAATATAAAGATCTGCAATACATTATATTTTTTGGGGGCTATGAGATGCCCAAAACCAGATACTATATAGTGGAACAGATTTATCCAATTCACGGAACCTTGAAGCAAAACCTTACCCATATCTTCTTAACAGATTAGATTCAGTACATTCCCCAACAAAAGTAAAAAAACACTAAAAAAAACTTGATAAGTCACATTGACTTATAGAACTGATTATATGCCTTCAACATACCTTCTCACAAATATCATTTGTGTGTTTGTTTTCTGAAACTTACATCACAGTGTACTTGATTACGATCATCTTAATCTGGAGATCCCAACTGTCCCCTTACTTGGAAAACTCACCATGACTGGCATACGGGTCTTGATTTACAGGTACACATATCATTCTGACTTTTTTGAATAATATAACTTTCTACTGCTTGCTTGTTCCTCTGTAATTCAACTTAAAGTTCTGCATATTTTCATAAAATATTCCTTTAGCCACTCTGTGCTTAAAATATATATTGTCCATGGCATGCGTGCAGTGGAGATCAGGACTCTGTCATACCTTTAACGGGGACACGTACACTGATTAACAATCTGGCTGCAACTCTGAAACTAAATACAACAGTTCCCTACAGTGTCTGGTTTCAGGGAAAACAGGTAAGATTTAAACTAAACAATATCGAAGAAATCATATAGACTTTTTGCTGTTTAATTAGTGTTATTTGAAATTCTATCGAAGAGTTACAGCTATATTAAAAAATGGTCATGATGGTGTTTTTTTGTAGGTGGCGGGATGGGTGCAGGTTTATAGCAATATTTTATCATTCGCAACAGTGAGAGGGGCATCTCATGAAGTGCCATTTTCTCAGCCAGAGAGATCTTTAGTGTTATTCAAGGCATTCCTGCAAGGCCAAACTCCTCCCAGGGTCATGATGTGAATAGATAATGTAAAATACAAATAGATGTACTGATCAGGGGTGAACGACTTGCTGTGTTTAGTGTATTCATACTGTGCCTGTATATTAGATATTGACCAGCTTTGAAGCAAGCAACTTTGTGTCACAGGGTCTGCTTTGTGCTGCTTTCTAAATGGTGTGTGAGGAGTTGGTTAGAAGATTTTTGTGCAAATGATATTTCCATGTAAGTCAGGGATTTCTATATATGTTCAAATCAGTCGAGAGTTCTTGAATAGCCCCACTGGATAGCATTATTTGTTTTCAAACTGATTAATAACAATTAAAAAAAACATATGAAGCATTCTTAATTTAAATGAATTAATTTACTAAAAGTATGTGATTAATTCCTATATATAGTGATATGGTATATCAAATTTTAAAACACTAATGTATTATTAAAAAAAAATTAGCATTTTATTTTTATGCTGAAAAAAACTAAAGCATTTCAAGATTATTATGGTTTTATTCATTAAAAGGTCAAGTAGGCTAATACTATGATAAATATTTTGAAAATTAAATCAAAGGTGAATATAAGATAGACAATCTAAGCTAAAGTGTTTTTCATCTTCTTCAATCTTTTTTCATCCCATTGTGTTCACATTACAGGTGACAAACTCTTTCATCCCATGGTGTTTTCGAAATTGATCTATATCCAATTTCACCATGAAGCTCGTGAAAATTTGTTCTTATGTTAGCAATTATTCAACGAAGGGAAATTTTAGGGGCTAATAGTTGTAGGTGGGTTAATTTTCCATGCCTTTTACAACAAAAAATTACAATTTTCCATTTTTTATCAAAATGATTTGCCTAAAATTTGTAGTATAAAATCATTTTATGTTAAAAAACACCAAAATTTTATAGAGGCCATACAAATTCATTAGAAAATTGAATATATATATGTGTGTGTGTGTGTGGCCAAGTGGTTTAAATTTTGCATATTAGGGACTAGTAAGATTCACCAAGGTCTCTAAACTTTAAGATAATTTTCCATCCTTAAAATTTTCCATGTATTCGATTTAATCTTAATATTAATTAAGACACAAAGACACTTTTGATTTTCAAGATTAAGGTTGATCATCCCCTTATAATATCTTAGTTCTCTTTTTCACTACAACTCTTTACCACCCCACAATTTCTCTATAACTTTTGAAGTAATAATATTTTAATATTATTCCTATTTTGCAAAATGATATCCTTCTTTATGCCCTAATAATAAAGCTAAGATTGGATATCCTTATGCTATCCCCACTTGAGCTTAAGGTAGGGGTTTTGGCTAGAGTTAGAAGCAATTTTAAGAAGGCTTCCATGACATTTAATTTCTTCTTATACATAAGAAAGTTAGTCATAATCGTACTTCCAACTAGGGAAATGCTTGCTTTAAGAGGATAGGATAGGGAGTATTGGGAAAAGTTTATGTTTAGATTTCCAAGATCAATTTATTGAATTGGGGTTCATAAACTTAGAGATACAGGGAAAGTATATGAGAGATTAAAGTCCTATTCTAACAGAATCTAATGCAAGAAACTATTGAGAAATCATGCAAACTTTGAAATTCAATTGTTGGAAATTAATAATTAAATAACATGTGCATAAAATAAGACTAAACATTGATAAACACGTTGGAACTAATGATCGTTTGCTAATCCTTTTCTTAAATCCCCGAGAATGCAATCCTTCACTATGTGAGACAATGTTCATGCACTCAATAGCAAGTTGATTTGAAGAATCAAAGGATTCTAATGCTAGTGTTCAACCTCTTAAAACCAAATGATGAAAAGTAAAGGCAAAGCATAAAAACAACCAAATTAATATAAAATTGAATTCACAATGAGATTAAAACTCAACAAACTAACATATTGGAATCAGAGATTCAAAGAATTGCAAAAATAAAACATACTTGTAATCTAACTAACAAAGTAAAATGGCATAACATTACCCAGGATTGAGGCACCCTTCCCAACTTGAATAATACTACCAAGAAAAATCAAATTAGAATGAAGTGATCCACCAACACTCAAGAACAAGCAACATTCATTAATGGAAGATCAACTCTATTTACAAAAGGGAAACACACAAGCTTGTTTCCACAATGAATATATGATAATAATCAGCAACCAATCCCCAACATATTACAACATAAATCCTAGAATACCCAACTTTATTCTTTGGCTAAGTATTTATACAAGAGGGGCATTAGGGTGGATCAAAACCAATTTCCCCACTCTCAAATTGGTTTAACTGTGGAATAAAATCAAAATAGCAAATGATAACACCCAAGATAAAATTGGATCATTTTCTACTAAACATAAAAATTATTTCTATAATTCAAGATGGCTAAGATTTGTTTCCTCTTGCTGGGTAGGCAACTGGTTTAACATTTTTCTCAAATTTGGGCATTGATTATGAATTTGGCGAATTTGTGCATTTTGGGAAAATTAGCATTGAAGAACTGAGCATATCTATCAAACCATGTCATATTTTGGAGAACATCCCGCTAGGTACCCAGCTTGTCATACTAGGAACGAAACCAACATTTCAAAATTTTTAGGTTCACCCTCATTATCTCAGAAATTGCACCTGAAGTTGATAGTCTAGAAACTTTGACCTACAATATTGATTGAGAGCTAGAGACTGACGTGTGTGACCTAGGCATGATCTAAACAACATAGAATTATGTCGACACCTCATCCTTCAAAACCAATGTGGCCAAATTCCAACTGGAAGAGCATAAATATGCTAAACAACAATTGGATACCAAAAGTGAATTACTCATACAAGAACTTGACTAAACAATTTGTCATTAGTAAAATCAACTTAAAACTCATTAAATATATTAAATACATATGACTAAATAAAAATAAGAAAAAAAAAATATCTCTATATGCTTGCCAAAGGATTTTGGCTTCAAAGGGGTTGAAATGTATGATAAGAGGGGTAATATCTAGTTACGAAGGTAGGATATGAGTGGTAAAATGCCAAATAAATCGTTGTAAAATGTGATAAAATGGGAGACCAACAAGAAGTGTTATCTCAATATTGTAGATTATAAAGTGCTTTTGGATCTATTTTATCCTCTTCCACTAGATTTTGTAACATCAAACCTCACATCCATATAAAATAATAAGAGTAATGACAATCTCAAAGAGGAGTTTCCTTTTATCCCATATCCAAATATTTGCTAACTTATAATTGTTTTGAAGTCCATAGTAAGTTATCCATTCTCCATTTATCCTTTTCACAATGTTATAATTCTAACTGAATATGTCATGGATATCGATTCTAAGATATTTGTATGACGGAACTTCCTCTAAGTAGGTATTGTCATATTTGAAAATATGACATGTGATATTTTTGGATTTAATTATCATGGATTTTTGGTTGCTATCAACAATCATACTCATCCTGAATCAGAAAATTTGGATTACCATTGAACGTGGGGCTAATAGATCCTACAGATCTTCTAAACACTCTTCTAATTCTTTATTTAAAAAATCATGTATTTATAAATTCATAATCTTAATAAAATCTTGAAACACGTGGTGAAGAGCAATCTTTCTATGATATCTCTACTATTGTGGCTCTAAATTGATGTTGTCCCTACTATCAATTAACTTCCTTAAACCCTCCATAGGCCCTCATTTTTTCCCTAATATACCCTTTCCTCGTGTATATTAAAGGAAAGTCATGCAACAAGGGTTAAAAGGTAAAAAAGTTGTTAATAATTAATTGTCCATAGTTTGAATGCATTAAAAGGGCTTAATTTATATTTTTTCCACTAATGAAGGTTGATAGAGACAAGTCTTGTAACTCGTTCAAGTTCCTGCAACCACACTCCATGGTTAACCTAGGTATGCCCTCTCAGGACAGAAAAGAGCACATGGGTTTTTTTCACAACGTCCTCGAGAAGCTCCCTCATCCTCCAAATCATGTTGATGGTTATCCATGGAAGCTTAAGCTGGAAATTAAATCATTGGTCAACTACTTTTGTCATGTAAACATAATAGGGAAAACGGTATCTGAGATCATAGACCTATGTACTAGATTCACCTAGTTTGGGTGAGATCACATCATTTTGAATTCTTAGTATTCCAAATTTGCAAAAGGATGGTTGAATTACTATATCATTCCTTAGTTTAGCTCTGTAGTGATAAGCTTTATGAATGTCATTATATGCTCTGTAATCTATAAAAGTAGCACTAGTGTCTTCGAACTTACTTAGTTGCGGTACATTCTTTAAAGTCTATATTGTAAAACGATCACACCAGATTGCTAGGACATTTCTTCACTTATTTGATGTAATGTAATATGTGAATAAAGTAATAGAAGGATTTTTGTTGGTGTTATTTCACATGTCTTTATTTTGAATCTGGGAATAACTTATGGTTTTTTTAGGGAAACACGCATTGGTTAGCAAGGGCCCTCCAACTCAATCACATTGATAGGGACAATCCAAGCATTTAGCAACAAACTCTACCACTTCCTTCTTCAGATTCAACCAATAGTATAACTTCTTCACCATTATCAATGTCTTTTGATATCCTAGCTGACCCGAATATGGCTTGACATGAAACTCCCTCAATATAATCTTCTTCAGATCACTGCCATTCGAAACATAGATCTTGTCCCTGAATATGACCAAGCCATCTGTTGTGAGATGGTAGTCCACATCTTGTTCACCTACACCCTACTATAACCTGTGCTTAAGTTGTTGGTACCTGTCATCCTGTTGTCCTACCTATAGGATCTAACCCTATAAATCCGTCCCATAAGAAATCATAGTTGTTCTATGATTTACCTGTACTCTTCTACTGAGAGCATCTGCAACCCTGTTCTCCTTCCCCTTAATGTATCTGACCTCAATGTCAAACTCACTAAGGGTGGCCAACCATCTAGCTTGCCTAACATTCAGATTTGGTTGGTCAAACAAGTACCTCATACCATTGTGATCACTCATCAACATAAAAAAATTTCCAAGAAGATAGTTCATCCACATCTTCAAAGCACAGATGATCGCTGCCAACTCAAGATCATGTGTCACATAGTTCTTCTTGTGCTCATTCAGTTTTCTTTACTCATAGCATACTATATATCCTTCTTGCATCAATACTCCACCAAGTCCTATCTTGCAACCATTTATGCACACCACAAACTCTTTATCTGGATCTGCAATATTTAACACTAGAGCATTTGTCAACAACTACTTCAACTATTAAAAACTTGTTGCACATTCCTTTGTCTATTGAAATTTATTTCCTCTCCTCTACAAGGATGTAATAAGATATGTGATCCGTGAGAAGTTCCTGATGAACCCCCTATAGTAACCTGCTAGCCCCATGAATGATCTGACCTCATCCACGTTCTTAGGAGCTTCCCACTCCATGATATCTCTAATCTTTTCCGAATCCACTATTAAGCCTTCCTTAGAAACAACATGTCCCATGTACCTTTGTCTGAAAGAAACTGCACTCACTAAGCTTGGAATACAAATTTTGATGCTCTCTTAGCAATCTAAATATTGTTCTAAGTGTTCAGCATGCTCTTCCTCATTCTTAAAATATATCAATATATCATCAATGAATAAAATAACAAACTTGTCCAGATAAGGACATAATAATTTATTCATCAAACACGTAAAAGTAGTTGGAGCATTAGTCAAACCAAAAGAAACTGCAACAAACTCATATACCCATACCTGGTCCGAAAATCAGTCTGGTAGATGTCCTCTTCTTTGATGCATACTTGATGATATCCTGATCTCAAATCAATCTTTGAGAACACTACTACTCCCTTCAACTGGTCAAACAAGTCATCAATCCTTGGCAATGGATACAAGTTCTTGATGGTTACTTTGTTCAGTTGTCTGTAATCAATACATAACCTCAGAGTACCATCCTTCTTCTTCACAAACAACACTAGTCCACCCTAAGGTGGCACACTTGGCCTAATGTATCCCTTGTCAAGAATTTCCTTCAACTGAAACTTCAATTCCAATAGCTCTAGAGTGCTCATCCTGTAAGGTGCCTTTGATGTACAAAATGGCTAATTAGTTACTAAAAGAATGACTAAATTTTGCATATAAACGACCAATTTTCAGTCGGTGACGAATGGTAGCTAATTTACAGTATCTTATAATGCGACCAACTTTTAGTCATTTTTAGCTTAGTCATTAATTGGTTGTCTCAATTTTGTCGTCTACTAGTATATTTAGTTATACATTTATTCATTAATTTAGTCATTGATCTAAGCATTAATTGCCACAATTAATGACCAATTACACAACAAAATATTCTACTATATGATCACCCAAGAAAACCAATTAATGACCAAAGAAATATGACCAAAATGTTAGTCGCGTTATAAATTAGCTACTAATAGTCATATATATGCAAATTTTAGTCATCATTTGAAACCAATTAATGACCAAAGAAATATGACTAAATTGTGGTCATGTTATACGCTATTGTAAATTAGCTACTAATAGTCATATATATGCAAATTTTGGTCATCATTTGCAATCACAAATTTATCATTTACAGTAGTAATTTATCTTTTTTTGGTAACTTCATATTCTTTATATAAATGACTCATTTAGTTATTTATATTCATTTCATTTACTTTCATTAATAATCATTATAAACGACTAATTTAGTCATTGTATATTCATTTTATTTATATTCATTATTAATCAATATAAGCTACTAATTTAGTAGTTTTATATTCATTTTATGTGTTCATTATTAATCAACATAAATGAATTAGTATGATTTTGTGACTATATTAAAAAAATATCATACAATATTCATGCCCATATAATATGAAAACACACAACACAAATGTTCACACTAAAGTTTAATTGTCTCTTTAATTAAAATGGCCACAACCAATTAAAAAATGTCAAATAGTACAAGAGGTGAAAAGCAAGTGACTAAGTGTGATCTTAAGTTTTCGAAATCTAGAACTTTACAATTTGAAAGCATCACAATGATGCACCTAGCATGTCACTCAATTTCCTACTTAACCCAACAAAGGGATGGGATATATAGAACTTAAAAATGTAAAACATCTGTGTACCAAATCTAACAGTAAAACATAAGTCTCTTGACATTTTCTGTCGAACACTTGCTCCTGTAGGTACACGAGTGCTCTGAGAACCTAAACTAGTTGCAATCATGTGACTAGTAGGAACACCACTAGATAAGGAACCATTGTTTGATGTTTTTGGCTCCATATAAAACTGAGCCCGAAATGTAGCCAAATGGGCATAATATGCTCAAGGTACCTGTACATAATAACAAATAAAATGTATGTCAAGGACAATCCCCAGATATATGAACCAAGTATATATTTATGATTTAGCATTGGAGACCTACCTATAGAAATTAAGCATGTACATCTCATGTATCTGCCACAAATCAATCAATACAAGTCAATAGGAACCCAATAAAATATACAAGGCATTACTTTTTTTTATAAATTTGTTTCAATTTAAGAACAAAAACCAACTGCCAATTTTCAACTAGATGAGCACAAACATCATTTTTTTGAAACTAAAAAACAATCATTGCTCAAGAACTAACATTATTTCAAACATTAATTAAGATTTACCTTAAAACCAACTACAACTACATATCTATTTATATTTTCCATCTATAACTTCCAACTCTTATCCTACTACTTAAACATGAATTTTGCAACCTGAAACTATAAATTTTCAATATACAACTCAAAAACCAATAAGCAAAGTAAAAGTCCAAACTAATAAGAAACACACTAAAAACGAATTATAAGATTTTGAAAATAGGTTATCTAATCTACACAATGCATTAGGGGTAAAGAGGATGAGGTAGAGATCTACGTGTAACATATATTGTTGGTTAAGGACTACAATCCATCAATTGTGAATTTGTTTTCATCCCAAAGAACATGATAATGGGCAGATCTACTAGTTCCCTATAAACATCATAAATAGAGATTGGTTAATCTTCCAGTCAACATGTTCATTTTTGATAAGTTGGACAACATAATAACATATTACCCTCAGAATATATCAACCTATTATCCAACCAAATGGAAAATGTAATATCAATGGTACTTGAGTACCAACATCATTGCAGAGGTAAAAGTCAAATTTTGTTGGATGGAAAATTTTGGAGTCAACTACAGTGCCTAGCATATCATCAAAAAGGACCATAATCACTAACTCTTTTGTAAAATAAAAGGAAGCTTACAATAGAATTATGATCAATAGAGGACTATCATACACAATATGTGACAACTGATAGTTGTGTATTCCATAACAATTATCTTCTTATCTGGCAATATGTTTCTACTCTTGTCTGTAGCATTTCGATCTGGATGGTTGTTTGCAAAGAGTCTAGTATGATGATGTTTTTGAACCACCACAAAAGTAACTAGAGGTTGATAATTTGGTGCAAGAGATGCACAGGCCTGAAATTACCACCACAGAGATTCAACTCACTGCATGGATATAGTTGTTTCAATATGGATAAGATGGATACAGGGATAATCCCACAATTAGAAAAAAAAAATTGGATTTTGAATGTAACATTGCATGGTTTCTCTTATAGTTATGGATAAACAATGACTTTGTACAAAATAAGGCATAAAATTGATTTTAAGATGATCTTCCTCAAACGAGAAACAATGAAATTTGATAATTTACAAAAAGTAACCTTAAACACATAATTCTCTTTATGCATATATCCAACCTAATGAATACACTTATTTCTCTCTAGGCACTGAAGCCAATGAATACTCTTATTGATCCTACAGTGAAAAAGTATGGTGCTTCCATTAATTACATATGGAATTTGGGGGTTCTTTTCCTACCATTTTTTCACAAATTATAGTGCATGGTTCTTTGTTCATTATTTTGGATGGCGCATGAGCATGTAATCATCTAGACCCTGCGTAAACAAAGATGTCATTGTGTTGGGAAAGTTGGATGGTTTGGAAAGACACTACTAGTTCTGACAATGACAACTTAATGACTAACAGTTAACTCTGCTCATGGAAGCTAACAAATTTATAATCTCCCAACTTTCCCTATTTTGTCTCATACCTTTATCTCTACAAACTTTATCCTTTTTTATTTCATCTCTACATAAGGAAACCAAATTGCAAGTCATTATACCTTGTCTCGGTATGAGTTATAGACTGGTTTTGTCATAGGTTCCACAATTATGCCCTCACCTGCAGGGAGTATTATATAATTCTTAGATTTCCCAAACATAAATTATTAAATTCTCTTGCAAGAATTCAAGAAAATAATAAGTGATACATATCTGAAATTCCATGAAGACTTACATGTATTTTAGAAGGGTGGACTCATAAAAGTATCCATACTTGATGAAAAAAATGCATGACCAAAAAAACTTTGTGGAAGGGAAATTGATACCTCAACCTAGTTAGTTTTGTCTATAAAAATCATCTTCTGAATATCCACATAAATCAAATTTCAACTTCCAAAGAAATTCAAATATTCAGAAAAGATGCCATACCTTGGTTATTTGGAAACTTTGTATTCAACTCTGTTGTCATCCTAGTCACAAGAAACTACTCAATAGATCCTAGAAACCCTTCTAAACTTCCCATGTGTAAAAATCCATTCCCATCCAGACCACCTCCATTACAGGTAGTGAATTGTGCATCCAGTGGCATTGGTGGGCTAGAGGAGAACACTTCAATACTAGGCACTGCAGAATCTTGATTAAAACTCATGTTTCTCATGGATGAGACATCCAATGAGGATGGTTGCATGAACACAGGCACTTCCATGACCCTTTCAACCTGACTAATGTAAACAATTGGGTTAGTTTTCAATTGGTTGCTTCAAATGCAGGGAATAAAAAGAATTGGATCACAAAAACATGTACATACAAAGAAGGAGAACGTAAGCTAGCTTTGAAATCTTACTTTCCAAAATTGTCAAGTGAAAAATGTGTGATCTGGTGTGTAAGTTGAGTAGAGAGCCCAATAGAGACAACATAATGTTTCTTGCTTGTTTGAATTTGTGGTTGTTGAATATCTGGTGAGTATGAGTGCACTCTTTCAATAAGATTCTCAACACATTAGTTTCTATATCATTAAAATTTTGTAAAAAATACACTAAATGCAGCAGCTAAACAATTATGAAAAACTAGTTCCATGCAAAATCCTGGTTGCACGCATCAAATGATTTACAAAATTCATTTGTTCAAGTATGGAAAAATTGAACATAATTAAGGATGGTTAAGTACTTACTAAGCTCAAGTCTTGGTGCCTCTACTTTGTAAATAAATAGAGATAGGAGGTTACCTAGTTCCCTTTCCATCACTATGAGGTGGTGTTTTTTTTCAAGAAAATGGTTGAATAACAAGATTTTCTCTTTTAATTTCAACCATATGTAGTAATTCCTGAAAAGTTCATGATTTTCCCTCTCAAGTCTTTGCCACACTATAAAATTTAGTAACAATTTTCATGTCAATTTTAATGACACAAGCAAAACATTTAGGTTTTTTAGAAGACTAGAAATTTTATCGATCATGCCTTAAATGCTTTGATCTACCTTTTTACTCATACTATTCATCCACATTAAATCATTTTTCACCAAGTTAATCAATAACAAACATATCACTTCCTCATCTTAAATCATGTTGGTTAAATTATGCACATTCATTACCTATTCTACTAGCCTTCCAATTTGTGTTTGTGTTTGTGCCAATAGTGCACTTTTTGCAAGTTAGGTTCTTGTGATGCCCAACCTCGTATGAGGTTATGGGAAAACGAATGTCATATGTGAAAAATGAAAAGGGAGTAGAGCTAGAATAGTTAAATGACTATTAGCTAGACCAAAATAAATAGGAGAGAGTTCAAGTTGTAGATAATTCATTGCATGAGTTAATAGTGTCTTTATACAAAACTTGCAAAGAATATTATGTACGAGTGCAAGTGTGTAAGCCTAAAAATTACAAAAGTTATTTTCTAGAAAAAAAAATGAGATGCTTGACAGTTATTAGACATACCACTTGATTGTGATCGACAACTCCAATATAATCCAGGCATAGGGGGATTACATTTCCCAAATGGAAATTAGTTGCATCAGTTCCTCGGTCCATAATATCCAACTAGAAAAATACATTAAAATCACATCACTTTCACAACTCCATACAAAAGCATTACAATACTATAATATCTTCAGCTAATTTTTGTAACAATTTTACCTTTGTAAACACACCTATAGTTCGGTGCTCTGCCATGAATATTTATGTTAAAAAATTAGAATATCCCAATTTACTAAAAATATAATAATGGATATTTTTGCCAAGAAACATCTAAAACATCCATCAAAGCATAGATGTCAAAATGGAAACAGCTAAACTCAGATCCCATTTTCCATCTCAAACACCCTACAAATGTACTTACCATCAGGATCAACAATTCTTGCCATATGAAGGGCATCATAATTTGACAAATCTGCATTTTCAAGTGAAACTACTAGAATTATGCATGTTTCATGCTTGATATATGAAAAAATAATTTCTCTAATCTGGGCTTCAATATCAAAAGGTTGATCACTCACTGGAACCTTTTTCATACCATCAAGTTCCACAAGAGTTATATTAAGAACATTTGGAGAAGGATGTGTCATGCAACTCCACGAATCTACGGAAATTTTGTTATAAAAAGGAAGCTTATGTTTTTCCCAAGATTTAATTTGTTTTCGTATTACTTCAACCCTAAGATGATCATCATTAGCTTCCTGTAACTTAATCATAAGTGAAATGAGATTCAGGTCAAGCCTATGCATGCATTCAAGCAAATATTTTTTACATAAATTGATTTCAATCATTCCCTTTGGTTCTAGTACACCACCTTTTTTTGTTATTTCTTCATACTTTTCAACTTCATCTGAATTAATCTTGCTATCAACTACCACCCATGTTCCTCCCCATAGTTCCCCTATTTTTGGTATGTAAACAAACACAAGTTGCTTGTATGTGCAGAGATTCTCCACAATGGTAGATCCAACTTGAAGAATTCCTTCAAAAATATCCCTTTAACCAATAGAGAACCCTCTCTGGTTCACCAAGATAAACAAAGGAAGCTCTTCTTTGTTAAAATCTAGCAGGGTTTGTGTTGTTTTACATGCTAAATCTAGAAATCAAACCTGACCTACTTGAGGTACTACTCTCTCAGCAGAATCAAGTTGACTAGGGTCTGCAGGAATCACCCACATCACTGTTTGGGTCTCAACAACAATAACACCCACAGGGATTCCCCCAAGTTTTTCTCGCCCAGTAACCACTTTTTTCCCCATGTTTCTAATGTCTCTATGAAGCACTATTTGTCAAAGATGCCACCAAGCCACCTACCATTATATTCTACACCATGAATAGTTGTGCAAGGATCACATGAATTCTCTGGAGCATATTCAACTAGTCTATCTGGAGGATCTAGAGGCTTCACAATAGGAAGAGGTCCTCCTATATATGGAGTAATATAGCTAAACCACTTCAAGATGGTAAAGACACCTTCTAATTCATGCAATACGGTTAGATGAACAACACCATGTTGAAAATAGCAACAAGAAATGCTAAAAATAGCATTCATATAAATAGCATTTCGGGATACATTCCAATTTTAGTTAGTCCCTGAACTAAAATTGAGAATTAAAATTCGAATTTGATCTTAGCAGTTGTTTGAAAAATAATAAATTAATTCATCTTGAGTTAATTAGTTGGAGAAAATCAAACATGAAGTTTATGTGAAGACATGCAACAGTTATCCCTTTGATTGAGGAAGTTATCCCTTAATTAAGGAGATCATGATGAGTTGTACTTTGAGTTGTAATTAGTTAGGTCAGTTAACTAAGTTAAGTCCAGTTAGATTAGCTCCAACAGTTTGTGGAACTGATTGTGAGTTCAGTTAGTTAATGCATGCATGCATGCAACTAGTGTACTTCAGATAATTGAATATTCTCTCATAAATAACTCATGCATGTCAATTCAGTCAGAGACCCAATTGAGATCAGAGGAAGGGACAGTGTACTATCAGTTGCAGGAATATTCCCATGAGGATATCTCTTGCATGCAGAAGGAATTCATTCCTTGAGGATTGTGTAGTTTAGTCTGAGGACAGAGAAATGTGTGAGGTAATTACACATAGGTGGCAGCTTGAGGACCCAGGAGAAACTGCGCAAGGAAATAAGAGGCTTGGAGGACTAAAGGAAGGCTTATGTGTTTTTTATTCTGTCTCTGAGCAGTAGTGAGGGATTTTACTGAGAGCTGGATAGCTTGTGAGCTAAAGCTTTGTGTAATCCTGAGATATTTCCACTTGTATGATAATACAGATAGTGGGGTTTTTAGTTGAGGCTTTCCCCAAAGTATTCTTCTGTGTTCGTGTGTGATTGTTTCTTCTTCATCTGTTATATGTGTTCTATTTGATCTTGCTCAAAATCGATTAAGCTTCCGCAAGTTTGTTTGTAGAAGTAGATCAAGTATTTTGTTCTAGTATATTGCATTATCAGGTGATCTACAATGAGAATTTCTACATGATATCAAAGCAAAGGTGATCAAAGTGGAGAACAATATACAAAGAAGGGAGAAGTTCGAAGGTTGAAGTTCTTGACTATAGAAATCAAATTCTTATCACATCTCAAATTTCACTAATGGCATTCAACGGTTTGAGACTCGAGTATGCCCTAGATGGCAACTCGAATTATCACATGGAAGCGGTATTAAAGGACAATAGTTTGAAGGAATTCATTGATCAAGAAGTCCCCAAGCCAGTAGCTGCTAATGCCCAAGAATTGGCGGAATGGAAGAAATGTGTGGCTAGAGCAAGGAGGATTCTTTTGGAGGGAGTTTGAGACCACATTGTCTCGAGTCTTCATGGGAAGGAGACACTATTTTCAATGTGGAAAACATTGAAGGATCTATATCAGAACAACAGTGATCAGAGGAATCTGGCGTTGAAAGACAAGCTTCGGAAAATCAAGTGTGAAAAGGGCAACACAATCTCTACATATCTGAATAAGCTCACCACCTGCAGGGATGAGCTTGGAAGTGTAGGAATCACGATAGTCGATGATGACATGGTGAGTCTTGCTCTCCTCAGTCTTCCTAAGAGCTGGCATAGCTACCAAGACTCAGTGAATGGAAGAGAGAAACTGCCAGATTGGGAACGACTGTGGTCGGATCTGATGCAGGAGGAGATAAGGAGAAGCACCAGAGATGGTTCTTCATCAAAGCATGATGATGAAGAAAATCTAGCCTTAGCGAGTAAGGCGAGGAAAGGGAAAGGGAAGGCTTCCCATTCCAAATCGAGTTCTTCCCATGGTGGGAAGAAGATTGACAAATCGAAAGTGCAATGCTTTCATTGTCATGAGGTGGGCCATTATGCAACAAATTGTCCACAGAAGAAATCCAAGAAGGGATCCTCGAAAGGATCAGATGGTGAGGCACTGGCCTCATAGTTCGAATTGGATTTCACCCTCATCGCATGCATGGTTTCATCGATGGTGGGTTGTGTTTGGTACCTGGACAGTGGAGCCTCATTCCACATGGCCGATGATAATAGTTTATTCAGTACCTTGGAGGAGAAGGACCTCCAGATGCGCATAGAGATGGGCGATGATGGAAAGTGCCATGTTTCAGGTGAAGGCACGGTTGTGTTGCAGAGGGAGCATGGAGCTCCTCTCACCTTCATTGATGTCAAGTATGTTCCTGGACTGAAGAAAAACCTAGTATCCATTGCAATGTTGGAAGACAACGGCTATGATGTAGTCTTTAGCAAAGGAAAGGCATTCCTGAGACACATCGGCACTGGACAGACCAAGAGGATTGGGATTCGAGTAAAGAATCTCTACAATCTGGAGGTAGATGACTGTGTTGCATTGAGTTCCAAAGTAGAGTTGGTGTAAAGCCAAGATATTGGTGAGCTATGGCATAGAAGATTGGGCCACTTGCACCATGGGGCCTTGAAGATCATGCAGCAAATTTCTACTGGACTTCCCAAGGGTAAACCGGAGCAAGTGGATATATGCAAAGGTTGTACCTTGGGTAAGTATGCAAAATCTTCCATTCAGGATCGAGACAGTCGAGCTGGAGCAATCCTAGAGTGAGTTCATACAGATGTGTGTGGACCATTCTCGACAGCCTCCACCGCTAAACAAAGGTACTATGTTATTTTCATTGATGATTTTTCTCATAAATGTTGGATCTACTTCATGTATAAGAAGGATCAAACCTTATCAAGGTTTTGTGAGTTCAAAGCCTTGGTTGAGAAAGAATCAGGAAAGAAGATAAGGGCCTTGCGAAGTGACAATGGTGGAGAGTATGTCTCTCAACAGTTTAAGGACTTCTGTGTAGCAGAAGGAATTAAACGGGAGTTGATGGCACCCCATAACCCACAGTAGAATGGGGTGGCCGAAAGGAAGAACAGAACGATTGTGGGAGCAGCTCGGGCGATGCTGCATGACCAAGGCCTACCACTTCATTTGTGGGCTGAGGCATGCAATATAGCAGTATACTTGCAGAATAGAAGCCCGCATCGTATACTGGGGATGAAGACACCAAAGGAGGCTTTCTCCGGGAAGAGACTAGTTGTGAGTCACTTCAAGATCTTTGGTTCATCGGTATTTTTCCATGTGACCAAAGATGCTCGGAAGAAGCTAAAGCCAACAGCTGAGTTGGGGATACTTGTAGGGTACACTGATACACCCCACAACTATCGCGTGTTCTTTCCTACCAGTCAGAGGATAGTGGTACACATAGATCTGAAGTTCGACGAGTAGAAGGCCATGCGATTTCCCCTTGAGAGGGATCTCAAGTTACGTTCAGAGGAGGAACTTTTGGTTCCTAAGGAGGAGGAGCCTCAGACTGATGTGGAGCAGCTGCATGCAGAGGATCCAGGAGTGGAGACATCCACTCATGTAGAGTCTTCTAGAGATGGGAGGAAACACTCAAGGGAAGTTGACAGATTTTTGATGGATGCGAGAGAGAATGTGGGACGACCATCTTCTCAGCGCAAACAAAGGAGGTCACCTGAGCGGTACACTGGTTACATGGCCCTGGTTGGGGAATGTATAGAGACCGAACCATCTTCCTTCGAGGAAGCAGTGTAGCAGCCAGTCTGGGTTGATGCTATGGTGGAGGAGTATGACTCCATAGTTCGGAACAATGTTTGGGATGTTGTTCCAAGACCAGAGGACAAGTTAGTGGTGAGTTCCCGATGGCTTTACAAGGTAAAGCAAGCAACTGATGGTAGTGTTGAGAAACATAAGGCAAGGTTTGTTTCCCATGGTTTCTCACAAGTTGAGGGGATCGACTATGATGAGACTTTTGCTCCTGTAGCAAGGTACTCATGTATCAAATCGATGTTGGCACTATCAACACAGATGGGTTTAAAGATCCATCAGATGGATGTGAAGACTGCATTCCTCAATGGTAAGATTGAGGAAGAGGTGTATATAGAGCAGCCGGAAGGATTTGAGACCTTCAATCGTGAGTCGCATGTGTGCTGACTCAAGAGAGCTTTGTACGAGATGAAACAAACACCTCATGCTTGGTACACAAGAATCGACAACTATTTCACCGGTTGGGCTTCATAAAGAGTGAAGCGGATGCGAACCTTTACCACATCATGGTAGAAGGTAAGACATTGATCATTGTTCTTTATGTTGATGATCTGATATTGACAAGTGATGATCAGTTGATCAAGTATTGCAAGGAGGACCTTGCAAGAGAGTTCGAGATGAAAGACATGGGTCTCATGCACTACTTTCTAGGCATGGAAGTGTGGAAAAAGGATGGGGAAGTGTTTGTGTCACAAGGCAATTATGCCAATGAGATACTCAAGAGATTCCACATGGAGAAGTGCAAGCCCTTGTAGACTCCTCTAGCAGGTAACTGGAAGAAGGAGGATGCTAATTCAAGTGAAGTAGTAGCTACTACTGTTTATCGACAGCTTGTGGGTTCATTGATGTATTTAGTGAACACATGACCAGATTTGTGCTTTGCGGTGAACCAACTGAGTCAAGGTATGGTTCAGCCTACCAAGCTATTTTGGAAGGCAGTGAAGCATGTGCTAAGATACCTCAGAGGCACATCTCAGTATGGATTATGGTACAGACGAACAAAGGGAGTGAAGCTTTAGGGCTTCACAGATGCAACTTGGGCAGGGAGTCCATCAGATCGAAAGATCACTTCAGGAGGAATTTTCAACCTTGGTTCAACTATAGTTTGTTGGTACAGTAGGAAACAGAGGTTAGTTGAACTTAGCTCAACAGAGGTTGAATACATGGCTGCCAGTCGGAAGCATGTGAGGCCATTTGGATGTGGAAAATTCTAGTTGGATTGTTTGATTAGAGGATGGATCCAACTGTGATATATTGTGATAATCAGAGTTGTATCAAACTCTCTGAAAATCTAGTATTTCACTACAGGTCCAAGCACATCGATATCCGGTATCATCATCTTCGAGACTGTGTGGTGAAGAGGATCATGTTGTTGCAGTATGTTTCAACCTAGGAGAAGGATGCAGACATTTTGACTAAGGCATTGTCAAAATGAAAATTCGAGTTCCACAGAGGCAGGATCAGGGTGACAGATAATCCCTTTCTTATTGAGAGGGAGTTTTGAAAATAGCAACAAGAAATGCTAAAAATAGAAGTGCTAAAAATAGCATTCCTATAAATAGCATTTCAGGATACATTCCAATTTTAGTTAGTCCCTGAACTAAAATTGAGAATTAAAATTCGAATTTTATCTTAGCAGTTGTTTGAAAATAATTAATTAATTCATCTTGAGTTAATTAGTTGGAGAAAATCAAACATGAAATCTATGTTAAGACATGCAACAATTATCCCTTTGATTGAGGAAGTTATCCCTTAATTAAGGAGATCAAGATGAGTTGTACTTTGAGTTGTAACTAGTTAGCTCAGTTAACTGAGCTAAGTCCAGTTAGATTAGTTCCAACAGTTTGTGGAACTGATTGTGAGTTTAGTTAGTTAATGCATGCATGCATGCAACTAGTGTACTTCATATAACTGAATATTCTCTCATAAATAACTTATGCATGTTAGTTCAGCCAGAGACCCAATTGAGATCAGAGGAAGGGACAATGTACTATCATTTGTAGGAATATTCCCATGAGGATATCTATTGCATGCAGAAGGAATTCATTCCTTGAGGATTGTGCATTTTAGTCTGAGGACAGAGCAGTGTGAGGTAATTACACACAGGTGGCAGCTTGAGGAACCAGGATAAATTGCGCAAGGAAATAAGAGGCTTGGATGACTGAAGGAAGGCATATGTGTTGTCTATTCTATCTATGGGCAGTAGTGAGGGATTGTACTGAGAGCTAGATAGCTGGTGAGCTAAAGCTTTGTGTAATCCTAAGATATTTCCACTTATATGATAATACAAATAGCGGGGTTTTTAGTTGAGGCTTTCCTCAGAGTATTCTTCTGTGTTCATGTGTTTTTGTTTCTTCTTCATCTGTTATATGTATTCTATTTGATCTTGCTCAAAATTGATTAAGCTTTCGCAAGTTTGTTTGTAGAAGTAGATCAAGTATTTGTCTCTAGTATATTGCATTATCAGGTGATCTATAGTGAAAATTTCTACACACCAGTTGTTTCCATGATTTTTGGGCCTCCTAATTGCATATGGGAGTTATGCACTTCAAGATTGGATCAGTTGAAGGGCAAGCACTAATGCTAACTGATGTCTAGGGAAAATTTCGGCAGGCTAACACACCCTCAAATTATTAATTTAATCAAAATGGGAAAGTCTAAGCCCTCATCCAAATGTTGAAACAATATGAAATGAAGGGCTTGAACAAAACCACACCCATATCAAATAATGAAGAGCTCAATTAATAATATTACCATTACCTAAAACCAAAATTGTTTTACAACTTTTCAACCAGATTGAAGCTCCAACCAACTATGTTTGGAAACACCCATTTTCAAGAGCATATGCCTTAAAAAATTTACAACATCTGACTTCACAAAACTACATTTCTAATTGAGTCAAGGCATTGAGTTTCTTTGTGCCTCAATAGAAAACACAGGCATTGAACTAATGTCCAAGGAAAATTTAGGCAGGCCATCACACCCTCAAATTATTAATTCAATCAAAATGGGAAGGTATAAGCCCTCATCCAAATGTTGAAACAATATGAACTGAAGGACCTGAAAAGAAACCCCACCCATATCAAATATTGAAGAGCTCAGTTAATAATCTTACCATTACCTAAAACCAAAAATGTTTCACAACTTTTCAACCAGATTGAAACTCTAGCCAACCATGTTTGACAACACCCATTTTCAAGAGCATATACCTTAAAAATTTTACATCTGACTTCACAAAACTAGATTGCTAATTACGTCAAGGTGTTGAGCTGCTTGTGCCTCAGCAGAAAACACAAGCACTTAAATAATTATTCTGAAAGGAAAAACTCTAAAATTCCAATCAAAATTTGGCATAGGCCTTTGCTTAAATTTGTACCAAATAGTGCATATCCATGACATATCCTTAAAGGCTTCAAAACTAGAGATAAACCCACCTTCGCATGTTTGTGAAGGGCTTTGATGTCCACCTCACCAAAAATAGTAACAAAACTTTTAGGCTTCCACTCATGTTGAATTAGTGCATCTGCCTTTCCATAATAATTGAGGGACCTCTTAACTGTTGTTAGTGGGTCCAAATCATGTTGAGTGCCTATGGTGAACATATTCGCATTCCTTGAAAAACCATGTGGTATCTTCGGTCCAACCATAGAAAATTTTAGGGGCGAATGTTCGCCCTTTGGGGAAATTAAGGAGTTTTAAATTTTTAGTGGGCGAATATTTTGTATCATAGTACATTTTTACAAATCACCTCAAATAGCCCACCTTATTTTAAGGGAGAGGGTAGAAAAGGTAAATTTAGCCCTTGAAATTAGGAGTTACAACCTTCCATTCGCCCATTTTCAAGAATAGGTTTTATTTAAGTGAATCCTATGGGCCAAAGGCCCAAATACCATATTTATAAAAGAGGTATGGTAAATTAATAAAAATATAAATAAATGAGAGGTATGGTAAATAAATAAAACATTTTTTATATTTACTCCATAAGTCACCTTATATACATGCAAGGGTGTAAACAAATAAAAATATAAGTAAAGTGGAGGTATGGTAAATAAATAAAACCTCTTTTTATACTTACTCAAAAGGTATGGTAAATAAATAAAAATATAAATAAACTAGACGCATGGTAAATAAATAAAACCTCTTTTTATATTTAGTCCATAACCCTCGTTCTATTTATGAAGGCTCAAGAAAGAGGTTTTATTTAAGTGAATCCTATGGGCCAAATACCATATTTGTAAAAGAGGTATGGTAAATTAATAAAAATATAAATAAACGAGAGGTATGGTAAACAAGTAAAACATTTTTTCATATTTGTTATAGACATTTTTGTGCCTTACAGCTCTAAGCATGAAATGTCCATAAACCAAGGGATCCTAAGTCCCTAAAAGTGTTGTTCCTGCCCCTAAAGGAACAAGGTCAACCAATTACAGCTTCTCCCAGAAGTTCTCCACCAGAAACTACTCAGAATCAGTCAAATCAGGATCATTTCAGTTGCTCCACTAGCTACCTGCATTGCATAGCACCCCAGTACACTAGCTAGGTGCGTTGCAACGCACCTAAATGCACTACCAGGGTGCGTTGAGCGGGAAATGACAAATGGCAGTATCATTCCGCAAGGTGGACAGACAATGGAAGCTTCCAGAATCTTCCCCAATGACACTTGCCTCACTGAGTTTGACCAAGGATGAGTAAGAGGCTCTCAGTCTCCAAGTGGAAGCAAGAACTGACAGAGAGAAGCCACAAGTCAAATCATAAGCTGACTCATCCTCTTTGCATACATCTATATATGGATCCCTCATCCCAGAGATCCAGAGGCTGGAATTTTGTACTTTGCAGAGAATTGCTGTTGGTTTTGAGATTAAGATTAGTGCATTGGGTGATTTATGCTTTGTTGGAGGGGAAGAAGGGATTCCTTTGCTGGGAGGTAGATGCTAGATTGAGACTCACTTGGTTGTATCTCCTCCTGGATCTTCTTGTTATATCAATAAAACTATTTGAGTTTCTCCTACATGCTTGTGTATCAATGATGTTTTGTTATATTTGCATGTTTAGCTTAAATCTGATCCTAAGCTATTTATGAATGTAAATCTATGTATTTGTGTAGTTTTCCTCTTTTGTGATCTTGCAGGAACTTGGTGAAGCTGGGCAAGTAAGGGAGCAGGTAGCTGGAAGCTGTCAAAGAGGAGAGCGATTGGATCAACGGACTAGCGCAATATACAGGTTAGTCCATCTTATTCCTCTTCGTTTACATTTCATAAAAGAAGAATACGAAAGTAGTTTTCCTTGTTTGTTTCTAAGGCACTATCACACCTTAGTGGGATAGGGGCGTTCTGAGTAGACACTTTTCCCAACAACAAAATGGCGACTCCGCTGGGGATCGTGTCTAGTTAGTTTATTTGTGTTTCTCTTGTTGTTTGTTTCATAAACACAGAAGTAGCAATCGAACTGCATTTGCCATTATCAAATGCAAAGTAGACACCTGCTACTTCAATCCACTCATTGGATTTGTTTATGATTTGAACATCTGATTCAAAAATGATCTGATTACCCTTTGTGATAGCTCTTAGTCCTCCTTTAAATCATCCCTCTGATTGTACCTTACTGATTGCTTTTACTCGGCCAAAAACCATAGATTAAACTGCAAACCGTGACCTAGAATCCGGATAGAAGTCTCGTTTCTGCCCCAACGCAGGCTCTGTGAAGAGGTTTTGCATTTCAATGCAGGTCCCGAGAGGGCTACCTGCGCTGCAATTCAGTTTCTCTGTGCAACAGGTGCGATGATCAGCCTTTGCCCTATGCAGCTGAGGTTCTTTGCTTCATTTTGTCCAGTTTTATCTTTGATTTTTGCAGCCTGTTATCAGTGTGTGTACCTGTCTGAAAACCCCTTTTCTTTGCCTTAATTCCGCCTCCTTTGTACAAAAAGACTGTAGATGTTCTTTGTGTGTTTGTTACATCATTTACAGTTTTCCATTGAAAAGTAGAATAGTCATACTGTCGTCCTTGGATTTAGATCTGTCGTAAGTGTCGATTTTGATCTTAGGAGAAAGGTTGTTTGCTGTTGACAGTTGATTATACCTTTTACTTTTACCTTTGGTTTGAATTTGTCACTTTCTAGTGTCGAAACAAGTGTTTATTTCAAAATCATAGAGTGTCGTAATCTTCTCTACCTTTTTGATTTCGAAAAGAAGCTTGTTTATGTTTTTCACTTGAAAGCAAATTCAGATTTGTACATCAACTTTCTTTTTAGGCATCAATATTAAGAAAGTGAAAAAAAATACATGCATATGTGCATTTGCATATTGATAGTTTGTATGGCTTGATTTAGGAAAAGTGCATTTACAGTGTGCTCTTTGCTCTTTGAGAAAAGATTGTGTCTTTCTTTTCCCCTTATAGCTAGGATTTTCATTGTTGGAAAGAGATAAAAGCTTGCTTATCATCTTTAGATTGCATTTAGGAATTACATCTACATCTCGTGGTGATCCCAAAAGGCAAACTTCTAAGAAATATCAACTTAAAAAAAATTGAATGAATCTAACAACGCATTGGAACTTAACGCACAACATAGAGGTCTAGGCTAGAGACGTGTTCCATCGTCGTAAAACCTGGTAACTGTTGTCCTCACTGATGGTTGGGTGATTCCTCCACTGTGAGACGATAAGTGCCAGTACGGATTGTGCTCCCACGTACCGTCGAGTATATATTGGGAGACCCCTATAGGCTTAAAACCTTTTATCCATAGGAAGCCGTGTCGGCCGCCCTACTGATTGCAATGCACCGAACACAGCATTCGGGAAGATTGACTGCCGTACCGTAAAACGTATTCTGCAGTTTTGTGATTGGTTTGGCACACCCTCTACCTAGATCTCCAGAGCAGTCCCTTTCGTTCCTTTTCAGACTCCTTAACGGAAAAGGTCCATCTGAGCACTTGTCACTTCAGGCTCATTAAAAATCGAAGGAGACTAGAGTCATCTTTTGTTTTTTCTCGACTCTTTAAAATTGAAAAAACAAGTTGTGTCTAAAGCGTCTAAAATTCATTTAATTCGGAAACATACTTCCCCTTTTGTATTTTAGTTGATCGAGTAATCCACAATCGTGGAAGAAAGTCAATTGAAACCCCGTCGTTCGCGGAGGCTTACGAGTCAACCGTCTTTGTCTCCAGAATCGAAACCAGTACGGACAAAGCGAACTCGTTTAACCGGTTCCAAATCTCCTATTAAAGTTAGAACAAGTGTTCCAACAACATCCGAGATTCCGGTTACTCCAAACATTTCTGGAAACCCTGCCTCTACAGAAGAAGTTCAACAGCCACAGAGAGACAGTGATACTGATCCTAGTCTGAGAGTAAACACTTGTGTTACTGAACTAGTTCCATCTACAACCGGTTCGGAGAGTCTTGCTCTTCAAACATCTGTCGCTATCGATTCAACCCCTTCTTCGGCACCAGAAATATTTTACGGACCTGACGGTCTTCCCCTTCCACCTGGTTTGATTGCGATTGAAGAAATTGTAGAAGATCCTCAAACAACTACTCCAACGCACTTTGGAGTCGGGGTCACTCTATATCCTTCTTCATCAGAAGTTAGTCTGTCACCAGTGGAAGTTCCTGTAGAATCGCTAGGTAATCTTTTGGATAGACTCCAAATGTCTGAACAACCGTCAACATCTAGGACTGTGTCGACTGACACAGCGATAGCAGAACTCCCTGCCGTCACTCCGACAATGTTCGCTGGCATACCATCTGTCCCAACTAGCTCTCAACCGCTAGAAGGAGCCCACTCAGGGGCTATTTCGACAGTCTGGTCCATTCCTATTTGTTCAATCGGAATAATATCCGGTAACTCTTATGTTGAGTCTCAACAAATTGATCCATCTGGAGGTCAATTTGGGCAGTCTGGTCCCCAAGGGAAAACAATCCCCTTGAGTTCTGGATTACCACCATATGGGGGGCAGTATGCCCTATCATTATCCCCTCCAGGAGGATATCCATACGGGAGTTCACAGCAATATTCAGGTTATACTGGAATTACCTCAAGTGGTTGGGTACCTATACTACCTCAACAACCAAGGGTTGTGTATTCGATGCAACAATGTGTACCTATGTCGAATATCCTAACTACACCAGCTATTGTGACGGTGTCACAAGTTCAAACGCTGCCTGTTGTATGTCAACCTCAGATTTCTCAGGTTGTAATGCAACAGCCCCTTGACCCTGTAACTCAACCACAATCGCAAACTGGTGGGGCGACACAGGTCCAGACGGGTACAATTACCCCACACCTTGGTCCAATGGTTAGTATAGTGCAACAGAACATGGCTTCACAACCATGGCTGGTGCAATACCAACAACCACAATTCCAACAAGTATACCAAGGTTCTGAGCAGCAGATCTTTGCGAACAGTGGACAGTCGTACATTCAAAACGGTCAAAATCAACCATTTTACAATGGTCATGTCCACCAACCGTATCAGTCATACCAGCATCAAATGCATTATGCTGGCATGCAAAGACCAACTGCTCAGGCAATCCCATCTTACCCTGGGTATGCTTCACCTAACCTGAATCAACAGTTACCATTCGTGGAAACTTTAGAGTTACCTGATTTACACCGGTTAACAAACGATCCAATTGCTTACGCCCCTTGGTGGCCAGCGATTCCGCATAAACTTCCATCAAATATTCCTAAATTTAATGGAAATCTGGGTGAAGATCCATCGAATCACGTGATGACATTTCATCTATGGTGTTCATCAAACACCCTAAATGATGATTCGATAAGACTTCGCCTCTTTCAGAGGACGTTAACGGGTCCAATGGCAAAATGGTATATTGAATTGCCTAGAGCTTCATTCGACAACTTCAGTACCTTAGCCACAACCTTTTTAACCCATTTTCAATTACCGATAAGGTATGAAACGGGAACAGAAATCCTTACCAACTTCAAACAGACAATGGCCACTCACATATCTGATCATATACATGAGTGGCGACGTCGTCGCAGGATGGTAAAAACGTACGTTCCCGATCAGCTATTAGCTGAATGGTTTATCAAGTCGTTATTACCTTCCATCACGGAAGATGTGGCAAAGGGGGGAGTCGTAACGGAAGAGCAAGTTATAGCTCGTGCGCAATATCTGGACCTGATCTATACTCAGTCAGGCACGCTCTACGACAAAATACCTGACGCCCCTAGACCGGAATTCTCAATTCCTCCTCCTCCTAAATCGAACAATGACTCTCATGCCGGCGATGGCGTGATTGGAAAAATAGACACGAAATAGACAAAGGCTACATCTAAGAAGGCCCGTAAGATTTCAGATCAAAATGCAAAAGATGAACTCCTTGCTTCGGAAGTAAATGTCGTATCGACAGATAAGGGCAAAGAAACCAAACAACCAGGAAGCAAGAAGAAACAAGGCAAAGGGAAGAAGAAGAAACAGGATGAGTCATCTCCTGAAAAACCTTCTTCAAACCCTCCTGGGAATAGGAAACCCTCTACAGGGTGTCACATATGTGATGAGGATCATTGGACGAAAGAATGTCCATACAAAGCTGAGCTTAAAAGATTCTTTAAGAGTTCGAAAACCTCAGCTGTGTTAACTGATCCATTTCCAAATCTAGGAACAAATCTGGTTGATAGTGGAAATGCTTCCCCGTCTCAAGTGCTAATGTTGTCGGTTTCAAGGCAGCAAAATGATGCTTTGATTTCGACAAGGAACAAAGATTACGGGAATCCGCAGCTGTCGAACGACAAGGATAAAGATCAACCAAGTAGTTCGACAACAACTTCGACAGAAGTTGTACCACCCATCATTCCTGAATTAACAATAAAACCGCCGAAGGGAGTAGTACACAAGTCGACATTTAATCCCCGCGCTAGAGCGGTGCAGCGTTATAACATAGTGGAAGATTTGGCCCAATCGCCATCCGCTATGTCGACTCTTGAAGTACTACAAAATTGCCCATCCCAAAGGCAGGCTTTGTTATCAGCCATTGGTGGGATAGATCCTAAGGATTCCAATCTTGTATCCTTCGACCACAAAGGATACGATCCTCAGTTACCAGCTCAACTAGCTTTCCTTGTTCAAGTGAAAGCCCTCAATAAAACTGTTCATCGAACAATTATTGAGGAGGGGGCATCTACATGTATTATGTCGATGAGTTGCTGGAAAACTTTAGGATCTCCAACCTTGTCGCGGTCCTCGACAACATTAAAAGCATTCGACGAAAGGACATATACCCCATATGGTATCCTAAATAACTTGAAAGTTGAACTAGGGGGAAAAACAGTAGAAATAGATGTTGAAGTCATCGATGGGAATCTTGATTACAACATCCTACTAGGAAGACCATGGATATATGCCATGGCAGCTGTTTTGTCGACCTATTTTAGAAAGATTGCATTTCCCTTTCAAGGAGGGATCACAATCGTCGATCAACAAAACTTCCTCCCCAATGGTTCTCAAGTTACAGGAAGCATTCCCATGATCCATGGAAGCCCCCATTCGCTTCAGAATATCGGAGTAGGCCTACTAAAAGATCCTATACTAATGGGAACTTTCGCTCTTCCACCTCCAATCAATCTGGCGGAAGTAGCGTCGATAGGAACCTGCAATATGATATCTTCCACAAAGATCTCAGAAAACGATATCAGCATGGATCATGCAGTGATTTTTCCCCCAAGCCCAATAGAAATATTATAGCAATCAATGTTTCTAGCATGGGAGGCAAACCCGAATCAACGCTCATCAAGCGTTTGGGTAGATAGGTCTAGAGAATATGGTACCCCTTCAGATCCTTGGTCGCGAGTGCATGGAACCGACGAAGGAATTGTTCAATCAATGTTGATTGAAGGGGCACCATGGAGTGATTGCCACCATCGTTCCCTTCTTCTGGATTATGAAGAAGATACTCAAGATGACCTTTATCATCCTTCAGTTTTTGAATTCCTATCAAATACTGTAAATACGGTGGATTCTGAGCGAAACTTATCCAACATTGAAGAGACTATAGCCATAAATATCTCGACTAAAACGAATGTTGTAGAGAATATTTATGTCGGAAAATTTTGTTCTCCTTCAGAACTGGAAATATACAACGCTCTTTTTCGCGAATTCAGAGATGTCTTTGCTTGGTCCTACAGTGAGATGCCAGGCATCGACTCGAGTATCGTTGAACACGAAATTAAGATGTATCCAGATGTCAAACCGGTACGACAACGGCTCAGGCAGGTGCACCCCAAGAAAGCCGCTGCCATTAAGGCAGAAGTTGAAAAACTTCTCCATGCCGGTTTCATCTACCCGGTTCCTCTAACCGATTGGGTATCGAATATTGTCCCTGTTATGAAAAAACAAGGGACAATTAGAGTGTGTGTCGATTATAGGGATGTAAATCAAGCTTGTCCAAAAGACAACTATCCTACACCCTTCATCGACCAGATAATTGATGAATGCGCCGGATGCGAAATCTTTTCATTCATGGATGGATTTTCCGGGTATAATCAAATAAATATCCGCCCACAAGACCAGTCAAAGACTACATTCATTTGTCCGTGGGGCACATTCGCATATCGAAAATTACCCTTTGGTTTAAAGAACGCAGGGGTGACGTTTCAGAGGGCAATGAATTATGCCTTCCACGACATCAAAAACATCGTTCAACCATACCTCGACGACCTTCCGGCTCATTCGCGAAAGCAGACTGATCATCTGCAGCATTTAAGAGCGATATTTCTACGTTGTCGACACTACAAGATACGACTCAATCCACACAAATGTGTATTTTGCGTCAGTTCTGGTCGTTTACTTGGCTTTGTAGTCTCCAAGGATGGGATTCGTCTCGACCCGTTCAAGGTCCAGGCAATCATAAATTTGCCTCCACCTTCAAATTTGCTTCAGATTCAGAAACTCCAAGGGAAAGCAAACTTTCTGAGGAGGTTCATTCCAAATTATGCCGAACTTGCTAAAGGTTATACATGTCTTTTGAAAAAGGAGGTACCCTTCGTCTGGGATCAGGTTGCGCAAGCTTCCTTTGATGCTTTAAAAGATTCCTTAATGAAAGCATCATTAATGTACGCACCCGATTATCAAAGAGATTTTAACCTGTATTTGGTTGTAGTAGATACAACCATCGCAATGGTTTTAGTTCAAAAAGTCGATGGAATTGAACACCCTATATATTATTTAAGTAAAAACTTAAATGATACAGAAAGCAAATATTCTTATGTTGAAAAACTAGCGCTTGCAGCTGTTCAAGCGATACAAAGATTTCGACACTATGTCCTCTTCCGGAAAACTACCATTCTGTCAGATTGCAACCCCATGACTTATATATTGTCACGATAGTTGCTGAGGGGAAAATATTCAAAATGGATAGAAATCTTTCAAGAGTTTCTTCTGGAATTCGTAAAATCCAAATCAAAGAAAGCTCTAGTTTTTGCAGAATTATTACGACGAAACATCCGAAGAATCAATCGTGGATGAGAATTT
Source organism: Pinus tabuliformis (assembly GCA_031772625.1). Classification (NCBI taxonomy): domain Eukaryota; kingdom Viridiplantae; phylum Streptophyta; class Pinopsida; order Pinales; family Pinaceae; genus Pinus; species Pinus tabuliformis. The sequence continues at coordinate 862,742,428 of CM062808.1, forward strand.
GTTTATGATATCTACAAGCAATGAGTGGTATGGAGATATAATAATTTATCTCCAAACCCAAAAGTTTAGGCCTAACACCTCTCACTCTGAACAAAAACGTATTTGATACCAAGCAAAAGACTACATGATCGTTGGTGATACACTATACCGTCGTGGTATCGATACAGTTCTGAGAAGGTGCCTCACCCATGAGGAGGCCGAGAAAGCCCTGAATGAGTGTCATTCAGGAGCTTGTGGGAGGCATCAATCTGGATATGCTACAACACAAAAAATCTTATGAGCAGGATACTTCTTGCCAACAATGTTCAAAGATTGCATAACCGCAGTCAGAAGTTTCCATGCTTGTCAAATTTTTGATAGCAAAACCAGAAGACCACCCGCACCTCTACAGCCAATAGTTGTTGTTGGGCCATTCGCCAAATGGGGCATCGATTTCATGACATGTAACCCCACCTCGACCGGGGGGCATGGGTATATCATAGTCGCAGTTGACTATTTTACCAAATGGGCCGAGGCGATGCCTACATTAGATAATACTGGTGAAATAGCTGCCCTTTTCTTTTTCAATCATGTAGTCACCAGATTCGGCGTACCACAGGCTATAGTCACAGATCATGGATCGCATTTTCGCAATCACATGATGCTCGAATTAGCTGCCAAACTAGGATTGTCTCACGACAGCTCTACTCCGTATTATCCGCAAGCCAACGGACAAGTTGAAGCAATCAACAAGGTTCTGAAGCGCATGTTGCAAAGGATGATCGAAGTTCACAAAAGAAGGTGGCACCTAATCCTGTACTCAGCCTTGTGGGCTTACCGAACATCGGTAAGGAATGCAACCGGGTTCACACCCTTCCAACTGGTATATGGCCTGGAAGAAGTCTTACCAGTCCAGTGCGAAATCTCGTCTCTTAAACTCGCAATCGATCTCCTCCCCGGAACTTCAGAAGAAGAGGCCCGTTTCTTGGAATTAATCCAATTGGATGAAACCCGTCGTGATGCCGCTTTGGCTAACGAAGCCCATAAGAAACGAGTCAAGGCACAGTTCGACAAAAATGTCAAACCCCGTGTCTTCTGAGAAGGTGACTTGGTCTTGCTTTACGACCAATAATCCGATAAATTGGGAGCAGGTAAATTTAAGTCTTTATGGATGGGCCCCTATATTGTTAAACGGGTGTTAGCAAAAGGAGCCTACGAGTTAATGGATTATGACGGAATTCCACTGGCACAACCTCGTAATGGGTTGTACCTCAAGCGTTACTATGCTTAAATAGTAACCAATATGCTTTTGTTGTATTTTGTTTTCGCTAAAGTGTTCGTTTTGGTTGAGTAATCTACCTTTTTACATTTATTGCAGATGTCAAACCTTTTGGAGACATGTGTTGGATATGCCGACGGAGTGAGTCGTAGTTCGCAGAACCTGTCCTCCGCAGCCTGGGACATTTTTGATCCAAGCGACGAGTTAGTAAGTTTCAGAGGTGTATGTATTGGTCAATCAACGAATAACATCGCTGAGTATAGCGCGTTGATAGAACTTCTCTCTGATGCCATCACCCATGGTATACGCCGACTAATCGTCAGGCTAGACTCACAACTCGTAATACTACAACTCAATGGTATATATTCCGTCCGAAACCCAGCTATTTATCGCATGTTCCTAAGGGTTAATATTTTGGAAAGACAATTTGATCTTATTCAATACCAACATATTTCCAGAAACTTAAACACATTAACCAACTCATTAGCAAACTATGTGTTAGATAGAAATTTGCAACATTTATAAAAAGAAACACATCATCAATGTTTTACATGTGGATCATATAGCTCAACCAGAATAAAACCCCGAAAATCAAAATATATATATAGCTGTTTATGGTTTACATATAATGTTCCGTAACCAAGACAAAATCGGTCACATGACCCAAAAACTCAAAATGCTAGGGGGCACCCTAGTCTAATGATGCTCGTGATAGCAAGTCACAGCCTGTGCGATCATGCGTAAGAGACGAGTCCATCGTCTAGGCACACCAGTAGTATGCTGCTGTAACTGCAAAGGTAGCTCGTTGATCCTCACATCTGGAATACCGAGAGTAAGGCTCTCAACCTGCTCCTGCACAGCTGTAAGAGTCTCAGCCACATCAAGGTCACGAAGGATGACCCTCCCGGCAGCCTCTCCTGCTGGGGCAATGGCTGGCACTCTCAGGCGAACTACTGGACGAACAGGACCAACATCTGCATGTACACATGAGTTTGATTAAAGTCTTGATAGAATAAATCACAAGGACATTATAAATAAAAATAGTAAACAGTGATATGGTCAAAGATTTTACCAATAGCGCCCCACTGCTCGCCATCCAGCAGTACTAAATCCGGATCACCCCGGAAGTCCATGCCAGCATATGGATACTCGGCATAAGCCATCTCCTGATGATCAAACCACCTGAAGAAGGTATCAGAAAACGAAATCTGAGACTGGTCAGCATGTCTAGACATATGGTCAACCCATCTCTGCATACGTGGTTCAGTAGGAGAAGGTAAGTCAAGTGCAATGTACTGTGGCTGCATCAGTGGTATCTTCTCCAAGGCAAAGGCGGTCAAAATAGAACCGAACCCAAAGTTCTTCAACCTCCCGTCCTTTATCTTGGTCAACTGATTTTTCATCACAAGAAGTACTGCATCGCACCAGTTGAATATTTTCGGTTGGAGGCATTCCAAGGCATGCTGCATATAGGATCTATTGGCTACATGAAGAGACGCACTACCGGCCATCCTACCAAAAGTAAACAGGATAGACCTAAGGGACCTGTCAGTGACATCACGAATGATGATCTTGCCGTCTTTACTCGACTGAGATCCTTCCCTGCAATACTGGCAGACATAATCTCTCACAGAGTCACTCCCTCGGGCCGAACCTGACAAAGAGATGGGGGCACCCCGCCTCGACAAGCCAGTCAAGAAGTAAATGTCTACTGCAGTCAAGGGGATAGATTTGCCCCTAATCTGGAAAACTTGATTGATAGGATCCCAAGCATCGAGCAAATACTGCAGTAGGTTGATCTACTGTCTCATGCTAGAGATGCGGAAGAACTTCAGCAAGCCACAGTTCCGCAGCGCGTTCACTGTAACCGGATCATGTAGGGAAATCATGTCCTCTTCTTCATGTTCTCGTTCTCACCATGTAAGAGTCATCTTGCTCCAAGATCTCTGAAAAACAAACAAGAGAGGAGTTAGATCCTGATTTTGATGAGAAACAGGCAAAAATTTTCATCAAAAACTGTGCAACAAATTCCTTTTCTGCGCCCAACGCACCTGCAGCAGTGTTCCACCTGCGTTGAATGTCAAACTGCCTTCATGATGGCCAACATTCAGCGCAGGTTTCGATGTACCCAGGGTGCGTTGATGGCAGAACGAACCCATCAAACCCCAAGGGCTCAGAAAAGCAGAGAATGAAGCACAGAATGCAAAAAGGAAACCATGAAATGAAAGAGCTCAGGTTTAGCTCCTACTTGGTCCAGACGGCACCGAGAATCGTCCACAGAATCTCCCGAAATCAGCTGATGAAAATCAAGGGGGAAGAGGCACCTCCAAAGCTCCAACAAACCAAGTTCAAATGAAATGGTAAAATAAGAGGTAAAAACACTTTTTAATTGCTTTTTACGTAGTTCAAAGTAAAATATTAGCATTTTTAATCTCATTTTCAAGCAAATGTTATTCATTTCTAACTAGTTTGATGAAGCAATTGAAAATACAGTACTATCTTTGAAAAAACGAAGCTATTTATGGTAAAAAATCAAAACAAGACCATCTTATCGAGCAGTTTTAGCACATAGTTCATGCTCGTTAAAAAATAAACATAAGACCGAGCAAGTGTTTCAATCCGCGTTTAAGCTCGTTAAAAAATGAACTATCCTCCGGTAAATAACCACCGTGAATGTAACATTATCAGCCATTAAAGCCTTGGTCGTGTTTGCACTGTCACCTCCACTTGGCCGATCATTCACCTCCATTTGATTGTTTACCCATTTTGAGGAACAGCTGCGAAGAGTGATTTCACTAGCCATCCTTGTGACACTGCCGTGCTTGGAAAATTCCAACCTTTACCTTGAATCAGCTGCTACCCATTTTATCACTCGTTCCTCAAAAGACGAGTCTTCTTTAAGCTCTTTTCATCTGACTCGTAAAACATGAAAAGATTGCCGAGTTTTGGCCTTCCAGCTCGTTAAAACGACCGGAAGTGCTATCCCTCCTCTAGATTTTAATCTTTTTGGACCTGAGGGATTATTGCACAAAAAGATCGAGCGCTTGTTTTGTTCGGCTCGTTAAAACTATCGAAAATTCATCCCTTCTGTATTGTTTTATACTTTTTCGGACTTAAGGGATTAGATGACGAAAAAGGAATTTCGGAGTTACCTTTACATACCTTTTCAGACTCTCTAAAAATGAAAAGGACCGAGTTATCTTTGTCGTTAAACTCGTTAAAAACATTAATAGCGACAAACTTGTCTTTAGACGAGAACGAGTTTCACTATCGCTAGGCTCGATAAAACATAGCGATGGGTTTTCCCGAAGGGAAAATTATAGAACAAGCATATGTTATCCTCCTCAAGCTTGACAAAAATAAATAGGTACTGGTCAGCAATGACTGGGGAAAAATTGGGAAGAAACTCAAAGAATCTTTATTGGTAGCAAGTCGCTCTTGAACGTGACACTTCCACTCCATGCCTGAGTCGGGTTGGGTTGTTTCATTCACCGGTCACATCACCATGGTCACGCCATACCATCCACATTTGGGGTAAATGCTACCAATCCATCACATAAGTGTCGCCGACATGTTCAAGAGAAGTCATCCAGAGAAGTCACCCGTGTTCCATCCACTACCATACATTATACTTCATTCCTTCATGACCGCCATCCTGAACCATATATCATCAGATCGTTTTCACCTCCATCAAAATCATTTGCTCCGTTCCGTGTCATTGATGTGGTATTCATTAAGGCCCTCCTTTGACGGATCGCTTCTTGTCGACATCAGCTCATTATCCGAGAAGTTGATCTAGGAACACCCCAGTCAGTACTTTGAAGCTTGCATGCCTCAATGGCAAGTTTCTCACTTCCAGCGACAGGTATACATCAATGACCTTCGACCGAAAATTTTGCGTGGTGTTCGACGCAAAATCCTTTATTCACACAACATGAGTTGTACTGCAGTACCTTGAGGGTCATCATCCTTATCAGTGATTCCTCTCGCACTTGTTAACAGTTTACATCATCGACTGGTAATCAAGCGATGTCTTTCCATGTTCGACTTCAAAACATTTCTCACATGGATCAACTTGTACTTCGAGTGAAGATCGGACGAGATTGAAGACCCCGGATCTAGTTTCATCCATCCGGGCAGCGATATATATTCAGGAAAAATAAAGACATTGACATGTACAGCATTGCAGCACAGATAATTATCCTACCAAAAGGATGATGACTTCATCAAAATCACCAGTCTACCATTAGACGATTGTCTGTCCTGTGTACATAAAAATGAATTTATAAAGCTGAGCATGGGAATGCACGCCTCAGCTAGATCATGAAAACAGTATGAAGATAATGTATTGTATTGTATCTTATTACAGGTCTCCTCCTAGCATTGAAAGAACTTTGGATCCTCCTAATAAAGCATTTCACCTGATAAACGGCCTCATACTTTAGGGGGCAACTGTTATAGACATTTTTGTGCCTTACAGCTCTAAGCATGAAATGTCCACAAACCAAGGGATCCTAAGTCCCTAAAAGTGTTGTTCCTGCCCCTAAAGGAACAAGGTCAACCAATTACAGCTTCTCCTAGAAGTTCTCCACCAGAAACTACTTAGAATCAGTCAAATCAGGATCATTTCAGCTGCTCCACTAGCTACCTGCGTTGCATAGCACCCCAGTACACTAGCTAGGTGCATTGCAACGCACCTAAATGCACTACCAGGGTGCGTTGAGCGGGAAATGACAAATGGCAGTGTCATTCCGCGAGGTGGACAGACAATGGAAGCTTCCAGAATCTTCCCCAATGACACTTGCCTCACTGAGTTCGACCAAGGATGAGTAAGAGGCTCTCAGTCTCCAAGTGGAAGCAAGAACTGACAGAGAGAAGCCACAAGTCAAATCATAAGCTGACTCATCCTCTTTGCATACATCTATATATGGATCCCTCATCCCAGAGATCCAGAGGCTGGAATTTTGTACTTTGCAGAGAATTGCTGTTGGTTTTGAGATTGAGATTAGTGCATTGGGTGATTTATGCTTTGTTGGAGGGGAAGAAGGGATTCCTTTGCTGGGAGGTAGATGCTGGATCGGGACTCACTTGGTTGTATCTCCTCCTGGATCTTCTTGTTATATCAATAAAACTATTTGAGTTTCTCCTACATGCTTGTGTATCAATGATGTTTTGTTATATTTGCATGTTTAGCTTAAATCTGATCCTAAGCTATTTATGAATGTAAATCTATGTCTTTGTGTAGTTTTCCTCTTCTGTGATCTTGCAGGAACTTGGTGAAGCTGGGAAAGTAAGGGAGCAGGTAGCTGGAAGCTGTCAAAGAGGAGAGCGATTGGATCAACGGACTAGCGCAATATACAGGTTAGTCCATCTTATTCCTCTTCGTTTACATTTCATAAAAGAAGAATACGAAAGTAGTTTTCCTTGTTTGTTGCTAAGGCACTATCACACCTTAGTGGGATAGGGGCGTTCTGAGTAGACACTTTTCCCAACAACAATATTTACTCCATAAGTCACCTTATATTACGGACACTCAAAAAATGGGTTATATTTAGGTGAAACCTATGGGCAAAATACTATGGGACAAATACCATGGACTAGATTGTTATTAATACCATGCAAAAAAACATTATTAACCCCAATATTAGTATTAATAAAAATAAAAATGGCACATGGTATTGACCCATGGTATTCACCAAAATGGCACATGGTATTGACCCATGGTATTCACTTGGAATGTAGCTTATTTAAATGGGGGAATTAAACTAGCATAGATCCATCTTTACTCTGGATCTACTAACCCCCGAGAGGTATCAAATATCGTGATATGCAAACTAGCATAGAGTGAAAAAATATTTGATCCGATCAAGAGTAAAAATGGATGTTGTAATTTAATGTATGGTAAACATTTTAGCTTGGTTAAAATAAAAATAAAATAAAAATCAACTATTAATTTTATTAATTTTTATAAATTACTAATAGTAATGTTTAAGCTTCAGGTTTATGATAGCCCATAGTATTGACCCATGGTAATACCATGGTATTCATGTGAGCATAGACTATTTAAAGGGGAAATTCTATCATCTTAGATCCATCTTAATTCTGGGTCTACCAAGTGCTCAGAGGGATAAATAGATTTCATCCCCCCTAAGAGTGGTAGATGTGGAGTTAAGATGGATATAGGTTGGTTTTTATGATAATGAAGATATTAAATAGACTTAGGAAATTATATTGTAAAAGCATCTTAAGGTGAATGGTTAAAGCATAGACATAGGACAAGTATATTTGTATACTTCTGTTTTAAACTGAAACAAATCCAGGGCTAAAAGGAATGGATTGATTGCACTAGTCATCCTTCTATAGCTTTCCAACATATGTTGGAGTAAACAAATTGTAATTTGGGTAATTTTTCTAATTGCAAATAGGAACATACTTGTGTATCGCCAGGGTGGTTACAAGGTCCCTAGAAGTGATGAATTTGAATTTTTCTTGGTTTTATATATAGTATTAGGTTTTTTCTCATGATTTCTGTGAATGGCACAGGTGAATTTTATCCTACACCCACTAGGTTATCGATATGTAATTTCGGTAATTTTGATTTCAAAAGATATTTTAAAGAAATGCAATGATTTCATTTGTGTATTCAATAAACACAAGATTTTATAATTGAGTAAAATATTCGCCATGCCTGGTGAGAGATTCACCAAAAAATTATATATACATATCATATTATTGATAAAATCGCCTTCCATTTTTCCTATATACCATGGAGATTCGCTCATTTATTATACATGTAAATTTAGGGGGGTTCTTAAAATTTTCCCAGGTCCAACAACATTTTTTGTTAGAGGACTCATAGTGTGCAAGTAAGATGCCTTCAAGTTATACCAGCTTTGCAAAGCATGGGTCACTTTTAGTATGACATCATAAAAATTTATGTGCAATGCTTCATAAAAAAGTTTGCAATTGCCCCTATATTGTACCAAAAAACCCACTAAAGTTCACTATTTTAGTTTATAAAAATGGCAAGAACCAAGTCTTGGTCAAAGAAGAAACAAAATAAAGCTTTGAAATGCTCAAGTCTACATCATATTTCAAGAAGTTTCCTTGGTTTTATTTTTTAACGAGGTTGACACAAGACAAGGAACTATCCTTGTGGGCCTGTTTCATTTTTTAACGAGATTGACACAGTAAAAGAACCATCCTCATATTCCTTATTTCATTTTTTAACGAGGTTGACACAAGACCAAGAACTATCCTCATATTCCTTGTTTCATTTTTTAACGAGGTTGACACAAGACAAGGAACTATCCTCGTGGGAACTGTTTCATTTTTTACCAAGGTTGACACAGTAAAAGAACCATCCTCGTACATGTTAGCTCTACTACATTTTGTGACATTTGATGGATGGAGAGCATATGTGGCAGCGTTGTTTCGTGTTTTATGAAGGATCGCAGCGGTCGATTTCCCTTTCTATTTCATTCTCCTTATAACTCCCGCTACCCCCGTTTCCTCCCTCCCTTTCATTCTCCTTATTCTCCCTATCTTCATTATTGTTGTTTGCCTTTATAAACTCGTTTAAACCCCGTATAAACCCATCCTGCATTTAGTCCCCGGCGCTAAAGTATTAACACTTATAACTACATATGTTGAGTCTTGAAAATGTCATTCATTTCCATTACACTTTCACTATTATGTCCATTATATCACCTCCATTTCACTACTATGTCACCACATTCATCCCACTCTCATTATCATTGGGCCACATTTATGTTTTTCCAATATTTATTAATTATAATCCTTTTAAGTGAATTTGTGGTTAAAAATTAGAAAATAATGTGCATATGCTTATACCTAACAAATGGGTTGATATTATTGACATGTGTAGGCTGAAAGGAGGCTTATAAAAGACCCTTATGTGGCACTCTAAGGCCAAATTCGAATTTGAGTGGAAATAATCATGGGATCATGAGGATATGTGTCACATCTCCTAATTATATCGTAACTCTAAGAAGACATGTGTCTTATCAGTTCCTATTTTGATTAGGACTCTAGAGGTAGAGGGAGAGATTCATGGACTCTCATTAATGAGATGAATTCTCATCTTTTTGTATAAATAGGAGATCTCTCTCCTTCATTTGTTAGTCTTTTAGCTTGTGAGTCTTAGCTTGTTAGTTCTTAAGCTTGTTAGCTTGTGAGATGGCTTTGGAAAGCTTTGGAGAGCTTTGTTTTACTTTGTAATTTTGAATAATTTGAATAAAGCTTTGATGTTCTCAACATGGAAGGAGATGTGAAGTAGATGTCATGGAGCATATTAGAATGTAAGGTAGAGTAGCTTTCATTTTGTAATTTTGCTTTGATTTCATTATGTCATTTGATTGCTTTCAAATTTAATAGATTAGATTTTCCATTCATGCAATTTTAATTCATGTGTGTGTGTTCAACCGATTGATTGTAGATTAGTTTTTCTTTACATGTTTTTGCATCAAATAGTGACATGAGATTTACCTCTCTGCTGACTTTGTTTTTTTTAGCTTTTCAATTTCAGTTATGCTTTGATTTCAATCTTATTCATTTGCTTTGTTAGTTAGTTTAAATATCAGATTGCTCAAGTTGTTGATGATTACCTCTGAAAGCCATAGCGAGACTAACTAGCGAGGGGTCAGACTATGAATTGATGTGATTTAATTTTAAGTTTACTTTTCTGCAATTAGATATTAGACTGCTTAAGTTGTTTATGATTACCTTCGAAAGCCATAGTGAGACTAACTGGTGAGGGGTCAGACTATGAATTGATGTGATCTGATTTTAGTTTTACTTTTCTGCAATTAGATATTAAATTGCTCATATCATTGACGGTTACCTCTGAAAGCCATAGCTGGACTACTGGCGAGGGATCGAATTATGAATGTGTAATTTGATTTTAGTTTACTTTCCTTGCAATTTTTTATTTCTTTGAGTGCAATAGCTTAACTTTTATTTCTGTCTTTAGACAAACAGCAGAGATAGTGATTTCATGATCAGTATTTCATATTTTGCTTGATTGAAGTAGCTGCATACTTACACTTTTGTTTAAGTACTAATTCCATCAATAACATGTTTTAAGATCTTTTGAAGTGCTAAGTTTTGGAAGTTACCATTAGGGACATAGACCTTGTCTTGAAATCTACATCCATACTTGACCTTTAAAAGTATTCTTAAGACCTTAGAATAGGATTTCCAATTGCATTAGATACTTTAGGAGATCAACAAGAACAAAACCCCAAAACAAAACAAAAACTATAAAACAACGAAGTAAAAAAAAGGTTAACTAAGCACATATGGTGCACCACACTTCATCAGTTTACGATACCCGGATTGATAATTTATGCAGAGCAATTTAAGACGTTAAATTGACTAGACACTTTGGCGCCGTTGCAGGGGAAGTGTAATTAGGAAACCTTATTTCTTACATCTAAAAAAAATAATAATAATTCTTGAGTATGCTCTTCTCCTACACTTTGTGTGATTTGGAGGATCAGAAAAAGGATTGTTATGTAAAAAAAATAAAAAATTAATAACTCTTGAGTATGCTCTTCTCCTGCACTTTGTGTGATCTGGAGGATCAGAAAAAAGATTGTTATGTAAAAAAAAAAGGAGACAAAATAAACTTCATCATTTCATTTGATTCAATAAAAAAAAAAAAACCAACTACTTTAATAGGTTCAAACTGTCTAAGATTGACTGGTTATGGTTTGTAGTGGTCCTCAAAACACTATATCCTATTTTAATAAGGTTTTGCAACTTAGCTGCGGAATGTAGCCTGATTCCACAACTAGTTGAGAATTCCGTAGTTGATTTCAAGGTTTAGCAGGTTACAGGCGTCCAATGAAGAAACCGACCACATGGGCATCTCCAGAATTGTCCTAACATGGATCCTATCCTAATTGCCCAGCCTAGATTGATAAAAAAATCAGCCTAAGACCTCAGTCAAAGTCCTGTTTTTAGCATGTTTTCCTTGAAGTCTTTGCTGCTTGAAATTGAAAATCATTAATCCTTCTTATAAAAATTTACAATTTCAGAGAGAAAAAAGAAAAACAATCAATGGCTATCTTGAATCCTAGCTTTCACTGTGGCTTCAACAAGAAAATCTGCATCCCTGTTCAAGTTTTGACCTTAAAATGAACCTGCAAAAAACATTAAAAAAATAATAATAATAAAATAATAAAATCTGCAAAAGCCTCCTCTAGTTGTTTGCCTGACTCTTGTAATCAGCAGTGAAAATCCTTCATACATCTAGAACATCCCAACTGAGAACATACCTATGTGGAGATGCCTACTAACATTTATAAGAAAGTCACGACCTTTATGGAGTGCCATCTCTACTAGATTTTCCATACTTTTTGAAAAAGCGTGGCTTATCTGTTAGTGCTAAAATTAGGTTGGGTTTTTCTGCTGCACTGCTTGTTATAATGCTGCTCTCAGTATTGTATTGGTACTTCATACGGAGGCACGAAAATGACTATGACTTTGGTCTTGGCCTGCCACATGATCTTATCTCAAAGACCAATAAAAAAAACAGGATGGTTTTTTTACTCCTTAGATCAGAACTTGAAGTCTTTTCCAACCTCACATGGATTTGCATCAAATTTGAATCCACTGTTTCTTTAGCAAGCGTTTGAAACAAACTCCTGAGCTACTCCAGCTAGAATAGATCTCAGCACTTGCTTAATATGATAGGAAACGTTTTTAATAGCGTCCTCTCCCTAAAATTGACTAATTCATTTGTTGTTGGTTGCATCTCAAAACAAATTTTTCCTGAAATTGATTTTACAGGCCGAATGCAACAACTCAGGAAAAACGTAAACAAAGAAAAATTTCAAACTTTGAGAGCACGATTTCGCCAAATGGAGATGAATCTGAAAAAAATAAAACATGGGTTTCTTCGCCAGTAGGGTCAATTAGATAACCCAGAAACAGTTTTTAGAAAATCGCAGCGGTTTGGGAGATATCCTCGGTTCTTTCGAGCGCATTTTTGCCTACCGCGTGAAAAAAAAAAAAAAAAAAAAAAAAAAACAAAACAAAACAAAAAACAAAAAACGAAAAAATGGAATTTTAATTAATGAGCAGGCTGTGATTTAATTCGGCGTGCCTGAGAAAGGGGGATTCTAATTTGATTATGTGATGGCACTTACTCTACCACGTCTTCTGCTCTTAATGCCACCCGTTTGTAACTCATTAACACCTGTTAACAAGCAATCTCAATTGAATACGACTCTGTTTAACTCCATTACGTGAACCAGTTGTATACGGCTCTTCACAGCCGATTAATAAGACGTGGCAAATTATTCAACATGGCAATGTATTCAAAGTCGTTGTTAAGGATCCCAAGGTGGATGTCGTGGTCTATCTAATCCGTGGATAGTTTTTTTCAGACAGTTGCATGTTGCATATGTTAACGCTGTGTCAAATCCTTTCCATGTACCAGGAAAGAGAATCACCTCACAAGTGGACGCTGCATATGTGCTTTTGCTGAAAGAGTCAGTACGATAGTGAGATCGTTTGGGACATCAACAACAATATAGGCTTCCCTATCCGTCCTATTTGAGCTTCTCTCAAGTTCAGATGATTGGTTAAGGCATTTCAGCTTCATTGAATTTTAGCCTCTGTCGTGCCTTCACAATATTTTTCCTTGTTTGCACTCTGAGTGCATGCATATTCTTCATAGTAAGACTGTCATCTACCCTAAATTCACCACACGGATAGGTTTCTATTGACGATTTTGAAATGTGAGCATCTTGAAACTAAAATATATTTGAGATTTGTGGAGGTTAAATTTTATCATTGGTCAAGGGATAGGAAGACTTCAGCACCTTGACTTTCTTTTGGTTGATGGTATAAACTATAAATGTCACATGCAAACAGTCTAAATCTGTGTTCAATGGATTTGTATTATATGAATATCAAAAGGCATGCGATGATATAAAATATGTCAGCACAGTTTAAAAAATAAATAAATTTGTGATTCATATACGCACTCTTAATTCACATCTGATGTCATGAAACCACTTCAGATTGAACAATTAATGTAGTAAATCTTTCTAGTAGAGAACTATAGAGAGTTGCAAATGCATACATGGATTCAAAATAGCGTAATGTTGCAGCATGAAGCTGCAAAAATAGTCCAGTCCTTGCTCAGGCCAGACAACGATGGTATTATCAAGCACGACCTTGGTATCCTTGATTATTTATCGGAACTTATATGTTGTTTGTATGGGAAGCCCGGGGCTTGTTATGTAGTAACATTGGCATTTTCAGTTAGAGAAGGGATCAATACCATTTTGGTTGGTTTTGTTTCAACTGAAAATCTCTGTTTTAAAGATGAATCACTCACTTTTAAGGTTGCAGAAACTCCATAAGAAAGTGCCGAAGAGATAAAAAGCTATGCACGACTCAAGTATCCAAAATATGTGTAAAATTGATGGTTGGCTATTTCAGCCACTTTCCGCAGCTGATTCAACTTTCCGCAACTGGTTCAACTTTCCGCAGCTGTTTTTGTTAAACTCTAGGTTGCAAGTGTCATCAAGAAAAACAAGCCACATGGGTAGATGGGAAAATGTCAGTATATGGATGGTGTTCTATTCATTTGAACCAATTCGATGAAAAAGACCTCGGTTAAAGGGAAGTCAAGTTGTGTGTTATCACTAAGTCACCACACTAAGTCGCTGCATGTCAAAAAAAAATAAAATTGAATCAATAAAATGAATAAGTTATTTGCTCACTTTTCTGAAGGTATTGATTAATTTTGGACTGATGATGAAAGATGAATGGCTAACTTTTTATTCAAAATTTTTAGCTACAGAAACCGTGCACATTCTGCAGCTAAAGTCCAATTCCGCAGTTGTTCTCTAATTCCGCAGCCAGAAAAACCTCATTGTTCAAATCAGCCTATCTTTCTCATACAAATCAGATTTTGATGATTTAAGTATTGTTGGAAAGATCTCAACAAGATCTACACAATGAGAAATCCATCATTAGAGTTTGAAATGGCAAATAATGAAATAAATTGCTGGAAAAAAAAAGCAACATTCAACTTGGGGCACCAATTCCAAAGCAAGTATAAATTCTTTTGATTTTTCCTTTGAGAACTTGTTTTATTAATACAAATTCTTAGTTTTGTGTGTAAATATCATAACTAGAGAGATTAATCACCTCTCTCTTTTGATAATCTTACATTCCATTGCAGAAGAAGTATTAGTTTTTTTGCAGGTTCCAGGAGGAAGGACAAATGACTACAAGAGAATGGTGTCTCTCTAAGAGACCAATTTGTTTCATAAGAGGATGATCAACAACAAAGAGAAAATATGTTGATGCAAAATTAGATCCAAACACTTGAAAAACTTTCAGATACTATTGTCTCCATCACATTCATCCATCACATCCATACCTCATAATAAATCATTCATCTCATTTTCCTCTATATTTTCCATTTACATTCACATACACTTTCCATCTCTTTTTTTCCATTCATAACTCACAAATAAAATCAAGAGGCTCATTCACATGCTTATTGCCTATTGCCATTTCTATTCTCCATTGCCATCTTCCATTTTCATCTTCCATTTCCTGTCATTTTCATTCCGCAAATAAGCCTACTTCAATGCAAATTATTGAGTCCATAGTCCTTTGAGTCTAAATTCTTTGTAAAAACACCTTGAGGCTTGCATGCCTTAATGGCAAGTCCTCATGCTGACAAACAATGGGAATACATTAATGTCCCTTGTTCGTCAGATCTTCTAGGTCACTCGACATCAGCAAAATCATTCGTACCTAGCAAGATGTGTTTGGGCATCTTGACTCTCATTGTCATCAATGGTGAGAGTTCTCGTGTTGACTAGTGGCATCCATTAATGGCCACTAAGTCAACAATTTCCTACTATGTTCGACATCAAAACATCTTTTCACATAGTAGGAATTGTGCCAATGAGTTTTGAAGACATGAAGACTATTATTTTCAGCATTTTGGAGCAGATTCATCGAGTTTTAGTAGAAGCAATAAAAAGTCATCTCAACTCTTTATCCATGACTCCTCTTGTTCAGCCACTTGAAGAAGAATATGATCAGAATTTTGCAGCCACCACACATACAACTCATCCATTCCAAAGGGTAAGTTAAGGTACGTCATTTTCTAACTTTTGACCATATAATTCCATAAAAAGCTAGAATGATAATTGTTGGAAAAACATTTATCTTCCTCATTTCATAAAATTGCCAATACCATCAGTTGGGGGGGAGAAATACATTCATATTCATATCTTTTCATGTCCATACCATACTCAAGAACCCACATACTTCCAACATATATTAACTATTACATTGTTATTATGAGCATACAATGGCTTCTGAAAAAGTGCCTAAAGGATAAATTGGATACAAACAAAATCATGGTTGTCACACAAGAACCAACCATCATGCAATCTAATAAAGATATACTTTGCAACAATAATCAAAATATCATTATGCAAATTTTAAAGTTCAAAATAGAATGCAACAACAACAACAAAAATTGGTTGTAACACAAGAACCAACCGTGTTGCAATTCAAGTAAAACACTTTGCAAAAATATGAAGTTATCAATGATATCATGCAAAGTTAAGCCAAAGCTCAAGGATCAAAAGAGTTAATGTAATATATATTGCATGAGGACATGCAATAGCTTCAGTTGGGGGGTATGTTGAGTCTTGAAAATGTCATTCATTTCCATTACACTTTCACTATTATGTCCATTATATCACATCTATTTCACCTCCATTTCACTACTATATCACCACATTCATCCCACTCTCATTATCATTGGGTCACATTTATGTTTTTCCAATCTTTATTAATTCTAAGCCTTTTAAGTGAATTTGTGGTTAAAAATTAGAAAATAATGTGCATATTCCTATACCTAACAAATAGGTTGAGATTGTTGACATGTGTAGGTTGAAAGGAGATTTCTAGAAGACCCTTATGTGGCACTCTAAGGCCAAATTCGAATTTGAGTGGAAAGAATCATGGGATCATGAGGATATGTGTCACATATTCTAATTATATTGTAACTCTAAGAAGACATGTATCTTATTAGTTCCTATTTTGATTAGGACTCTAGAGGTAGAGGGAGAGATTCATGGACTCTCATTAATGAGATTGCTTCTCATCTTTTTGTATAAATAGGAGACATCTCTCCTTCATTTGTTAGTCTTAGCTTGTTAGTTCTTAAGCTTGTTAGCTTGTGAGATGGCTTTGGAAAGCTTTAAAGAGCTTTCTTGTACTTTGTAATTTTGAAGAATTTGAATAAATCTTTGATGTTCTCAACATGGAAGGAGATGTGAAGTAGATGTCATGGAGCATATTAGAATGTAAGGTAGAGTAGCTTTCATTTTGTAATTTTGCTTTGATTTCATTATGTCATTTGATTGCTTTCAAATTTGATAGATTAGATTTTTCATTCATGCAATTTTAATTCATGTAAGTGTGTTCAACCAGTTTATTGTATATTAGTTTTTCTTTACATGTTTTTGCATCAAATAGTGACATGAGATTTACCTCTCTGCTGACTTTGTTTTTTTTTAGCTTTTCAATTTCAGTCTTATTCATTTTCCTTATTAGTTAGTTTAGATATCAGATTGCTCAAGTTGTTGATGATTACCTCCGAAAGCCATAGCGAGACTAACTAGCGAGGGGTCAGACTATGAATTGATGTGATTTGATTTTAAGTTTACTTTTCTGAAATTAGATATCAGATTGTTCAAGTTGTTGATGATTACCTCCGAAAGCCATAGCGAGACTAACTGGCGAGGGGTCAGACTATGAATTGATGTGATCTGATTTTATTTTTACTTTTCTGCAATTAGATATTAAATTGCTCATATCATTGACGGTTACCTCCAAAAGCCATAGCGGGACTACTGGCGAGGGATCGAATTATGAATGTGTAATTTGATTTTAGTTTTAATTTCCTTGCAATTTTTTATTTCTTTGAGTGCAATAGCTTAACTTTTATTTCCGTATTTAGACACACAACAGAGACAATGATTTCATGATCAGTATTTCATCTTTTGCTTGATTGAAGTAGCTGCATACTTACACTTTTGTTTAAATACTAATTGCATCAATAACATGTTTTAAGATCTTTTGAAGTGCTAAGTTTTGAAAGTTACCATTAGGGACATAGACCTTGTCTTGAAATCTACATCCATACTTGACCTTTAAAAGTATTCTTAAGACCTTAAAATAGGATTTCCATTTGCATTAGATACTTTAGGAGATCAACAAGAACAAAACCCAAAAACAAAACAAAAACTATAAAACAACGAAGTAAGAAAAAGGTTAACTAAGCACATATGGTGCACCACACTTCATCAGTTTACGATACCCGGATTGATAATTTATGTAGAGCAATTTAAGACGTTAAATTGACTAGACAACATGCATTTGCCAAATCATATAACCACCAGGGCCCTCACCCATCACGTCAACCAATAGGCATACACGTACACCTCCCACCATCCGATCGCGCCCGCCTTATCATCTGACGGCGTTTACTAACCCTCACCCTGCGAACCTGCAAGAACGATAACCCGCGGGAAAAGCGGTTTCCCCGCCGTCCCATACGCCACATGTCGTTACTATACAGGATCGCACCATCGCATACGTAAACTGCCCATTTCCGTAAAGCAGTATGATAAAACAATTTACCGCCGTCGTACCTGTTAGTGTTAGTCTTTCCAGCCTTCCCCCAGTGATCAAATATGCTCTTACAAAGTGGTCTCAGAGTGTCAAGGTCAAATTTTGTCATTTCAGTGAGTCTTCAAGCAAAATTTGGTCACTAGGCATTAGGTCTAGGGTTTTCTTTCACTCCTTCTAAAGTTGTCCAAATTTCGGTCGATGTCATCATTCTTCTGAGTCTATCATCATTCATAGGGTTGTCATTATCATGTCAGTGTCTAATGAGTCATTTTACACCTTGTTCATGCTTCAGTTGCACCTAGGCAAGGTCATTTCCCTCTCCTAGGGTTTTGAAAGCTAATTTCTCTTGGATGGTAAAATCATCGGCAAAACTTGTATCGTGATGTTCATACACCTTCCCCTATCCTTAAAGTACCTTATTAAATGCTTCCCATCCCTTAGATCCGCCAAATTCCTCATTTTCGCACAAACCCTAGTTTCTTGCTACAACCTGGCAATTTTCTAGGTTGGGCCTGTGTTTTGCCCTTTTGGACCCCTTCCCCTCACTCGATCTCCGCGATTCCACTTTCCCCTACTTCCTAACATCCCTCCCTACTTCCAAAAATTTCCCCAAGAATTTAGAAGCCTCTTATCCCCTTCATTTCGCTTCATTTCGACAAAATTCCTTATTTCACACATCGGGATAAGTTTCACTCAAAAGATGTTTCAGAGCAATCAAAGATGAATTTTGAAAAAATGAGAGATATTTTTGTCCAAAACATGCCAAAGAAGAAAAACCTCCTTCACTTTTTACACAGGTGTCATGGTTTTAGAGAAATGTCAAAAATACAATCGCTAGATCCAAGGAGGTTGAGCAAAGCACTAAAACAGAGAAAAAGGCCCGATCCACTCCAAATTTTGGCCAAAGCCTCTCTGACTGAGCATGGTACTTGATTGGGGACTCCCAGCCCAAATTTCAAGAAATTTGGAGAAAATTTTGTCAATTGTGAATTTTTTGTGCCACGCAGGTTTTTGCCCTCAACGCGTAGCGCGCCGCGCGCTACCCTGAAGATGGGCAAGTCCATTTCTAAAAAACTCAGCATTTTTGGATTTTTCATGACAAATTACACTTGCTCAGAAATTTCCAAAACATTTCATCAGGTTTTGAGCCCTCAGAAGGTCAAAAAACATGCAAAAAATGACCTTCTGCCATTTTTTGGACACACAGGAAGCAGTCTTAGGAGATTGCCATTTTGGAGGGGTAAATGGCCACCAAATTGAAAAATTCCACTTGAGTTGGAAAGTATACATCCAGACCTTTCCAACAAGCCCACCTGAGCTCAATTTGGATGCCGTGAAGTGCCTCAAAAGTTGGCTCAAAGCCGCGCTACGCGTTCAGGATTGGGGCGCTACGCATCAACGCATTTTCTCAATTTTTCATCTACAGCTCAAGAATTCGCCCAGCTTTGACCAGTTTTGACTTGTGATGGGATTTTTCACCCTCTTTGTTGTAATTAATGTATTTTCATGTTGTCATGGCACTTATTTATCTCTTCTAGAAGATTCATTCATGAAATAGCAAACATTTAATGAATGAATTGGTTTCCTAGCTTATAGAGGCAAGTTGTTTTGACTGCCTAGATTGTAGTGCTTTGTTTAGAATTGGTTGAAACAACTCCTAGGATGATGATCTCGACCCCTAGAGGCTATGGAATGGGTTGGCATGGTCTATATTATGTATTTTCTAAATCATTTTCATGGTTGGAGAGGTTGGACTCTTGAGGGATAAGCTTAGACTGTATTACTCTTTGTATCTCTGCAATTTTGGCAAAGGAAAGACCAGGGTTTTGCAGCACTATTTGGGATTCCTGTGGTGATTTGTGTTGATGGTGTGTTTCTCTCATGTACTTGTAAGTTTTTTATGTGTACCATTTTCTTACTCTTCTCTTCTGCAAATTAAGTAAATGAATTGTTAAGGTAGAATTCATGGTTTCTATGCTCTGCCTTTAAGTTTGCTTAATATCTATGTTTTCATCTATCTAAGGAGAACTCTCGAAGGTTTCTTGCTCTCTTTAGCTCCTCACCGGTCATTCCTATCCATTCACTTATTTCAAAGGCATCAAGACAATCTCCTACCTTGCCCCAAAAAGACCTCTGCAAAAACTGTGTCTCATCCTCGCACCCAAAATTGGCATGCTCAGTTTTCCAACAAAACCCTAAAATTTGAAATCAAACCTTCTCAATCAGTTTACTAGCCTAAAATCAGTGTTCTTTATTGGTCATCTCCACCCTTTGAAGACCTTTTGCTGAGATAGCCCCGGAGAGAGCCCTCTCCTGCCCCGTAGGGCTAGCTACGAGGCTAAGTGGTTTGATGTTGCCTTGGATTTTGTCTTTTTCAGCCTGAAGCCAAATTTAAGCGCTAACATATTGGCGACCATACTGGGGAAGAAAAAATAGTTTGCTTGTTGATGTCATTTGTTTTATAAGCTACAGACGGAGCCTGAAGTTATGCCAGGTAGCCTTCGAAACGCTTTTGCTTTGCATTAGCGAAAGTAGATAAACGCTGCTTCAGTCAATCTCCAGTCTAGCTTGTAATCGTGACATCTAACTTGTTAATTACCCCTGTACATGTATCAAGTTCAGATCTGATTGTTGATGGTGGACAACGATCAAACACTTGAAAGGC
The DNA here is from genome assembly GCA_031772625.1 of Pinus tabuliformis. Classification (NCBI taxonomy): domain Eukaryota; kingdom Viridiplantae; phylum Streptophyta; class Pinopsida; order Pinales; family Pinaceae; genus Pinus; species Pinus tabuliformis. The sequence continues at coordinate 862,763,061 of CM062808.1, forward strand.
TGAAATCATTCACCTGGCGACTCTAAATCATTTTTGAGATCAGATCTAAAGACTCCACTGGAGGATGATCTCGACCAGCAAAAACATGAAAGGACAACATGGACAGATCAAGTATTCAAGTTGGAATTTCATCCAAGACATTTTGTTCTTTGTCATAAATTATTTCTTCTCTTTTCCCAAGAATGTCAAGAAGGCTTTGCAAAGTATACTGTATTTGAGAAGAGATCCTCGGCCTACAGTTGATTCTTTCCCTTTGCATATTGTGAATACCAAAGATTTGCATACCTTTGAGCTTGATCAGGATCCTTTTTCCGAATTTTGTGATGACCATCTTCAAATTGATGAGTCTCAAGAGACCAAGACTAATTCCATACCTGCTGTACATACCCCTACACCTTGTAAAATTCCAGATCGGTATAAACCTCTTGTTTTACCTTCTGTTCTCCATGCTTTCCCCAAAAACTATGATCTATACTTGCCGAGGTTTGATGGTGAAAGTAAAAATGTCAACGCTGAGCAACATGTGCAGAATTTTGAATCTTTTCTAGATCTTTATGAAGTTGATGAAGAAGATGTCAGTATAAGGCTTTTTGCTCTTTCTTTGCAAGCTAAAGTGAAGAGTTGGTTCAAAGCCATGCCTGATACGAGCATCTCAGATTTCCAGCAGTTTGTCAAAGTTTTTCTCGATAGGTGGATGATCGAGCAAAACCTTTTCTTGATTGTAGAAGAGTACAACCAGTTGAAAAGACTACCAGGGGAGACAGTACAACAGTTTTCAGCTAGATTTAACCAAGTTTATTATTCGATGCCAGTTGATATAAGGCCTACTCCTAGATCGGCTCTCTTGCACTATCTAGGTGCCTTTGATCCGGAGATGGAGTTTCAGCTGAGAGAAAGGGATATTGCAACACTTCACGAGATGCAAAACAGTGCAGTAAATGTAGAGGCTCATATGTTGATCCGAAGGGCAAGGTTGAAGGAAGAAGAGATGAAAAACATAGATCCGGAAAAATCTACATCTCTAGAGGTAAAGCTTGACATTTTGGTAAGTGAAGTAGAAAAGATGATGGACAAGATCACCGCAAGAAATGCTTATGATGTTCAAGCCCATGGCTCGTTGATTGAAGAAGAACAAGTTGCTGATCCAAAACATTTTGTTTCTGATCCCAGTTGTCATAGTGATTGTTTTATAGATCATTGTGAAGAAGAAAGAACTGTTGATATGGCCTGCATGCTTGACGATATGTTTTATACAAATGATTTGCCTCAGTTTGATCAGTATGATGATGATTATGTTCTCCAAAAAAACGCTAATCTTGTAGAAGAATCAACAGCTGGTTTGTGCGAGGAGGAAGTTCACTTTCAGCAGCTCGAATACAGTGATCAACTGATGCATAGCAGCTATGACAATGATGAGGAAAGTGCATCAAAGTTTGAAGTAAGTGAAGAATCTTTGCCTTTTTGTTTTGATTCGTTTCAGTTCATCAGAGATAACTACCATGAAATCAGAAATCAAATGTCAACAAGTCTTGATTTGAATCATCTTGAGAGCAATGAAAATTCTGTTCAAGACTTCTCATATTCAGATTTGCAACCCCCGAAAGCCATTGATTGTCAAGTTGCAGCTGAAGACTGGGAAGTGGACACACATGATTTAATGATTCAAGGTGACTCTGTACCATTCTGTTTTGAATCATTTCAGTTTTTGAAGGGTAGATTGCATAGTAAATATTCAAATGAACAGCCTATAACAAATCAGCAATCTCTCAGTGTTAATGTTGAGGATGAGACAGATAACAAAATTCTTGAGCAGTCTGTAGCATCAGATTTGCAGCCACCAAATGAAATTGAAGGGCAGATTACAGATGAAGCTGTGGAAGATGAAATACATGATTTGATGATGCAGGAAGATTCTATACCCTTTTGTTTCGAAGCATTTCAGTTTATAAGGAAGAATCTTCGTAAAATCTATCAAGAAAAAGATGAACAACTAGAAGGATGTCATACATTTTCAATGGATACATTACGGCAGTCTTTTCAAGTTTTTCATGATCCAATAGCTGATGTTTTGGATGAGGCTTATAGTCAAAGTCTTTCTCCATTGACTACATGTGAGCTTGAAACATGTGCTGATATGAATTTGATCCGGCAGCTGGTTTCTTTCTCATTTTCAGCAGAGATCTCGTCACAAGGCTCAGATCAAAGTTTGCATTCATGGTATGAGGAAACGAAAAGTAATCCATTAGATGAGCTAAGTTCTAGTGTGCTTGAATTTCAAGATCCTTATGCAGTGCTTTTGGAGGTGGATAGAGAATTCATATCATTCTATGGATTTGTTTCCAAGTTGTCATGGGAGTTGCCTTTCAGTAGTTCTCTCTTGTTGTTCATAAGTGAGCACTTGCAGAAAATTCAAACAGCAGATGGAATGCTTACTTGGTTGCATTGGTTGTTTCATTTCACTTGATCAGGTGATGAATGAAACTGTTAGAGTAGGTTGTGATGAATAAGCTCCCCTTTGAGCATCATTTCCAGTTTGTCCGTTGTGTTTAAGTATCGAGTCAGTTTTTAGTTGAGTCATGAGTCCTTTGTGAGTCAATTTTCAGTCTTGTTGTTAAGTTAGTTTGTGTCAGTTTTCAGTCATGCAATTTCAGCTTGATTTTTTGACTCCATTGCCCAATGGATGAAGGCACTGTCTAGCTCTTCCAGAGATCTGTCGTTCTTGGCACCTCCAAGGAGCTGCCATCCCCATTGGAGCCAATGTTAGTGTCAGTCTTTCCATCCTTCCTCCAGTGATCAAATATGCTCTTACAAAGTGGTCTCAGAGTGTCAAGGTCAAATTTTGTCATTTCAGTGAGTCTTCAAGCAAAATTTGGTCACTAGGCATTAGGTCTAGGGTTTGCTTTCACTCCTTCTAAAGTTGTCCAAATGTCGGTCCATGTCATCATTCTGCTAAGTCTATCATCATTCATAGGGTTGTCATTATCATGTCAGTGTCTAATGAGTCATTTTACACCTTGTTCATGCTTCAGTTGCACCTAGGCAAGGTCATTTCCCTCTCCTAGGGTTTTGAAAGCTAATTTCTCTTGGATGGTCAAATCATCGGAAAAACTTGTATCCTGATGTTCATACACCTTCCCCTATCCTCAAAGTAATTTATTAAATTCTTCCCATCCCTTAGATCCACCAAATTCCTCATTTTCGCACAAACCCTAGTTTCTTGCTACAACCTGGCAATTTTCTAGGTTGGGCCTGTGTTTTGCCCTTTTGGACCCCTTCCCCTCACTCAATATCCATGATTCCACTTTCCCCTGCTTCCTAACATCCCTCCCTACTTCAAAAAATTTCCCCAAGAATTTAGAAGCCTCTTATCCCCTTCATTTCGCTTCATTTCGACAAAATTCCTTGTTTCACACATCGGGATAAGTTTCACTCAAAAGATGTTTTAGAGAAATCAAAGATGAATTTGGAAAACTGAGAGAGGTTTTTGTCCACAACATACCAAAGAAGAAAAACCTCCTTCACTTTTTACACAGGTGTCATGGTTTTAGAGAAATGTCAAAAATACAATCGCCAGATCCAAGGAGGTTGAGCAAAGCACTAAAACGGAAAAAAGGCTCGATCCACTCCAAATTTTGGCCAAAGCCTCTTTGACTGAGCATGGTACTTGATTGGGGACTCCCAGCCAAAATTTCAAGAAATTTGGAGAAAATTTTGTCAATTGTGAATTTTTTGTGCCACACATAGGTTTTTGCACTCAACGCGTAGCACGCCGCGCACTACCCTGAAGATGGGCAAGTCCATTTCTCAAAAAATCAACATTTTTGGATTTTTCATGACAAATTACACTTGCTCAGCAATTTCCAAGACATTTCATCAAGTTTTGAGCCCTCAGAAGGTCAAAAAACATGCAAAAAATGACCTTCTGCCACTTTTTGGACACACAGGAAGAAGTCTTGGGCGATTGCAATTTTGGAGGGGAAAATGGCCAACAAATTGAAAAATTCCACTTGGTTTGGAAAGTAGACATCCAGACCTTTCCAACAAGACCAACTGAGCTCAATTTGGATGCCGGGAAGTGCCTCAAAAGTTGGCTCAAAGGCGCGCTACGCGTTCAGGATTGGGGCGCTACGCATCAGCACATTTTCTCAATTTTTCATCTACAGCTCAGGAATTCGCCCAGCTTTGACCAGTTTTGACTTGTGATGGGATTTTTCACCCTATTTGATGTAATTAATGTATTTTCATGTTGTCATGGCACTTATTTATCTCTTCTAGAAGATTCATTCATGAAATAGCAAACATTTAATGAATGAATTGGTTTCCTAGCTTATAGAGGCAAGTTGTTTTGACTGCCTAGATTGTAGTGCTTTGTTTAGAATTGGTTGAAACAGCTCCTAGGATGATGAGCTCGACCCCTAGAGGCTAGGGAATGGGTTGGCATGGTCTATATTATGTATTTTCTAAATCATTTTCATGGTTGGAGAGGTTGGCCTCTTGAGGGATAAGCTTAGACTGTATTACTCTTTGTATCTCTGCAATTTTGGCAAAGGAAAGACCAGGGTTTTGCAGCACTATTTGGGATTCCTGTGGTGATTTGTGTTGATGCTGTGTTTCTCTCATGTACTTGTAAGTTTGTTATGTGTACCATTTTCTTACTCTTCTCTTCTGCAAATTAAGTAAATGAAGTGCTAAGGTAGAATTCATGGTTTCTATGCTCTGCCTTTAAGTTTGCTTAATATCTATGTTTTCATCTGTCTAAGGAGAAATCTCGAAGGTTTCTTGTTCTCTTTAGCTCCTCACCGGTCATTCCTATCCATTCACTTATTTCAAAGGCATTAAGACAATCTCCTACCTTGCCCCAAAAAGACCTCTGCAAAAACTGTGTCTCATCCCCGCACCCAAAATTGCCGTGCTCAGTTTTCCAACAAAACCCTAAAATTTGAAATCAAACCTTCTCAATCAGTTTACTAGCCTAAAATCAGTGTTCTTTATTGGTCATCTCCGCCCTTTGAAGACCTTTTGCCGAGATAGACCCGGAGAGAGCCCTCTCCTGCCCCATAGGGCTAGCTACGAGGCTAAGTGGTTTGATGTTGCCTTGTATTTTGTCTTTTTCAACCTGAAGCCAAATTCAAGCGCTAACAGTACCCTCCTCCCACTCATTAACTGTCGCCCAAATCTTGCTTCTGATAGCCGTGCGATCGTCCATCCTATGATCCGACACTCCACGGTCGCTCGTCTGCGTTATCTCCCGATACCCCTCGTCAAGCGATCTCCGCCATTGACTTGTGTGATCTGACGACTGAGCTTCGTCCCTCTGCCATTCTATCTATGCCCACAACCTGCTTTGTGCTCCCGAGAAGCGAAGGTGGCCGGCTACCAGTTCCGGTACTGTCTGTGTTAATTCCTCAGCAACTGCATTCAACATAGTGTACACCCGAAGGACGAAAAGGACGGCCTCGAGCAGATCAAGGTATTAATCAGTCATGGAGCCTTGTACACATTACATTCCATATGCTCAGTTTGTTCATTAAGACCATTAGATTGTAGCAGACAAACCATCAGAAGAGTTAATATGTGTGGGTGGTCCATTATGACCCCTCCTCGTGGAACTCAGCAAAGTGTTTTTGTAAACAAATTCTATATATACCCAGAAGAGAGATGTAATGAGGTTGATGAATGTTATTCTGATGTAAACTTCAACTTCTAGAGACTGTAACTACTGTGACACTTGTAGCTTCTGGTCTTCATGTTCAGCTAATACAAGCTTCTTTTGCTGTTAATTGCTCACTTTCCACTTCTTCATCTTTGTTCTAGGTTGTGCCTGTTGTGCATTTATTCATGTGCTGCTGATGTTTAGCATTAGAGGGGCTGTCATCCCACCTCTGTGTTAGAATCTAGTTAGTTTCATTGAATTTGTATGCAGGTTTCTGTTGTTTTAATGCCAGAGAGTTGTCATCCTGTCTGTGCATTAGGAAATAGATTTGCAGACCTTTTTACTGGTTGCAGCTGGCCATCACAGGGTCCTGTGCATCTGCTGGTGTGATCAGTCTTCTCCATCTTCACCTATTTCTCAAACTGTGAGTAATTGGTGGTCTAAAACCTTGTAGTTTGGGGGTGTTCACCCATGTCTGGGGTTAAGCATAGTAGAAATGGTTATATGGCTTGAATATGCATCATTCCTTTCATTCATCCTCCATTTTTCCAACATTTTTGTTGAGTTTGTAATGTTCCCGAGCATCTCTGATATACAACCTAGGAGAGTTTCTTGGGGTGATAACATTAATTGGCGTCGTTGCCGGGGAGAGGAGAATTGAAGCTCAGCTTCCGTGGGAGAACGACACAGTTCCAAGCTTTGATGATAGACAAGGTTTGGGCACATAATTTGGTTGTAATCATCTATCTGGTGACTCCACTGGAGGAAGACAATACTTTGGTGCCTACACATTGAAGTTCTAGCTCAGTTTATGAGATATACTCGAAGAAATCCTCAGAAATCACCAACTAAACCAGTGCCTGACTCTGAGAGGACTGTCAAATCTAAGAAAGCATCACAGAAAGGGGCATCAGGATCAGGTAAGCCTAAGAAACCTCATTCATCTTTGAAAGATAAAGTTATAGCTGAAGATTTACAACCCAGCACTCTTAATAAGGGAATTCCTTCAGAGATTAATTCAGCCCCTTATTCAGTTGGTTCCCCTTTGAATCTCAGTCCAAGGAAAGGTTCCCATTCAGTCCAAAACATCCCATTATCTCTGCCATCCATCACATTACTTCCTACCATTCAATCTGCTAGTATTATTCCACATATTCCAAGCATGGCAGGACAGCAAGCACCCACGAAGATAGAAAGAATTGTTGCTGCTAGATATGGGCCTTTAGTCTTGCCTGTTCCTTTAAATCCTATGTCTGTGGGAGAATATCAGAAATATATGCCAAAATTCATTGGTACATAGGGAGTAACAACAGAAGAACACCTAGAAGCTTTTTACAATTATGCTGATAATTTAAATATAAGTGAAAATGATGTGTGGATGAGAGTTTTTGTCCAGAGCCTTGATGGAGAGGCCAGGAAATAGTTCAGAGAATTACCCCAGAGATCTATAACAGATATTGAAGCCTTAGATGATGCATTTTTGAAGCACTGGGGAGATAAAAAGGATTTGTTGTATTACCATATTGAATATGGTAACCTGAAGAGGGAGAGTGGTGAATCTTTGCCTAATTTTAATAAAATATTCAATTGAATGTATAGTAAGATACTAGCTGAGGTAAAACCTACTCCTACCTCTGCCAAACTCACTTATGACAATGCTTTTAACTCTGATTTCTGCTTGTTATTGAGAGAAAGAAGATGTGCTACTCTAGCAGACATGCAAGATGCAGCCCTAGAAGTAGAGTCTAATATCATGGTTGCAGAAAAGCTCAAAGGTCAAGCTGACAGAAGGAGGCAGAGAGGTCAAGCCTCTACCTCCTCTGCTTCATCTTCAGAGCATAAATTAGACAAAATGACTAAGATGATAGAGGCATTGGCTGCTGAAATTTCTAAGCTAAAGGTTGAGCAGAATTCAAGAAAAACAAGGCAGCGGAACACATTTGCTTCAAGAAATCCTAATCCATTCAGAAGAGCAAATGAGCAGTTACAAATTATGCAGAGGAGTAAAGAATCAAAAGAAGAAAAGAAGGTTAAAGCTCCTTTCCAAAATGTAGACATGGAGGAGGAACAATTTGAAGAAGATGAGGATGAAATTCACTGCATGGAAGATAAAGGTAGCGTTGTATTTTTGACATTGGTTGCTTATGAGGAATCATTGTTGCAAGAACAAGACAGTCAAGAATGGGACAGAGGAGCTGTTTTACAAACTGGTGAATGACAAAGATACAATCTGAGGTCCAATGCAAAAAATGTCAAAGAGAATCTTGCCCAAAGAGCTGTTGTCCAAACAGAGTCATAGAATACTAGGCAAAGAATACCAGCAGCTGAACCAGTCATCCTCAAAGCTCCAGTTCAAGAGGTAAAAGGTTCTCATAAGTTATCTTCTTATTTTAGCTTTGAGTCAGAAGTTCAAAAATTGAAAATATCTGTGCCTTTGGTAGAGTTGGTGAAGAGTGTAAGTATTTAGAAAACCTATCCTTGAAGCCCTTGAGCTAGAAACCACACAAACCTCCATTGATTCTGTCAATTTGCAAGATGAAAAGCCTGCCATTGTGCTTAGCTCCATGATTGAACCTGCTGATAATAATTCTCCATCTTTTTATGTCTCATTGACCATTCATGACAAAAACCTCCACAATTGCCTGCTAGACACAAGGGCCAGCCACAATTTAATGCCTAAAGTTGTCATGGAAGAGTTAGGCCTTGACATCACCAGACCCTATTATGATTTATTCTCTTTTGATTCAAGGAAAGTGAAATGTCTTGGATTGATTAAAGACTTGGCCATTACCCTAACCCATCTTCCCATGAAAAGTATGATGATGGATATTGTGGTAGCAGACGTCCCTCCTAAGTTTGGCATGCTGCTGTCTAGAGGATGGATTAAGAGACTAGGTGGGACATTGTAGAATGATATATCCTATGCCACTGTCCCAGTTTTTGGAGGAGAAAGCAGGAGATTGTATAGAAAAGCACAGCTGGCACACATCATTAGTGATGAGAAGAATCCTACTAATCATCCCATATATGCAGTGGACACTGATTTTGGAGTATGTATTCTCCAAATAGAAGAATCTCAGATGGCCTCAATGCAGCTCAGGAAACTAACAGTTCAGGCCAAACAAGAGCAAGGAAGTCAGGTTGGAGATATGTTTTTTGATGGAGCATGTTCCAGGTAGACTACAGGAGCAGGAGTGGTCCTAATATCTCCACAACAAGAAAGCATTCAGCTGTATTTAAGCTGGTTTTTCAAGTGACAAACAATATAGCAGAATATGAAGCACTGATGTTAGGCCTTAATGCAACAAAAGACAGAGGAATCAAGAATCTGAAGGTATTTGGAGATGTTGATTTCATCATTCAACAAGTTAATAAAACATTTCAAGCAAAGCACCCAAGGCTTAAAGCATACAGAGATGAGTTATGGAGAATCAGAGATTCTTTTGATTATTTCTGTATTTCATACATTCCTAGAGCCCAAAATCGGCTTGTTAATTCCCTTGTTGTGTCTGCTAGTATATTTATTCCTCCCATGCCTCCCAGACTAGTGTATGAAGTTCAAATGAGGTACAGACCATCCTTGCCTGATAATGTCCACCATTGGAAAGTTTTTGATGATGATGATGAGATCAATAGGTTCCTTCAAGTCATTGATGAGTTTTTTGAAATGCAAATTGACCAAGAAAATGAAGCCTTGGAAGAAAACCCCAAATCCCAGCTTAGAAATAAAATTGGTAAAGATAGCATTGTCCAGCTTCCTAGCAATCATATTCCTAAGGGTTTAATTCCTTTAGAAAGACTGTTTGACCAAAATGATGTACCTTACAAGGCTGCCCAGAAAGAAGACCAATCTGCAGTCTGTAAGCATGATATAGGAAGTCCAGGTCAGCCTAGATATGTGAATTTGTCCACTCATTTGTCAGCTGATCAAAGTGCTGAATACTGCAAGTTAATGAGGCAATTTGATGATTTGTTTGCCTGGGAGTATAGTGATCTGAAAACGTATGATAAGAAAATAATTCAGCATAAAATCCCTCTGGAGAAAGATACCATTCCTTTCAAACAGAAGCTGAGACCAACAAATCCTATGCTTCTTCCTCTAATTGAAAAAGAAATTAAAAAATTGTTGGCTACCAAGATCATAGTTCCTCTTAGATATTCTAAATGGGTAGCCAATCTAGTGGTGGTGAGGAAGAAGAGTGGAGAAATCAGACTGTGTGTTGATTTCAGAAATTTAAGCAAATGCTCCAAGAAACGCTACAAAAAAACCAGCGATTAGCGTCCCTTTTTACTTCTTTTTTTGCATCTAGAGCCCATTTTTGGTGCTATTTGCATCCATTTATCAAATATGGTGCAAAACTTGACACAAAATTTGCATCAAGTTTTGCACCAAATCTTACACCAAGTTTAGCACCAGGTATTGCAATAGGTTTTGCACCACATTTTGCACCAAATTTTATGCCAAGTTTTGTATCATCCTTTACACCAGGTTTTGTTCCAGGTTTTGCATCAAGTTTGGCACCTAATTTTGTTTGACATACTTTTGCATCCTCATTTGCATCCACTTTTTGCACCTACACTTGCATCAACTTTTGCATCGACTTTTGCATCCTTTTTTGCATCCTTTTTTAAATCATTTTTTGCATCCATTTTTTCATCCATTTGTGCATCCCTTTTGCGCCAAGTTTTACATCGTGTTTTGTGTCTAGTTTTGCATAAAATTTTGCATCTACTTTTGTTGCATCCACTTTTCCCTCTTGTTTGGCATCCATATTTACATCCCCTTTTGCATCTATTATTGTACCCACTATTGCATCTAATATTTTTGTGCCACAATTAGCGCCTAGTTTGGCACCTCCTTTTGCACCCACTTTTGATTATAATTTTGCATCCACGTTTTCATCCTCATTTGCGTCTAGGTTTTCATCAACTACTACATCTATTTTTGCATCCTTTTTTGTATCCAATTTTGGACCGGGATTTGCATCGGGTTTTGTGTCTCGTTTTGCATCTACTGTTGCATCGAATTCTATTGCATCCACTTTTGCACACAATTTTGCATCCACTGTTGCACCCATTTTAAATTTCACTTTTTGCATCCCTTTTTACATCTTCATTTGCATCATACTTTGATTCTTTTTTTGCATCTATCATTACATCCACTTTTGTTATGCCACAATTTGCACCATGTTTTTCACTCACTGTTGTATCCACGTTTACTTCCAATTTTGCATCCATGTTCACATCCTCTTTTGCATCAAATATTGCATCTATTTTTGCATCCACTTTTATGTCAGGTTTATGCATTGGGTTTTGCATCTCATCTTGTATCTACTTTTGCATCTACTTACATTATATCCATTTTTTGCATCCAATTTTGTTTTGCCTGTTTCATCAATGTTTGCTTCCACTTTTACATCCATTTTTGCATCTTATTTTGCATATTTTTTGTCTATTGTTACATCCACTTTTGTTGCACCATATATTGCGCCTACCATTGCAACCACATTTGCTTCCACGTTTGCATCCCCTATTGCATCCACTTTTGTTTCATCCATTTTTGCATATACTTTTGTTTCCGTTGTTGCATCCACATTTGTTTCACCACAATTTGTGCCAAGTTTTACACCTACCATTGGACCCATGTTTGCTTCCACTTTTGCCTTCATGTTTGCATTGACAACTGCATCTACTTTTGCATCCACTTTTGTGTCAGGTTTTTCATGTTGTTGTGCATCTACTTATGTTGTATCCACTTTTCATCCAATCTTACTTCTATTGCTGCCCCCATTTCTATGTTCGCTTTTGCATCCCTTTTCCAACACTCATCATATTTTCTGCATTGATGATATTCCTTATGGCATTGACAATTATGAACAATTGATGACAATGTCAATAATATTGACAATGATGAAAATGAAGATGATGGCGATGACATGAATTGTGATTATGATGATAAAGACGATAGTGGTTACAATGACAATGATGATGATGGCAATGATTATGATGATGACGATGCTAATGACGTTGAAGAATCTTCCCAATTTTAGATGTTGTCATTGTCATAATCATAAGCATTATCTTTCGTGTCATGATCATAATTTCATCTAGGTCATCATAAAAAACAATAATGGCATGAATGATGATGATGCATGATTACAACAATGTCGATAGAAATTACATTAATGATGATGATGGGGATGATAAAAATGACAATGACGATGATAATGGTGGTGATGATGATCATCATCGATCATCTGTCAAAAATAGAGTTGTTATTTCTCTTACGTATATCAATGTGTCCTAAACAACCCTTTTCTAGCACTGATCACATTTTTTGGGTTGATGATATTTCTTACAACATCTACAATTATGAACAATTGCAAACAATGTCCATAATGATGATGATGATGGCATGAATGGTGATTATGATGATAATGTAATGATGGCAATAACAATGACAAGGATGATGGTGATGATGATGACAATGATTATGATAATGAGAATGACCTTACAATCTTATGGATTCGTGAACAATTACTAGTTTCAATACCATCTTCTGGATACGTATTACTATCATACTTTTTAAATTTTCTGTCTCTCTTGAGGTATCTTACTATAATGGTGTTGTCAACACTAGAAAGATATCTTGTTGTAATGGTGGTTCTAATGTTAGCACTAGCAAAGTTTAGTAGGGAGGATGCTACTACAAGAGGAATTCCTTCTAAGTGACTATGGCATTCAAAATGAGGCTTTATGGGCTGCTTGTTAACACATGTTCTCATGCTCATATAAAATTAATGTGAAAAGTTGCTTTAATTCGTTCCCATGCATAATTGATATTGATAATGGGGTGGTATAAAATTGTAATGGGCATATCCGTTAGTTAGTTATGATGGGTCAACAACATTGAAACCATCCAAGTGACATTTCACCTTGGAACAATCGTCGCTCGTGCGAAAACACGAAGTTTATGTAAATGAAAGTTGTGATTGTAGTGGAATTAAAACCATTGAGAAATATCAAAGAAGACGCTGCCTACCAGTTTTGAAAGACAACCAAGGCATTGAACAACTATTTGCGTTAGGATGTAGTGAGGGAATCGAAGGAAATTTGGCAGCCCTAAGTTGCCATTACTATTGCCAATCACACATTCAATATTAACCATAAAAGGTAGCCACATATAAACAGAACTTCGAGGTGTTGACAGTCAGAATCTATTGTAATAGCTTTGACGTATATATAGTTTTGTGTTTAGATGAGAATGAAGTGGGCTTCATCCAGGGTTCGGCTCAATCCTCGTCCATTCCATGCAGTGGTGTTTAATTCGCCAAGCAAGAGAATATTACGTGAGTGTTCAGAGTTAAATCAACAGAAATCAAGGACGTGTGATTGTCAAATTATTGCTCCTCCCTTATGATTGAGCGCTTGATGCGATGGTCATTATCCTTGGGTGATACTTTTATTCCCCATTTTCTATTGAAAAGGTAGCGTTTTTCTGTTCGATTATGATAGGATTGGATGAACGCCGGTTTGGGTGGATGTCGACCCATGTTTTTTTGTGGTGATCTTCAAATGTCTTGAGGATAAGAAAAAAATCCTTGACCAAGGTCCATGGCTTTGGGGATGAGTTGGTCTTCTAGTGAAGCCATGGTTTCCCAACTTCAATCCTCTCACTATGTTGCCGATGACTACTCTAGTATGGGTAAGATTCCCAGTTTTCCCATTCACTTTACCCATCTAGATCTCTTAGAAAAAGTGGGCAATTTTATTGGAAGATTCGTCAAAGTAGACAGGGAAAGACTTTTGAAAGGCATTTTCACCTATGTTTGCATATGTGTTTAGGTATATCCCAATGAAGTTTTGCGAGATAAAATTGAGCTCAAGTGGATGGGAATTGTGTATTCCCAACCCCTGGACTATGAAAATACAACTTTTTGATATAGGAATTACCAACAAGATAGACACCTTCAAACTGTCTGTCCCTTTCCAATAGGGGCTTCCTCCTTACAGTCATCTAAGAACTCTAGCTGTCGTTGGAGGGATCTTAAGGAAAGAGAGGGATCCAAAATGTAACACCCCTCCCTTGTGTGTCAAACTTTGCAAACCTAAGCTGAGAAAAGCTAGGTATGATGTGTAATATAAAAAGTAAATACATTATTAATAAATTAATCACTTGGAAAAGCGAGACACCAAGAGATGAGATTCTTGCCAAATCACATTGGTGAATGGGAAAGGATAATTCTTTCATGGTAAAGCTTCTCGATTTAATTCTAGATAAGTTGGATGGATTGGAGATAAATATCCATTGATAAAAACATAAAAGTTGTGCGGGAGAGAAAGGCAATCTTCTATGAGGAAAATCCTCATGGGAGAGAAAGGTGAGCTTTTATGAGATAAGCCTACGCAAATGGATAAAAAGATCCATAAAAGCGAGACACCGCTAATGGAAACCATATCATGAAAGAAGGTATTAAATACCCATTGCATAGATCAATTGGAGGCGGTTGATCCATGGCAAGAACCTCGACTCGGTGGTGAACTGAAGAGTCATTTCTAGGTTGGGTAGCGGTTCTCTGTTTTCCAAGTGTCGTTCTCTCTTTTGATCTAGTTTGACTCACTTGCATGGATTGTTCTGTATGTTGGTTTCTTACCCTCTATGTTATAAATTCCTTAGCATATGAGAGAATTTGCTTGAGTTTTAAATGCACTGCATGTGGCGTTAATGAGATGATTTTATGGATGCACATAAATGAAATTCTAATTACAATCACAGTATGTGGATCTTATGTAGAATTGGTGTTAACCTGTCTTTTGTTAAGATAGTGAATAGTCGTGCTTGAGCCGCTATGCAAATTTGTTAATTGTGGTTAAGGCTCGACTGTATAAACTATGGTACAAGTTATTTGTGCTATGCATCCAATGCTGCGCTTCTGATTAATTGTGCATAATCCCTAAGATACACATGTTAACGTGTCATGCAACTGTGGCAGACGGATTATTGATTATGTATGATAAATGATTTTGTTTTGAAACGGTAGAGCCTATGGTTCGGGTTATCTAATATATGCATTATGCATTATAGGATGAATTGCATCCATTGAGGCGTTCTAATTATTTATTCGTATTGCATAAGATATATGTCGGTGGTACTTTCGGCCATGACAATAGGAATATGAACATGCTATATGGCAAAGCTAGTTATTGTAAATGGATGACCTGATCTCCATAAATGTTGGATTGAATCCTCAAAGGAGGGATACTCAAATGCGGGATATTGAATAATATTGATTGATTCCTCCTCTGTGATGTGATGTAGGCATGGGTAGAAGTGCTTGTGTTAGCTTTGTTATGAGGTAGTTGTATATGAACGCGTGTGACAACCATTACATCTAAATTTATTACAAGCTAAAATTAGTAAAGGAAACCAATATGTTGCTTTTAATACTGTGGCTAGGAGGTGTCTACTGAAAGAGGACCCAAAGTTGATCATAATTCATGGAACAAGGTACCAATCAACCTTAAGCACAATGCAAGAATAGGATGAAAACCTTAAGCATGACCACCAACTCATCGAATGGCCTTGAGGCTGCAATATGCAAGAAGAGGATGAAAAACATTGACTTTGAAAGCTTTTACAACCAGAGAACCTTAAAACCCCAACTCCCTCCTTAGGACAAGTGTATTTGAGTTTACCAAGAGTTGGCTTCCAACACACCCAACGCTCAATGCCAAACATGACATGGTACACTAAAACACAAAGACCGTAAAACCTTTCAACATATCGACAAAGTACACATTCTTCCTTGAAATACACATTCTAAGGAAACCCACAAATGACTTCTCCTCATTTTGAGGATGGTACATAAGTTAAATTGGATTGCATAGGGATTTCTTAACACAGGGTTCAAAATTATTACAACAATATACTCATTAATCACTAAATATGTCATTTGTAGGAATTGCAGTTAGGTGGGGAGGATAACACTCCTATCAATTTTTAAAGCTACACCCAATTAATAAGTTCTCCATGTGCCACAATAAATGAAATTTTTATGACTATAGTGACACATCCCTCGAGATTTCCTTCCACACCAACACTTTTATCCATGAACTAAAGAGTGACTGTTTCATTATTATATTATACATACATGTTAATATAAGCATTAAAATTTGTATTCCTTTGTAAAAAATGCTAGTCCAAGAGATACATTTGATCACCTTGTCTTGTATCCAATATCCAATGTTGACCCCTATATCCTTAGATCTAGAGTGAAGGTTTCATTTCTAATGTTGTGTTTGAGCTTAAATTCTAATTAAATATTTGGGTTAGCCAAGGTCATTACTTAACTTAATGGCTTTGCAATATACAATGTATCATATTTTTTTTAAGTTCAATTGGTGAGATATGTCTGGGGGATTGAACTTTCGATCACTTGGATACACAAGGGCTTGCCAACATGCTTTTTTCCAATTGTGCTACTACCCTCAGAAAATATACAATGTATCATATTAACATCCACTTAAACCAAATTGACTTTTGGGACACATGTCTCTTTGATGATGAAGGGAATCCAATTATGTGATGTCAAACACATTCCCTCACAAACACTCACAAAGACCCTACACTTTTTAGGGTTCAAACCTAGGTTGTCTGTTATGAAACCAACTCACAAAAAGATAGAAAAGATAGATCAACAACTTAGAAATCAGCTTCTTCGAGGGGGCAACCTCCTTTACATTACACAAAAGAACAATTATTGGATGATACAAATGACAAAGCCTCATTTCTATATATAGGAGTCTAAGGGGTCACAATATAATCAAAGTCAACATAACAATAATAATATAAGGGCACAAAAATAACAATAGTGGGCTTCTATGGGGCACAATAATAACAATATGGGGACAATAAGGGCACAACAATAACAGTAAGGGCCACAATGACACTAGTAATGGGGGAATCACTAGTGTTATAGGGACCTAACATTGTCTATATGGAAACACTGTATAATTTTGAATTTATTTATTGTAGATTTGTACATAGATGGATATTCCTTTCTTTGCATTTATCTTTTAGACTTCTTGCTTTCACCAATTGATTTAGAGCTTATGGAGTCTCAAGTAGCACCAATCCCCTTGCTTCTATTGGATTGAATAACATGATTTCTCTTTTGAAATCCATAATATCTCATTCACATGCTTCCTATTTCTCCCATAAGACTTTAGCACAGACTCCATGATCATGTTTGTGTCCCTCTTAATAACGCACTCCTTGGAAGGGGCCATAACATCTTTTATTAGGACTAAACTTGGATGTCTCTTCTTTCTTGCCCTTTGATTCTTCATTCAATCATACCACCCATCAACTTGTTATTTTTCCATTTTTCTTATAATGACCTTTGTTGTTGGGAAGGTGCCTTTCAAGTATTTTGTCTTTGCATATAGATACACATAAAGTATCATTATTTTAATCTAATGGACGTGGTTGTTAAAATCACCAATATTTAATTAAATATGCATTGTTATACCTTTGCTCAAGTCAACTTCAATTCAAATTCTAACACATGTGTGTATACCCTTCCTTGCTTAGTTTGTATATTGTTGTAAGTCCCCAATATATTTATGTTGGCTTTTGAAAGATCATCTCATCCCAAAATAAGTAGGGGGGATTCAATATTCAAATCCGGCAGAGTGGGGTTGAAGAAATGGATATTGAAGATGGATTCAATTATAGAAACTATCTTTTGAAAAAAGGTTAGTTTTGCCCCAAAAAGAAAGTCCCTCCTTTGAGACCTTGCCACAACTTCCATAGTTGTGAAATTTTACAATAATAGAACCTCTAGAGTAGAGGTTTACCATATACTTAGAACTTAGGTTGGAATTGATTTGATTCTTGAACTCTTTAGATGATGACTAGAGATCATTAAATACATAGTTTGAAGCGTTTGCTTGTAGTTATTAATGAACTTGTTAACCATCCATAGATGAATACTTCCCTTGCACATGTGCTTGATTTTGTCAATAATGAAAGAATCCTACTATGTTTTTGGTATATTCGACAAGACTACATCTTTAAAATAAAGAAGATTCAATTCTTAATGCTTTGCAATCCTGTAAGAGGGAGGGACAATCGAAGTCACGCAGGAGGAGGTATTCCCTTTGTTTAGCGAAACTCTACAGAGATAAAGCACTAAATGCAAGATTAACCCCTTGTTTATGTGATAATTAGGGAATATATATCTATTCTCTCAAAGATTAGTCTTATATATTCAAAAAGAATTTCTCATTTATTCTAAATAACACTTAACACTGTTTATAGAATAATTTCTCACCATTACAATCACAATAATCATTTTTCAAGGCAAAAACTACATCAAAACTGTAATGCCCCACTTAAATCTTATCCTACAAATTGTGTTAATATTTACATTATCTGAAAATATTGAGAAATATTGGTCTAAAATAAATTTATGATTTCCATTATTCAAATTCCCCACTTACCTTCTCAATTTGAATATTATGTAGGATATGGTCTCCTTCCATTAATTCAAAATATATTTATTCATTTCACATTCCCCAATGTACCCTCACATTTACTTGGGAGAAGACATAGTCCTCTCCATCTTATCATCAATATATATTTATTCATTTCACATTCCCCAATGTACCCTCACATTTACAAAGGAGAAGACATGGTCCTCTCCATCTTATCATCAATATATATTTATTCATTTCACATTCCCCAATGTACCCTCACATTTACTAAGGAGAAGACATGGTCCTCTCCATCTTATCATCAATATATATTTATTCATTTCACATTCCCCAATGTACCCTCACATTTACTAAGGAGAAGACATGGTCCTCTCCATGTAATTACACTTCACATTCCCAAATGTACTTTTCAGATTACTTGGGAGAAGACATGATCCTTTCCCATTAAATTCTCAATTTTATATTCATGTCACAATTCCAAATGTACTCCTAGCTTAGAAGAGAAGTCAACCAAGGATGGGTGAGAGTTAATGACATTAATGAGAGGTGGTTGAGGAAAGAGGGTATAAAAAGGGAAGGGGAAGGAAGAAAAGGGGGAGTTGGAGTCTTGCTTAGGATTGTGGGGGTTGGTTGTGATTGTTTGGCCTTGTTATGATTTTTGGAGACCTTGGAAACCTGTGGAGGTTTCTTGGGTTTGAGAGGAGGAAAGTATCATTATCTAGTTTTGCACATTTTTCTTGAGGACACACTATATCTGGTTGGACTTGGGCACGGAGGGCTAGGGAACCTGTGGAGGTTTCCTGGGCTAGGAATTTATTTCCTAGTTGGCTGGGAGGTAAATCCGGTTGGGTCGATCAGAAGGAGCGTTCAGCTGGAGCTATAAGACAAAGATATCATCATCAACCGCTGGAACAGGTATTTTTCCCTGGACTACTCTTGTCAAGTTGATATCAATAGAATGCTCACCTTAACTTATGTTGCTTATGATAAAATGATAAGATGTTAAATGTTTAAAGCTATGTGAGAAGACCAACAAGTTCTTTTATTTTTAACTTTTAAACCAGCGAGAAAATAGATCTATTAGTGTATAATAGGTTGAGGCTCTCATAATAGGAAACAGGCCCTTACACATGGTATCAGAGCTTTGGTTCAAAATCTGGACCCAAAGCCCACTAAACCCCAATTAAGAGTGTTGTTAAGTATTGCTCCAATATAAAATTTCTCAAATTCTCCTCTCCTTGTAAGAAGAAAAACTCTAGCTATTCTCGCTTTCCAATGTAACATTTCTGCAATTTTATGTATTCTCCTCTCCCGATAAAAAATAAAAACTCTAGCTATTCTCGCTTTCTACATGTAACATTTCTTGCATTAAGGGTTCCCTGTATTATGAGTGTGAAGAAGCTTACCGTATACTAATTACTAATTTGGAAATAAATACATGGGGTGTCTTTCTCGTCCCCTCAGTTGAAGAATGGAATTGGCACATACAATCCTACCTTGTGCAACCTCCAACTTAGCAGAATTTCGTCACATACTTAAAAAGGAAGAGCATGTAAATATTCATGCACACTCTAACATCAACATCAATGGCGATGCCTATCTCATCCATTGTCGTAGCCCAACTGTAGCTTCCACTACCATTAAATGCAAAACCACTGACAAACAGAAACAGACACAGAAGCCAAACGTCGTTATTGATACTTACGAAGGTGTGGCTTCATATTTGCAAGCTTGTACACACATATTCAGATTTGGGTTTCATGGAAATATTTTCTTGCTAAGCAAACTAATAAACCTCTATACAAAGTCGACCGCATGAATTATGCACGACTGGTTTTTGAAAATTCCCCTAAACGGGACTGTGTTTTATGGAATGTGCCCATCAGAGGGTACGCCATGAATGGACCCTGTGAGGAAGCCCTCCTACTCTATTCCCAAATGCGGCAGAAAGGCATACAGCCCGATGAACTCATTCTTCCCTTTATTCTGAAGGGGATGAAGGTTCATCATTTTATAATAAGAGCCGGATTGGATTGCAATCTATTTGTGGGGAACGCCCTTCTTGCTCTATATGCAAAATGTGGAAGTATAGAGAACGCACGCCAAGTGTTTAACAAAATGTGTGAGAGAGATTTGGTGTCATGGAACTCTATGATTGTTGGATATTCTCAGAATGGACATGCCTATGAGGCATTGACGCTTTTCCATCAAATGCTGCTAGAGGAGGTGGTACCGGGTCCCGTTACTATGGTTAGTGTTCTCCGAGCATGTACATAGGTCGAAGCTCTTCAACGAGGTAAGTGTGTGCATAGTTACATGATTAGAAATGAGATTGAGATCAACATCTTTGTAGATACCTCCCTCACAGATCTCTATTCGAAATGTGCAAGTATTGAAATGGCACGTCTATTGTTTGACAAAATGTCTTGACAGAGATGTTGTGGCATGACTGCATGCAGTCAAAACACCCACGAATGTGATGTAGGTTGGCTTCACGCCACTGTGCTCCATTTGAGAAAAGATCCCAAGAGCATTTTCAGCATGCCCGTTCATACCAAGACCCTCAATAATGTCTTGACCGTTTCAGAGGGGCTATTGCGAGGTTTGCGTAATGGAGTTCGGACAGATTCAGGACGGGGGGGGTTTTCTGCATTTTAAGACGGTGATTCGAGGTTTTGTTTCTGAAGCATAAAATCTCTGTAGCGAAAATGAAGTCTTCTCTGAGGAAGCTGCGAGGGTTTTCACTCAGCAAACATGGAGTTAAAGAGAAACTGGGCACGGTCTATCACAGCCAGAAGCAGCAGCAGCTGCCACCTCCGGCTTCCCTGGACGAGCTCGTTCAAGCTTCCCAGGTACCGATTTCATGGATCATTTTTCAAGTTAGGGCATGCTGTTGCGTTATTTATATTTTCAAGAAAATTGAGCTTTTTCCTTTAAAAGAATTCGCGATAAAGAGGTTCTTGTTGCGTTTTAGAGATAGCCTGTGACGAATGATTTTCAAAAATGAAATGCGAAGCGTTAGTTCTCTTGATGAGTTCAGAATGTAGTGATTTCTTTGATAAATTGTAAAGTTAGGACAGGTTATGATATTTCAGGTTTCAAGCATGGAAGTTGAGCTTTGCCTTAAAATGAATTGCATTTTTTTTTGCCCAAAACGGTTTTCTTCGAGTTATGCAGATCGAATTTAGGCGATGATTTAATCATCTAGACAATTCTAGAGGTTTATTAAGCCCGTCCTAACTTAAAAAAATATAGTGCATGAAATCACTACATCCTAGACTTCTAACATTTAATCCCAATGTTTTTTACACTGGATCTGTAAACCTGATAACAATCACTTCCGACGTAGCATTTCAATTTCTTTAAAAGCAAAGCGCGGTTCGATGCTTAAAACTTCCAATATCACAACGGCCTGTCCTAACTTTAGAGATAATCAATGAGGTATTCATTTAAAAGCAAAACTCTATGGCCGTGTGTGAAACTAAAATATCACGACAGCCTGTCCTAAGTTCATAGATAATCACTGAAGTGTTCCTTTCGAATGAAAGATTAATTTCCATGGGTAAAAGTTCAAATATCAGGATAGCCTGTCTTAACTTCACAGATAATCAATGAAGTCGCTAGATAGAAAATCCTAGAAGTTTTTGATCACAGTGGCGGAAAGAACATAACTTGTTAGGTCATTGAGATGTTGCCTTTGGCAATCGGTGACCCCAGGGCTTGATCTCGTCACCTCTGGCTGGCATGTGTAAAGGGCTATCATGCTATGTTGAGGGTTGATTGTTATGTTATTTGAAGTTTTATGCATGTAGGTTGAGCTTTACCTTCAAATGAATTGTAGCATTATGTTAAAAGGGTTCTCGTTGAGTCTTTGTTGTTAACGATTTGCTAAGTTGATCAAATTTAGGGCTGTAAACATGAATCATCACGCTTCTAGATAATGCGAGAACTTTTGTGTGTTATGTAACATGTTGAAGTGCAGAACTGAGTGGCTCGTTGAGAGGTTTACTTTTGCAATTGCTGATTCTGCACAGTTTGAACTTGTGACCTCTGGCTGGCATGTGACAAGGGCTAATCGTATGACTCGCTGAACCTAAATTGAGTGAAAAATACAGCTCAAAACACTTCAAGTCAATGAGAAGCCATCTGCTCTGGAGGAATTAAATTGTCTATGAAATTTAAATACAGAAATTTTGAGTCTTAATTAGCTTAATGTTGCTTAGGTTCCATTCCCAGAAAATGATTGGCATTAGGAAGTTTGAATCTCTTTTCATTCAACAGTGCTGTTTAGATAATATCTCAGCACAGTCGTCTTCAATATCGTTTCATGCTGCATGCTTTGATTTTTGGGGTAATTAAGATTTTATTAAAATACAACTTGTACAAAATGAGGATAATAATGGTTTCCCCTGTTGATTCTGAGTATGTGCTATATTTTTCATTGCTTTACATCTTTCAAAAAAAGAGAGGACTTTAACATCTCCTTACTTGAAATTCCTGGTTTAAACCCTTATATGTTCATATTGAATATTTTGTTGCATGTGCTGTTAATCAGGCATAAGTTTTATTTAGTTCTGAGTAAATATTGCAGCTCAAAGTACAACAAACCTAAACTTATAAAAGTTTCATTCTAACACTTTTTCATCCAACTTTTAATTTACTATTAACAACCACTGAAAGTCGTCCCCATTCTACTAATCAGCTATAGTTAGCTTATCTTAATTAATTAAGCGTAAGTTGTATCCAGTTCCAAGCAAAATGCTGCAGTTCAAAGTACAACAAATATACTAATAAAAATCATATTCTAACCTTTTGCTATCCAACACATTATCTTAAAATTTATATCCATGAATAACCTGTGGCAGTCATTCCTAATCTAGTAAGTACTAAGCAGCTAGAGTTAGCTTATCTAAAACTACTTCTACATCATGCATTTGCCATTTTAAACACAAAGTCAAATTCTTTTTCGTTATTGAGAGTGTTTATGCTAAAGACAATAAGGGTGGCTCTTAAGTTTTTTGTTTATGTGCTACAGAATCTCCTCTACAGTAAGCGAAACCATTCTAGGTGCGGGGTAGGATGTGCAGGGTTGAGAGGGAGACAGATGCTACTTGCCTTCCTTTGTTCTCTCGACTCAGCAACTTGTCTGTTTGCTAAACATTAGAGGAATTTTTAACCTTTTAGAAGTTGATTATATGGGAGAAGACAGTCAGGATTCAAAATAATAAACTTATGTTCTTTAATGAAATACCACTGGAGTGTTTTTGGTCATTCGTACTGAAAGAATTTTTGGTCATTCTTACTTTCATCTACATTTTTGTAATTAACTTGTACTTCAGACTCTTTTTTTTTTATTTTTTTTTTTTTCAACTCGTGTCTCCCATATCTCTCTTACTTTCCAACTATGTTGCATGGAGAGTCAACATGTGCCTGATGACAAATCCCTTGTACCCTGCATTCCAGTGTTTTGGGGACTTAAAAATGGCTTGGGAATGTCCCAGAATAGCTGGGGGCATCATTGGAGACATGGGAACTTCTAGGGCATTCCCAATCCGTCCCTCACAAAAATATCTGGGACAGTCAACTGACCCTTGAACCTACTGACATCAAGTATAATATTATATATATATATATATATATATATATAATATAACCATCCATCCCTGCACCTGCCTGAAGTCTAAATCCTACCTGCTTCTAATTTTCTAAATCCTACCTGTCATCTCAGCATATCATTCTAAAATTGTTCTCAGCAATTCCTTTCTGCGGCGCTGGCACTCACAGACTCCAGTGCATCATACTCTCAGTCAATACTTGCTATTCCTCTGCAATTCTTATCCCTGACTGTATTTATAATCTTTATCAGTGTCAGGGGGGTGGGCATCAACGGCGGCTTTTGGGATCTATTTAAATTTTCTCTTTGAATTTATTTAAATTCTTATTCACAGTGTTTCTTATTTGCAATTGGAATTTATTTAAATGTTTTATATTTATCGTGGTGAATTAAGAAAAAATATTATTATTATTATATTTAATATTTTATTATTTTCAAAATTTTAAATATTTATGATTACTATTACTATTATTATTTAATATATAAAATAATTTATATATTATTGCCATCTCCAACTTTCTGTCCCCTGAAAAATTTGGGGGTGCACTCTGGTGGTTCCGGAAACTTACCCACCATCCCTGCTACCCCCGTCCCAAAGCCAGTGCGACATAGCTTTCTAACTATGTGTTTGCTGCAGCAAGGTGGTACAATTCGAGTTCAATTACTTTTTCCAGAAAGGCAGAAACAAGTTAGTTGCTTGCAGTTGTCTCAAGTTATTTTGCTTCATTGAATAGAGTGAGAAGTCCTCATGAGTCAAGGCCAGTATAATCCCCATGAGATTTGAACCTTTCTGAACATTGCAAGTATGAATTCTATTCACCATTTGGACTGACCATGGAGAGTAGTTGCCTAAGATACAATTGTTTGCAGCTGAGTTAAGGTTACTTTTCACTAATAAATAAACTAAGCTAAATAAAAGTGATTTGTAGACTGGTCATCTAGCATTCCATGAATTCTATTTTACAATTTTGTGGAACTTCCTATTCTTTCTATAGAATTCTGTGGAACTAAATATTCTTTTCATCCTCCCCAAGTTAATGGTTTATTCAATCTACTGCTATTGTATTTTACAGGATTGGTCTGTCCTGATCTATATCCCAGGTTAAATGGAATAATTTTCAATTATCTTGGAGTGTATAAGATGTTTAAAACAGAGAAACGGTTTGTAAATTCTTTAGTACTTCCTCTAAGATTGAAAAAAGCAGAGGCTGGTCAATTTCAATTTGATTTACTCTTGCTCCCAGAGTTCATTGTGAAAGTCTTGGATGAGATTTTTCTTAATTTTTTTTTTATTTTATTTATCAGGCAGGGATAAGTGGCTTTTATGTTAATTTCTTGTGATTGCAGAATGGTTCCGAGGTTAATAATTTTTTTCACAGTTATAGCTGGAATCCATTTATTGATAACCTATGTTCCTTCTTGTAATATTCTACATAATATTTGACTTTTTTTTTTTCAAAGAAAAAAAATGTATATATTAATTAGGCAAAAATATATGCATCTTCTGACTGGCAACTGATTTTTCAGTTTTGCCAAAATCATGACTGGCTGTTTTCTAATCTTCCCAAAAAAAAATATTTGACATTGGTCATCCTGTTGATACAAATTACCTTTTTGTCATTTGCGTTATCCTTAGGCAGAATTGTTTGCAGGAGGCTTGAAATTTCCATTAGTTCCTGTGTAAGTTCACATACTAAGGATTTAGGGTAAGTGTTGCACCATTTTCTTGATCTACACATTACAGAAGCGTCGACCCTAAATCAAGGTGAACAACTTGCTTGGCAAGTTGAATAAATTCTGCCCTAATTGCTTGACGTTCAGGGCTACAAATCTAATTCTTTTCAGATCTGAATCTGTTTATGAGAGATAAAAACACAAAATGGCATAATAATCATTTATTGCTCATCATAACATTCAAATGCATGAGATCCACGCCTTCCAAGTCACTTTCATGATGGAACAATTGACTGCATAAACAGTTTAATTTTTAGCCTGTTTCCATTGCTTTCTTGCAATCATTCTGATAAATCTAGCAACAGAGAACATCTCCAAGGACAGAGTCATGCCAAAACAAGATGAACAATTTGACTAATATAATTGGAATGATCTATGTTATTGAAGTTCGATGTCTGGAGTTTGAGATCACATTATTCTAATCTGCAAGTATTCATGATGGGTTTGGTATTTTATAGCTTGATACATCTTCTAAAGACTCACATTAACGCATGAACAAGCCTATCTCTCTGCCCTTTGGAATTTATGAACAAGGTTTGCTACTCTGCAACCAGATCACACTCTGCTCTGTCAAAACGTTTCCTTTTTGAAATTTTTGCATGACTGATATCTCAGGTATATCCAAAACTAAATCAGTGCTGATAACAGCCCAAACATCCACTCAATAATACTAGCATCACACTGGTTCTATCTTCTGTTACTAGGAGTTCAAGTACTAGCTTTTACTGCAGAATTCTTGAGATCATGCTAACGTCCTGAATGATCAAACTTTGGGTTTATTTGCATCATTGTTATGTAAACTTTCTTGTTTTGGAACTAGTATATATCTTCTATTTTTTATTTTTATTTTTTATTATTATTATTGTGGATGCATTGTTTTACATACATAGTCTTGTGCTTTGGTGCTGGTGTCTTTCTGTCATATCTGAACATCATTAATGTGTTTATTTGGCACTAGTTTGACCATTGTATGTTGGAATCTAAACTTTGATTTCATTTACAGCACTGCTCTCTTGAATTTTGGAAAATTTTGACATTGTTTCAAATTTGATTCATATTTGAAATAACACTTGAATGCTCATTAATTGGTATACATCTGGAAGCACTAAGGGAGCATTTCTATGTTGTTTCATCATTTACACAGGGTACTTCCTAACTGTTATTCTACCCCGGATTCAGAGGAGCAGCCAAGATTTTATCCATAGTTTCTTTCCTTCCAACTTTAGATGGGATCTCACCTCAACCTTCTGCCTTGGTGGTCAATCAACATCTTTGATGCCTGTTCGGGGTTGTGCCATATTAGGTTACAGATCATACATAATCAGACCGAGTTATGGACCAGCTCCAGACAGATCCAGAGTATGGCGCCTTCCACCCATTAGGGGTAAATCAGCTCCAGACTGATCCAGAGTATGACACCTTCCACCTATTAGACTAGGCCATACATAATCAGAGCGAGTTATGGACCCAGACAGATACTTTGCAGATCCAAAGTATGGCAACCCTGTAAAACAAAAGAAGCTAGCTCCAGAGTAGATACCTTTGACTGATCCAGAGTATGGCACCTTCCACCCATTAGGGGTAAACCAGCTCCAGACTGATCCAGAGTATGGCACCTTTCACCTATTAGACTAGCCCTACATTCAGCAGAGCAGAGATAATATTTTCAAGAGTTTCCTTGCTTGGACATTAGATGATAGGAGAGCATTTTGCATATGTTCTTAGGATGCTTTTGTGCAGATTATAGTGGGTTGGTAAGGGATCCCCCTCCCCAAACACCCTATCAGCATAGTTAAGACTTGAGTTTAGGGTGGCTTTAATTATCTCTGGTAATAGAAAATGATACGGAGGATTGTGCATAACCCACCCCCTTTTTGATTCCAATAAGCAGAGGTGGTCACTATGGTAATCCGATTTCAATTTGTAGTTAGAAAATGGGGTCACAACTTTCCATATTTTTTGTTTTGTTTTGTCTTTTTACATCAAACAATAGTATATTTATTAGAACCATAGTCAACTAAACAAACAGGAAACAATTTATTTGACAGGTGGAAGAAGTGATAGGCTTAGAGCAATTGAATTGTAGGCCATGCTTCTTGACAAATTGATGAACAGATGTCTCCTTACTTGAGATTTAGGTTGGCACCATGGCACCATCCTGTCCATCATTATACACTAATCTTGTCATTATCTTCTTCACTGTGAATGACTGGCCTGTTCCCTGCAAATAGATCTGGGCATAGAGGAGCCAATCCAAGAACAGTAATCTCTAGCACAAGACAATATTAATGATCTAAATACCTAATCTGAAGCTTGAGTTTGATTTTTCTCTACTGGTTCTGAATCTCTGATTGAGAATCTCCCACTCGTCATTATCAAACCTTCTCCTTCATCATTGGCATCAGCTGCACTGTGAGGTACGTTGGTTGGTTGTCATTGGACTTGAGAGCTTGAAGTTTCAAATGATTATAGTAACAGACAGCCAGAAAAGCCAGTCCACACCCACTCAAGTTTATGACTGTAACCTTTTCATTTATTACAGACAAAGATTATGTTATGAGCAGCCAGTCCTTGACAAGACCAGCAACATTCATAGTCAAGGCTGAAGTCTTTCCTATCAGAAGAAACACTGCAAGATTAAGAGCCAAGGCACAAGCAGAAATGTCATGTAATCCAAATCAAAGGAAGAGACCCTGATTATCAGAAATGGGTATTCTACTAAGGCCCAGGGGGTGCTGAGAAAAACAAGGCAACAAGGAGCAACAAAGATGTGATGGGATTCAACTTAATCCCTTTTGATGTTCGTGGAATTTGTATGAGAACCAATTGGGTAGTCTCACATGCAACTGCACTTAACTGGAGAATCACCTCCCATGCATTCATCTTGGCCTCCCCATAAGCTGAAATAGTAACTCCAATGGATATGGCCAACATATTGGCCTCGGGCTCACCTTTATAAGCTTCTTTCTTCAGGGAAACCACAATCAAATACACAGCAATGGGAATTAGAGCTTTCAGCATTTGAAATAATGATACTGAGAGGAAAACATAGGCAGAATTTGAAAACCAGAGACCCAAAGAATACACTTATCAATACTATGGGTTCAACGAGCTTGAAGACTCTTACAATAGCAACAGCCAGTGTTGAGTAGAAGCCCATGTGAATCATGGTGGGACTGATCACACTAAAGTTGTCAAGCAATGGCAACTCCAATGGATATGGCTAACATATTGGCCATGGCCTCACCTTTATAAGATTCTTTCTTCAGGGGAACTGCAATCGAATGCATATCAAATGGGCACAAGAGCTTTCAACATTTGAAATATCGATACTTTGAGAGACATGCACCAAAGGCTGCATCATTTAGGATTTGTACTCAGTTTAGGTGTCATATTCAAGGGGAAGTTGTTATGCTTTCACCACTTCATAGATTGTTAGAGTGATGAAACAAAAGAGGCTCCCTCTTGAGGCTAGATTATGTCATTCATATCAGCTGTGTTGTTGATGTCCTAGCTCAGCCAGGTCTTGCCAAAACTCTGTTGAGGTTCAAAATTTATTATAAACTGAAATGTCTTCACAAGAATTGACCTCATAAAATGCCATAATCACAAGATATTCCATACATGGCTGTGATTATGGCTCGCAAGACCCTTAGACTTTGAGCAATGAGGCTCGCAACATCACTTATGATTATGCACTCTACAATTCTGTGACCAGCTGAATGTCAAGCAATTGAACCGCGATTTAAATCCTATTTTGTCAGCAATAAGTACTATACTTTGTCTTTATTTAGTGTAGAGAACCAAGCACTTATTCTGCTCATCTATAGAAGGGACAATGGTTGTTTGCCTATGAGGTATAAGGAAATCCTATCAGATGTTTTGTATTTTCGTATGGAATTGAATCATACTCCTGCACACTGTAACATTCATATATATCAACCTGTAGAGGCTTTAATAACACCTGGTATTCTGGTTAGTGATTTTTTGGACCTCATGTGCATATCCTACATGCACAGGATGGACTATTCATATGTTACAAGGTATTATTCTTATTATTTAGGGTGCACATCTTCAGGTGCTCAAGAACGATTACTAGAACAGTCAGTTAATTCTGCAATTTAAAGGATGAAAAAGGAGGTTATAGGAGTCTAGTTTTGGTTCTCATCCACAATGTCACACTAGTCTGCCTGGGCATGGTTCTCATGGTTTAATAGTGACTTGAGGAGTCATAATACCACAGATCACTAAACACGAACAGCTAAGGTAGCCCAAGGACAATAGCCATCTTTACACATTAATTAACAGGTCTTACATTAATTATCCTAGGGGGTTTTAATACTTCCAAATGCTTAAAAAACAGTTAGCAGAGCATTCACATTACACATTCCAGCAATCTTTTCTATAAACCAACCAAATGCAGTCAGGAGAGCCCTCCTTTTACACTATACAACCTTATTGTTAGTATGATCAACCTTATTTTAATATATAGTGTGACAAACCGTATGTGACAGGCAGGTGGAAAACTTTTCTCGCAATTGACTAAGCGACGTCTGCGAGCCAGACTTGAGACGGAAACCCTCGTCAGAAGTTTATGCTTGGCTCTTTTCCAAACAAATGAAGAGTCAATGAGGTTTTGTGTAATCACTTCTGGTATCGTATTGGGTTATTGTTAGAAGCGATAATTGGATTCGGATTCTCATCGAGTGAGTTGTTCTGCTTTCTCAATTTGAGAGGGTTTGTTTGGAGGGAAAAACGAAAGAGGACATACAAGAATAGTGAGGGGAAAGATGCAGAGGAAGAGGATTGAGAACATCGCCAGCAGGCAGGCTACATTTTCCAAACGTAGGTGGATTGCTGAAGAAAGCTTACGAGCTCTCGGTGCTCTGCACTGCAGAAGTTGAACTTGTGATTTTCTCCCCAGCAAGAAAGCACTATGAACTGTTTTTTAGTGCAAATCCTACTATTTTGATTCTAATAATCATGGCTATGCAAACCTCATGAGATTCTTACTAATAACCCCGGTGGTGCAAGCCCTAGTAAGCTCGATGTTGAAAAACTTAGTGTAAAACCTCCAAATCGCTGGTTTTGTTGTAGTGCTTATTGGAGAGTATATAAAAAATTTCACACCTTTTTATGAGATATGGGAGGAAAACATGTTAAAGATTTTTAATAAATATAAAATTTCCAAAATGATGCTAGTTACGTGTGATTCTTTTTTCATTGTTTGTGATTATGAAAAATGAAACTCAATGTTTTTTCATTAGTGCACACATATTTCATTATATAATTGCATATAGAAAAATCATTCCAGAGCCGATAACAATAAAAATGAAGAATTTATGGTCCAACGTTATATTTAAGGGAGATGTTTAAGGATGACGTTTGAATTTTGTTTTTCATTTTAAGACATTTGGAGCAAATATTAGGAAGGACTTTGAGAAAGGATTGTCCTTGATTTTCAAAAATGGAGTTGTTCCTTTCCAGCCATATGCCCCAAGTGACCATCAAAGGGAGAGCTCATATGTTTTTTGGATGTTTTCTTTATAGCCATTTTTTTACACATATCCATAGAGTCCCCATGCCATTGATGTGAATTACTTGTTCGGTTTTTTTTAACCAAAATTTTTAACCAAACAAGAAAAATTAAAAAAATGCCTCAAGATCAAAGACTGAAACAAAGACCTATTGACATACCTTTTAAAGTATGGAAAGAACTTGTAAAATCATATGAGAAGTTGGATGCACAAAGAAAAGCCGGCAATGAGAGCATTCAGGTATTGAATTTTTCATTAAACATTATTTAGAATGTATTAATACTTATAAGTATCTTAGACATGTATTTGTGTGAAAATAAATTGAATTGGTTTATGTTTAAGGACAAGGCATCCAAGGCGAGGTTAACCAAGACAAAAGTCACTCATCGTAGTGGCCAGAAAGGTTTAAAAGCACTGATAACAACCTTTGTAAGTATATTAAACATGTGATATTTTTTTAATAAATTTTGTACTAGAAGAAAGTCATTGTTATCTAATTTCTCCCTATTTACTGATTGATAGGAACTAAAATATGGAAGACCTCCAAATCATTTGGAAAAGGAGGTGCTGCAGCAAAAGAGATGGGTTGAATTTGTTGTTTGGATGGACTCTATGGTATGTAATTTTAGTTGGATTTCCAATATACTTTTAAACCATATTTTCATTTTATTTTTTAGTACTATTAGATATTATATCTTACCTCATTTTATGGTTAACATTGTATAACAAAAACATGCGTTGTGTTATGTAATTAATACTAACATGTAATATTGATTTTTTTTGTCAGAATGCTATAGGTAATGATTGCCAAGACGATGATCCAAATTATGTTCAACATATATCAGGAGATGATGAGGATGAGGATGAGGATGATGGTGGTGAAGGAGGAGATGATGATGATAGTTGCGGTGTTGGTGATGATGTGGATCAGAGTAATGAGGATGGTCAAGATGATCATGAGGATGATCTTGGTGGTGGTAGCTAGGCATGCACATGCATTGTTTTTTATGAAGAAATTATTGTGTAGAATGACATTGTTATGTTTAGATGGGTGTTGTGAATTTACCCTATATCAATGAGACATTTTGATTTTGTAATCATACGATGAGTTTGATTTATGTATGTTGTTAATTTATCGTAGAATAACGATATTCATGAAATATTTTGATTTGTTAATCATATTTGAATTTTACTTGTTTTGATTAAAAATAATACTGATTTTATTAGTATTATGTTGCTATTTTATACATGTTTTGAAAATTGTTAATGACACATTGTTATTTTTTTGGATGGATGTTGTCAATTTCTCTTAAATTTCTTTACAAATGATTTTGAATTGTGATATCTGCTTTAATGATATTTAGAAACTATCATATATTTCACTATGAATCTATAAAGGGGGTCATATATGTAAAGAAAAATATACTCTATATAAGAAGTCAAATGCGGATGTAACCATGGATGCAAAATTGGATGTTAAACTAGGAATTAATACAAAATGCAAACAATTGACATACAAAGTGTTTTAAATTAGAAGTGAAAAATTGTGCAATAGTTGACACAAAGAAGGGAACAAAACATGGCATACAAAAGGATATCAAATTGGGCAAAAACAAGGACACATAAATGGGCACCAAATTAGATGCAAAAAAAGACAACAACTAGATGTAAAATAAGATGCAAAGTTGAGCGTTAAAAAAGAAGCAAAAAACGTTACAAATTAATATGCCAAATGATGATGCAAATAATGGTGTAAATTTGGGATGCAAACTTGGGTGCAAAAAAAGGAAAAAAAAAAGATGTAAGAAAAGACATAAAACAAGATGCAAAATGGGGCTGAAAAAAGGTGAAACCAAGGATGCCATATTGGATGTAAAAAATGATTCCTAATCACATGCAAATTTAGGCTCGAACTCAGACACAAAATTATATGCAAATGTGGACACAAAATGAGGCAAAAAAGATGCAAATTTGGATGGTGAAAACGATGTAAAACTAGACACCAAAAAATGCAAAATTGGATGAAAAAGTCGGTGTAAATAATGGTGCAACATTGGACACAAGTAGACACAAAAAAATGGTGCAAAAAGGGGCATAAAATAGCTTAAAATTGGATGCAAAACTTGGTGTAAAAAACAAATACAAAAGTAGACGTAAAAAATGGCTCTAAATTGAATGTACCATTAGACACAAAATAAGATGCAAAGGTGGACACAACACATGACTCAACATAAGATGCAAATATAAATGCAAATTTGGATGCTCAAAATGATGTAACATTAGATGCAAGAGATGGTGTTAAAAATGATGCAAAATTGGATGAAACAAATGACGCAAAATATGGTGCAAAATGAGATGGGAAAAATGGAGACAAATCAAACGTAAATGTGGATGTAAAAAATGGTCCAAAAAAAGATGCAAAAATGGGCACAAAAATGGATGCAAAATTTGGTGCTAAATCAAATTCAACACATGGTGCAAAGATAGGCACAAAGCTGGTGCAAAAATAGAAGCAAAAACTAGTGTAAGACTAGATACAAAACCTGGCGTAAGACTAGATGCAAAAACTGACACAAAATGGATGCATAAAAAGATGTTAAATTGGATTCAAAATACAGTGTAAACTTGATGCAAATGATGGTGCAAAAATGGAAGCAAAGAATGACACAAAATAGGAAGCAAAAGAGAATGAAAAATAGATGCAAAAAATGACACAAAACTAGAAGCAAAACCTGTCATAAAATAAGATGCAAATCTTGGTTCAAAATTTGACGCAAAAAATGATGCATAGTTTGGTGTAAAAAATGATGCAAAATCTAGCGTGAAAAAGGATGCAAAATTAGGTGCAAAAAAGGACGCTTTAAAAATTGTACAATAGAGCCAGATTTAGCGCCAGGTTGCTCATCACAATTACAAAAAAAATGCACTAAAATCTGGCGCTAAATCTGGCGCAAATCGCTGGTTTTGTTGTAGTGAATGGACA